>PVIA01001181.1:0-307219 GCA_004024845.1 Tonatia bakeri | reverse complement strand
TACCATTATAGGAAGACTTCAAGAGGAAAAAGAAATGTTTGTGGGATAGGGGCCCAGTGGGCTGTTCAATTTTTTCTGCAACCTTGAGACGTGTACATCAGTGGCCCCATTCTACAGTTATAGAAACTGAGGCAAGGTCAGGGAACTTGCCTACAGTCACACAACCAGTAAAAGCAGGGCTGGGTTAGGAACCTGTGTTTCTGGCCTCCAGTGCCCACACTTCCCTCTGTACCATGCAGTCGCTTAGGGCTTCCCATAGAAGGATCCACCCACGATCTCATCAGATCCTTGCTGTGCCCCTCCCCACAGTGCTTCTCAGCAGACCATGAGATCATGTAAGTAAGTGAGGAGCACGTGGATGAGAGAGGCTTCTTTTACATATTTGTTTTGTCTGTCTGTCCTAGAGGAAACAGGCCACATTTGGGTCTGAATCATCACAGAAGAGACAGAGCTTTTATGTGCCCATGACTTTTTCGCACCATTGAAGCAACAGCCTGTGACTCTGAAAAGCCATCGTTGACAATAATTATTTGCTGTAACTGAGGAAGGGAAAAATGAATACTTGCCGAGTGATAGCTAGGGTGTGGTGCAGGTACTTAGATGATACACACTTCACGACAGTGATCCGTGTTTTTTAACACTCTGGGCCACTCTTCTTCCCACTCACCCCAGGCTGCTGCAGATCCTGACAGCTGTCAGCCCTGTAGCAGTAGGAGGTCGCTGGAAAATAGCACATATCCAACAGGGTTTTTTTCTTTGAGTGCCCAAGTGCTACAAACTATGATAGTGACTTCCTTCGACACTTAAACTTCACAGAATTCCCAGGTAGTTATTATTATCCTTATTTTCCAGGTGAAGTTCAAGGAGATGAAGAAACTTCTTCAGAGTCCTGCAATCAGCAAATGCCGCGTCTGGGATGCCCTGGCATCCCTGACTCCACTCGCTGCTCTGCCTAAGAAGGGCTAAGAGAATGCCCCAGGTTTAGAAAGCCCAAGGGAACTGGAGGTCAACAGGAAGGAAAGTCCCAAAAAGGTGGTTGTTCTGGATTCTGACTGTGTCTCCCTGAAATGTGTGTGTTGAAATCATGGTATTTGTGGGGGTGGGGGGGTTGGGCCTTTAAAGGTGATTAGGTCATGAGGGTGGAGTCTTTATGAATGGGATTAGTGCCTTTATATAAGGGACTCCAGAGAGCTCCGCCACTCTTTTGTCCATGGGAGGACATAGCAAGAAGACGGCCATCTGCCAACCAGGAGGCAGGCTCTCACCAGACACTCAATGTGCTTACTAGTTCCTTGATCTTGGATTTCAGCCACCCAGTCTATGGTATTTTCCTTATAGCAGCCTGAATGGACTAAGACAGTGGCAGAGTAAGTGACAAATATTAGTTGACCACAAACATAATTTTCTGTTATTTAGGGCCCTGTCCCAAGCAGACCTCTCAGCTCCTTTTGCAAAGGGGCTGGTCACCTTTGACAATGTACCCTGACTGCCGCTTCCCCCTGCCCCTCCCCAGGTCCTCTTCTTCCATTTGTTAGATGACCCTTTGCATCCTCAGAAGCAGTGCTCCCATGGAGATTTCCAAATTGTCATCCTTGGTGTTCTGGCAGGAAGATTCAGGAGGAATAATGCCACATATGAATAGGCTTGAGTTTTGTGTATAGCTTTGCCTCTTGTTTAAATGCAAAATGCCTAGCACATTAAGCAACATGAAAAAACATCTTTGGATTCCTGGACATTTTCACTGCTAGCACTTGGGAAATTCACCTGGCTTGCAATGGTTTTGTGAGTGGTAGTGGGACAGAGCTGGGGAGAGGGGAGCAGAGGTTAGCGACAAGCACAGCCTTTCACTTTCCCCTGTGAGTTCTAAGCTGTGTGGTCTGCTTTTCATTAGAAACACAGAGCTGAGCCATGGATATTAATAAGAGAATTAAGTGGTTTTGGTCACATGATCTTCATGCTCTATTTCATCTAAATATTGAGGCTGTTTAACAGAAAAGCCAGAACCTGCAACTGTATTTACTGAGCAAATTCCACGGCCAGGCAGTTCATACCAGGGGTCAGTGGAGGACATCAATTTCTCTCCTCCTTTCCAGAGGAGGAGAGAAGCAATTAGAAAATGGCCTGCCAGCAACAATGCACTTTGCTCACTTACACCCAAAAGACAGGTTTTTGCCATTCTTTATCCCTGAGTTCTGGAAGCAGCAATGTCTGAGTACCAGAAGTCCCAGGGCCTAGGGTAGCTGATCAGGGCAAGCTGTCCATGCCTCCGTTTCTTCAGCTGTCATACAGCTGCTATGTAGCGGGCCTGCTTTTTCCTTGCACTTGTTCTTATCAGAAGGATTCATGATTTTTTAAAAAAGATTCTATTTGTTTATGTTTAGGGAAAGGGAGAGAGAGAGAAAGAGGGAGAGAAACATCAATGTGTGGTTGCCTCTCGGGTGCGCCTCAGTGGGGACCTGTCCCACAACCCGGGGATGTGCCCTGAGTGGGAATCAAACTGGCGACTCTTTGGTTTGCAGGCCTGTGCTCAGTCCACGGAGCCACACCAGCCAGGACAGAAGGATTCATGATTAATGCCACAATTCCTAGAAACTCAGGAGAATAATCACATTTAAATGAATTATTACACTAGTTAAAGCTTTAAGTGGTTCAGAGCCTTCCAGTTTCTGGGTTGCTTCTCCCCTGACATGGATTTCTTTAAGAGTTACATAAACTCTTTCAGAGTACCGATGTGCTGTGGGGGCGTGTCAATAAATCATGGAATGCACTCAGTCATTCGGTCAGTTCAAGGACAAACATTTCTTGAACACCCATTGCGTGTCAGATGCTGTGTTAGCCACGGGTTATCAAGAGCACTGAGGTGGCTCCTGGCATCAGAAGCTGTCCTTGTGGAAGAGTGTCTTGGCATGAACTGTTGTATTTATCCTCAAACAATGTGGGGAAGTAGGTGTCATTAGCTCCATTTTACCGAGGAAGAAACTGAGACTCAGGGAGGTCAAGTGCTGCGCCCAAGGACTTCTGTGTAAAGCCTACCCTCCAACTTTTATTTTATTTCCAGTACATTATTCTCACTTTATATGAACTTCAGTTATTAGAGTTTAATCAAAACAGAGCAACCCTGGTCATTTGAAGATTAAGCTTTTTTGGCTTTAACTGTTTGTTAGAGTGTTCTTGGGTACCATTAACAAATGACCTGGAGGAGACAAGGCTTTGGGATTTAAGTTGCTGAGACGTGACGTGAATCTCTTGTCTTAGAGGCTGGGCAGCGGGGCCGGTCTCTCATGTTCAGAGCAGCTTACCGGGCATTGCATCTCGACGTGCCTCTGTTTCTTTGTATTTTCCTTTGTGTATTTTATAGGAAAATGCAGTCATCGAAAGTACTTGTGGATATTGGAATTTCAAGAAAAAGCCTCAGGAATTGTCCATGGTAAATGTTAACACAATGCAAGTTGCTAACATGGGAACCAACAACTTTGGTTTGGGGATTTGGAGACAGAACAGGGCAGAGCGCTTTGGTTTGGTCACTTTTGATGGGAACTGGAGCACTCAGGCCTCATTGTATGGAAACCTTCCAAGAGATTCCTCGGCACCCTGCAGGCTCCCACATTTCCCAGTAGTTACTTCTTCCGAACTCGGAAAGATTGGCTGGGGTAGTGTCTGAGTCCATTCAGGCTGCTGTCACCCAGTGCCACAGACCAGGTGGCTTACAGAGAGTAGAAGTTCATTTCTCACCGTTCTGAAAGCTGGACATCCGGGATCAAGGTGGCAGCGTGGCTGAGTTCTGGTGACTTCTTTCTGATGAGAGCCTTCTACCTGGTTCAGAGCCAGCACCTTCTCCCTGTGTCCTCACATGGTGGAAGGGTCCAGAGATCTCTCTGGAGCCTCTGGTACAAGGGCACTAGTTTTATTCACGAGAGCATCATCCTTGCTTCATAATCCAGGCACCTCCCAAAGGCCCTACTGCCTAACACCCACATCTTTGGGCAAGGATTTCAACCTATGAATTTGGAAGGGGGACACAATATTGAGATAGCATGTAGGTATTACTGGGAATAGGTAATAGTTGTATGTGGCCTGGTGGATTTGCAATACTTTTCTGTAACGTCTATCTACCATGAGATTAGTAGAATGAGCAGGCCTTGTGCAGATAGAACTGCTGCGTTCACATCCACGTTGTACCCCTTATCACTGATGGAAGCTGAGCCCGAAGGGAGTCTTAACCCTGAAGGCTTCATTACACATTTCATTCCCATAGAATGCCCGTTTGGAAGAATTGTGATGGGAACGGAGCACTCCAAATAATGGGTTTCAAAAATATTTTTAAAATGTGAAATAGGTATTGATAAAATAAAACTCTCTGTACTAGTTAAAGGCTATTTTAACAAAGCAGAAAAAAGGATAAATGGGTTTGCAGCATCCCAGCCCCAGAATCACAAAGCAAATTTAGAAAGTGGATCTGGAACAGAGAAGCAATAGCTTAATAACCCACACCACTGCCATTTCCAAAGCCCATTCCAATGAGTGAAGCTCATGGCTGTTTGATAAAATAGCACCATATGTTCTGCCACAGGAGTAGTTTTTTGGGGAAAAAAATCCTCATTTTTCATCATTTGTAACCAATGACTTTAAACGTCAAGTCAAGATTCTGTGAAAATATCCTAATCAGCCATGTGCTCATTTTCTTGTAACTGTGGAGTTTTATTTCACCCAATGTACACATGTGACCTTTCTTGGTTGCAAATAAAGACGGCACTTTGGTTTATTTATCTTAGAACTGCCTGCTTCACCATTCATTCCTATTATATGTAAGAATTCGAAAGTGTTTTTCAGAGGTCAAGAGCAAATCTGTTAAATCCTGGAACGAATTGCAGGCTGAACAACTTCTGTTCAGCTCCTTCTTTGTCCAAGAGGAGGAAGAGTTGACCTAGACAAGATGAAATTAAGGAGAAAAAAACCCACAAAGTTTTGCATGGAACTGGCCTCACGCTCAGCATCTGATTGAATTTCAGTGCCGGGCCTCAGCGTGAGCAGGTGCTCTTTAAGGGCAAAGAAAAGTGCTGCGTCTGCAGATGTAAACACCTAAATACCAACCAAAGCCTTGCTGCTCTCCCACAGAAATGCATAATGAGGTTTCCCAGCTGCCAATCAGTGTACCTCTGACAGCTGTGATGAGATTCTGGCTTAATGTGCACTTCTCAATGACTCGGGCCTGGAGCAGGGGTCATCTTCATGACAAGACAATGCGAATGTGGGAGAGGACGTGGGGAAAAGGGAACCTCGTGCACTGTTGGCGGGACTGTAATTGGTGCCGCTACCCTGGAAAAGAGTACAGAGGTTCCTCAAAATATTAAGATTCGAGCTACCATATGATCCAGCTATTCTACTTCTGGGTATTTATCTGAAAAATATGAGAACACTAATTCAAAAACAGCTCTGTGTTCACTGCAGCATTTTTTACAATAGCCAAGATACGGAAACAATAAGTGGGCCTGGGCATCTGCCACTGGAAGGATAAAGAATATGTGGTGCCTATAGAATGGAGCACTACTCAGCCAGGAAAAAGACGAAATACTCCCATTTGTGACAACATGAATGGACCTTGAAATTAAAATACTAAGTGAAATAAGTCAGGTGGAAAAGGACAATTGTGTGGAATGTAAGAGAAAGAAACAAAACAAAGCAAATAAATATGGATTGGTGGTTACCAGAGGGACAGGGTGGAGGGAGGGTGAACTGGGTAAAGGGGGTCAAGTACATGACGACAGATGGAAACTAGATCTTGGGTGGTGAGCATACTGGGGTGTATGCAGATACTGAGTTATTAAACTGTATACCTGAAACTTACATGATGTTATAAGCCAGTTACCCCCTGACCCCGCCAAAAAACCCCAAAAACAACTTGCAGACTGTCAACCAATTTTTTCCCATTTGGAAGGGGGAGGCAGCCCTCCTTGGTCCAGGATGAGAGGGGCTACATTGGAATTGGGGCAGATAAAGGCTGAATTTCCTTCTCCTCTACCTCCGTCCATTGTTCAAGGGAGTGGTGGTCTCCAACTGCAGGTGGTCTTAAAGAGCGACAGTTTAGTACGGGACTGTCTAATCTGGGAAGGCCGATTGTTTGAACTCGGGAGTTTCACTCTAATTGCAATAGAAAGATCTCCAAAAACAAAGATTAGTTAAGTGTCTGTCCTCGGTAACGGAACATATTTACTGCCACCTCTTTTGAGATAATAAAATGCCACTTAAATCACCCTCTCTTCTTGGTGAATCTGAACAGAAAGCAAACTCTCTCGAAGTTTCCTACCATTCTGCAGAGCCCGAAACCATATCTAGTAATCACTTCAAGCCTCAGTGGGGAGGAACCGCAGGTAGGAAGCTGTTTGGGATTTATAGTGCCACTTAGTTCAATGGGCAAAACCAGAGTCGTAAAAACCAAGAGGAGAGAGTTCTTGAGCCCTCCAGGGTAAGGAAGGGAATACACTTTAACATCCTGAGTTTTATCACCCTAGACAAAATAGTACACTTTAGCCAGCCCGTTGCTGGGGGACTGAACCTCAGCCCTCCTCTGAGGCCGCTTTTCAACTCTCTGCCTCTGTCTCCACGGAGCGTGGAGAGGTCTGGTGCTCACTCTCCCGGACTCAGTTTCCTCACCTCTGATGTGAAGCTAGAAATATCGCCAGGCTGTTCCAGCATTGTGTGTAGGGGGCTTAGTAACCAAAGGTGTCAGCCCCGGGCTCTGAAGTTCTGTAACAATGAGCAAGAATCTCTGAAGGCAGAGAAATCAAAAGTGAAATGTAACGTTTCCCCAACTTTTTCATGCTGAAGTTGGCCCAGGCTATACCCTCTTTCTGTTTCAATGTCATTGGTCTCCTTATTTTCTTAGACATTTCACCTGGGGCAGCAAAGGCAGGCAGTGAGAGAGAGAAAGGCGTGCACATAGACTCAGTAATATCTGAGCTTTTCTAGGCAAACTTGGCCATGACTCAGCAAGAAATCCAGAGAAACCTCACTGGCTTACACCTCCCAGGGAGGGAGCGAGTGCCAGGCTCTTCTTGCAAACCATCCTAAATGGAAAACATACCCTGTTCCCTAATCTCCCGTCCTTTCCCCCCTTAACTCTGGCAAAGAAGAGCTTCCCTCTTGGTCCCCGAGTCCTTCCTCTTGCTCTTTTTCTTCCCCAAGCAGCGCACTCTGTCCTAACGTAAAAGCAGTCATTCATTGAAACTTGTTGCCCCTCCAAGGTGACTGTCCCGCTGTCCTTCCCCTCACACCACACAGGACAAACCACGCTGGAAAAGCAGGGCTGGAGCTGTCCTCAAATCCTCACTCCCACTTTATCGGTGTGTTTCTGAGGACGTGATTCAGCCTGTCTCCCCTCAGCTAAACCAGAAACAAAAAACGAAACAGTGATAATGCCCGTAAGAGTTATGGGGCTGAAAAGACGTGCATTTAAGGGCCCAGCAAAAGACCTGGCTGCAGATGGAGGAAGCCAAGGCTGCTTCCTTCCCTGCACAGACTGGCTGGAAGAGTGGCTGGAACCTGTCCCCTCCCCTGCCTGCTCTCATCTTGCTTGTCATCTTGGTTCCATGTTTGTTGCCCTTGCACCCAGGCAAGAAGGGTAAACAGCACTGCCCCCTCGAAATCCTGCCTGCACCGGTTCCCGTGACCCAGCGATGTCTTGGGTAGCGTGCACACAGCGGCTCACAGCATTCCTCCTGAAGTTGAAGGTCAAATAGGTGGTCAGTGTTCTGCTTCCCATGTAAGGAACAGCTTCCTCAGGGCCCCTGCAACTGAAGGGTCTGGTCCCTAAAATTTGGAAAAACCTGAGTTGGGGCGGGGGGCCATGCTGAGTAGCCTTTGTTTCCATGTGTGGGGAACATGCTGGGTCCTCGGAAGCGAGCCCGGGCCTCATCCTTGTAGGCCCGGGAGCCACAGACGTGGCGGAGCTGTGCCTGGTGTTTGGGGGTGAGCGTGTTACACGAGGCCAGCAGAGGGTGTATCTACTGTCCCCTGCGCACCATTGTTTGCTTATTTGGAGCCTGTTACTCCCATCGAGTCCCCCTTCTTCATTGTCCACGGGAGACACTGAGGCACGAGGTCGGGACGGTCACAGCAGGCCAGCAGCAGCACGGCTTGGTAAAAACCAGCCCTCCTGTCTCAGCAGGGAGCTTACTCCAGCACACCTGCAGCCTGCTGACCGTTTGTCTAGAGACCAGATGCCAAGCTCTGTGTGTTTTACGTAAACAAAGGTGTTTGTGGGGAGACAAGTGAGACGAGAGAGTGGGATGAGAAATAAAGCGTCAGGGAGACGGACTGGTTGGGGCAGGAATCTGATTGATGGAAGGCTGAGGTAGCTGGGAGGTGGCTGCTGGGAGGTGGCTGCCAGGCCGGGACGGAGCTGACGAGCTTTGTATGCACACGGAGACTGCTTCCTAAGTTACACCGGAAACGGAGGTGGGACCTGGAACATCGGACAAAATCCTTGCCAGCCAGAAGGCTCCCAGGCTGATGGCAGAGGGGGAGCGGGGAGGGAGAGCCATCGTGGGCACCAGCCCCTTGTCTGGAGTTGGGGGAGAAAGTGGAGGAAACATCACAGGAGAAAACAGATTCATAGGAGAAAACAGATTCGCAGCCCTTAGCCCCGGAAGAGACTAAGTGAGCTCCTCCTTCCTTTCTAAGTAAGATAGCTGCCATCCAGGGAGGTCACACTGCAGGGCAGCAGGTCACCGAGTCTGTGTGCAGGGCTCACTCTGTCCCCTGTCTCAGTTACCCAGACTCCGTGGGTTAAATAATGCCCCCTAAAAAGATACACTCAAGTCCTAACCTATGGTACCTGAGAATGTGACCTTGTTTGAAAATAGGGTCTTTGTGGATGTCATCAAGTTCAAATGAGGTCAGACTGGAGCAGGGTGGGCTCTAAACCCCGCATGACTGGTGTCCTTGCAAGCAGAGGACAGGACACCAGACACAGACTCAGGGAAGGCAGGAGCTGAAGCTGGAGACAGGGATTGGAGTGATGCATTTACAAGCCCCGCCCCACCCTCCCAAATCAACCTTGATGCACCTTGTTCCGAAACATGTGACCTCCAGAACTGTGAGACCATGATTTCTGTCATTTTATGCCACCCGGTGCATGGCGCTCTGTTAGCAGCAGCCCGAGGAGGCGACACCAGGTTGCAGACACCGTGCATTTGTAAAGTGCGGAGCTCGTAAGGACAAATGAAGCAAAGCACACGCGGTGACTTTTGGTGGCTTTCTGTAGAGTCCGGATGCACCTTCTACACGTTCTAGGTTAACTGTGTGGCCTGAGCCATCATGGAGAAGTGACAGAGGACCTGGGGAGCAGGGCAGAGAGCCAGGATCAAGCCGAGTGCTGTGATCGGTATCCCCGCTGACAGGTTCTGTCCCCGGGTTAACTGGCTTCCTGCCCAGTGTGGCTTCTGAGCTGCCTTGGTTCTTATATGAGCTTCTGTTCTGGTGACCCTGGCGGATCTCCCACCCCGGGATCACATCAGTGCCCCAGGGATCTCCTTCCTCTTCTTCCCGCCATCACTCTGAGATCCCATCCAGCCCGGTTCCTCACTGCCACCCGCCCCCACCCTCAATCTGGCCCTCTGGACCCATCTGAAAGGGGTTCCTCAAGGACCTCTCGTAAATGTCTGGTCCTCCCTGAGCCTCCATGTGGTCCTAGAGGAGGTCAGGACAGAGGGGTAGAGCGGACACTCCTTGATGCCATCACAGGAAAATACGGAGTAACCGAACGGCTGGTGCAAGGAGGAAGAGGCCCCTCAGCCCCTTAGGCACCAGCAGCTGTCCATGCGGAAGCGTTGGGGTTACCGGAAACCCAGACCTGGGCAGTCCCTTCTCTCTCTCAGGCCTCCCCAGCTTGGGTCCCCTTGGTTCCCACCGCTGTGAACGGGCTGGTCTATTACCATTCCCTCGGGCTGCCATGTGAACGGAGGCCTTTAGCCGTGGTTCTCCAAGTCTGCAAGCCTTTCACTCAGATTTTAGGCAGGGGTGTCCAGCCTGCGGCCCACGGGCTGCGTGCAGTCCAGGATGGCTGTGAGTGCGGCCGAACACCGAATCATAAATTTACTTAAAACATGATGCGATGTTTTTGTTTTCATTAGTGTTTGTGTATTCAGTGTGTAGCCCAAGACAACTCTTCTTACAGTGTGGCCCAGAGACGCCAATGGGTTGGACACCCCTGTTTCTTGTTTAGGCTGTTACAGTTGTCCCGATTCTCCCCACTCCACCCAGCACCCGACACACCCTCAGGCAGTCCCCACAGCACCGTCCACGTCCATGGGTCATGTGTGTCTGTTCTTTGACTGATTTCTTCCCTTCCAGCCAGTCCCTGCCTCCTCCCTCCCCTCTTACAGCTGTCAGTCTGGCCCATGTTTCTCTGCTTCTGCTTCTATTTTGCTCATTAGTTTATTTTGTTCATTGGGTACCACTTATACATTAGATCATGTGCATTTGTCTTTCACCGACTGCCTTATTCCCCTTATGCTAAGGTTTTGGTTTCTTAACCACGAAGCATTTACAGTCTTTGGTTTTGGTTTACTTGTGTAACGAATAAGGACAAAGTGTCAGGGCCATCTCAGCCTAACCGTTCCCCTTGCTTAATTAGTTTAACAGAACCGGACACAGAGAATCATGTGCTGGGTGGAAACGATGCTATTTTAATTAAGTCTAGGTCTGCCCTGTCATCTAGAGCTCACAGCAGTCCTTCTTGGTGTTCCTGGCCATGGCATGGGAAGGGGAATCAGACAGGAGCTGCCTGTTCTTGCTCCTCTGGGCCTGTTGAGAGCTCCGTGTTTCTCTGTGGTGTCATGTGTTACGGAGAGGGGCACACTGGGGTGATTATTAAGAGTATGGTCCCTGCAGCCAGACTGGGTTTGAATCCTGGTCGTGCTGCTCATCACTCCTCTGACCTTTGGCCGCTGGTGAATCCTCTCTGCGCGTCAGCTCCTCATCTGTGAAACAGGACGAGTGGTGGCCCTTCGGGGCTTTTGTGAAGGTTCAATGAGTTAGTAATGTGACGAGCTTAGAGCTGTGCTGAGCACGTGGTGAGCATTTCAGGTGACTTGGGTTTATTTCAGTTTATGCTTCACAAGTATCTGCCATCGCTTCCTGTTTTGAAAGCTGCTATCAGCAAGTAGCAGAAGTCACCATTGTCAGAATAACACACTGGTTTGCTCTGCAACCCCCAATCCCTCCATATGCAAAACCCCGCTTAAGGAAACTCCGTGAATGCCTGCAAAATATTTGTTCTTTCTCCGAAGCACCTCTTGCTTTAAGATAACCTTTCTGAGAATGGAGGGACTGACCACTGCTTTTACAGTAAATTTGGGAAAGTTGCATCTTTTTTATTTGCCCAAAAGGCAGGCTGGAATTCTGTATCCTCAGTCCTCATGCCCGGATGTCCTTGAACTTGTGCCTGGGTTTGGCGGGGGTGGGGGGGGAGTGTCTGCTGAGGACTCCATGATGTCATGATGTCATGATGTCACGAAGTGCCGGCCTGGCACATTCTGGGCACTCCATAGAGATATGCTCCCATTCTTTGCTCTCCCGACGAGCTTCCCAGCCTGAACTATCACTGCAGTGGTAGCAGGGCTCCCGCGGTGATGATGACTCCATGAGGACAATTGCCTAACCATTAAGTCACTGAGCAAGGGGGAAGGAAATGCACACAATAAGGTTTCACAAATAAAGCTAGCCACTAGATCATAAAAGCCAAGGAGCATTGAATGAGTGGCCCATGGTTCAGGAATGTGTCCTGAGAGAGTGTGTTTTCTCTTTGCCAATTTCTCTTTGATGGAGGAAGTTGTCGCACCAGGTGGTGGGGGTGGCACCTCCTCACAGTGTCTGAATCCCTGTCTAGGGTCTGAATTGGGAGAGTCCTGCGGTACCCAAAGTTACAGGAGATGGGATCCTCTTGCTCTTTCTCTTTGCCTGCAGCCACAAGTTCACTCCAGGACCAGCCCTGGCTGCACTGGGACAAAACTCATCAAGAAAGTGAAAATTAAGTCCACGCTGCTTTCTGAGAACTCGAAGGGCTCCTGGAAGGAGATGCTTCATCTCTTCCTTGCTGGGCCCCTGGCTGTGAGACATACGGTAGGTTTACAGGATTCGAGGAAAATAGAACTATCAACCTAAAAACTGCACCGCTCGCTTGTGCTGTGTAATGCCAACCTCCGTAGCAGTTTGTCTGTGGTAGCTCAGGACCAAGTACTAAACCAATTATTTGTAGACACCTGCCCCTGAGGATCTAGCTTCTCTAAAGCATTTAGTCCAAAGCTGTCCCTTCTCATAGAAATTTATTCTCTTCTTCGTCTCCTGGGAAAACAGTTTCCCCTTTAAACAGAGCTCATAGAACCTCCACGGGAGCCAGAAACCACCCGTTAAGAGAACACATGATAGAGTGATCTTTATATAAACACTGCAGTTCCCCACCGTAAAACAATGGCTAGATTGCCCACATCCCAGCCTTCCACATATCCTGGCTCTGCAGCTGTACAGCTGTGGCCCGTCATTCAAAGGGAGCGTTTTGAATGCTCACGTGTTTCCTCCCGTCCCAGCTCCCGACTCATTACCTGCCTGCTATTGTTCTCTCTGGCTGGGGAATGCCTTTGCATTAGGCCTCCCAAATAAGAGTGACAACGACTGCAAGAAGGCCAGATGGCTCTAGCTTTCTCTAGTGCCAAAGCCACCGGGATTCTCTGAATGTAAGACAGAAGCTAGAAAATTCTTGCTCAGGCAAAGAAATTTGTCTTATATTCAGGAAAGAAAAAAAACATGATTGGTTATTGTTGGGGTTTTGCAAAAAGCCTGGGGCTTTACACGGGCTGTGAAGTGGCCCTAGAGAAAGACCGTGAGGGCAACCGCCCAGCAGGCTGAGGAAGCCCCCCGACTTCTGGGGGGCACAAAGAGACATATTGGTGGACACGCTTTCTCGAGTAGGAACCAGAAGAGCGTGAACTCCAAACATTGCCTGCAGCTGCTCCAAGCTGCCTGGATGTTTTGTTATTCTGTGTTGAAGGTCTCCCGGGCTCTGCTGTGGAGGAAGGGGTCTGAACAGTGTGGAAGGCACAGCACGTGTTGGTTTGGATACACTGGTCATTGGCATACCTGTGTGTGTGTGTTTTCATTTATAGGCTCACATTTTTTTGCACAGGAAGAGAGACAGGTGCTTTGGAGGAAATTGTTTCCAAAGGAATGGTTGTATTCAGTTTCAGTTTGTACAAGAACAAGGGACCTGGAAGGCCTGCATCCCAAACTTGTGTACAGGCAAGGCAACTTCTGAGTGAGGAGCAGGTGGGTAAGTGTATCCTAATGCCTACCAGAGACATTCCAGGGTCAGTAATGATGTCCCAGTGTGGCCAGGGGACAACGAAGCAGCCACTCTAAAGGGTGGACATAAAGTAAAAAAAATACAGAGCCACAGGACTGTACAAAACCCCAGAGGGTCAGATTTATCTTACTAGGGAAATCATAACATCAAAAGAAGGAGCGTGTAACCCAGAGATCAGCAGACTTTTCTGTAAGGGAACACCAGATGATACTAAATATTTTAGACTTGGTGGGTCGCAGGGTCCCTGTCCCAACTACTCAATTCTACTGTAGTAACAGAAAAGCAGCCATAGGCAACACGTCAATGAATGGGCATGACTATGTCCCAATAAAGCTTTATTGATAGACAGTGAAATTTGAATTTCATGTAATTTTCATGCATCACCAATATTGTTCTTCTCCCTTTTCCCCCACAACCATTTAAGAATGTAGAAACTGTTCTTGGTCCAGGGGCTGGATGGAAGCAGACAGCGGGCTGGATCAGGTGGGGGTCGCCAACCCCTGACGTGAGAGTAAACTGGCGTGAAGTGACATAGGGCACCAGATGGACCACAAGACTCCAGATGAAATTCTTTTGTAGGGACAGTGAGTGCAGCATTTAAGGAAGAAAATGCCAACACTTACCATGTCCCCCGACACACGTGGTGGTGTACAAACAAGGGGGGGCTCCTGCAGTGGTTCTCCCAGTGCATCCCGGGGACCAGCATCCCCTGGGAACTTGGGAGAAATGCATATTCTCCGGCTCACCCTTGATCTACTGAAGCAGAGAGTCCAAGGTGATGGGGCCCTGCAGTCTGCATTTTAACCAGCCCTCAGGTGCTGATTCTCCCTCAGTTAATTATGGCCATAGGTGTTTGCTTGTTGGATGACGGCATCGTCATAACCGCGGCAGGGCCGCCACCCGGAGCAGCTGTGTGAATGTCGGGTACCCCCAAGTGGATCGTGCCGGCACTTGTGCTGGACTTGGGAAAGGCCACGGTCTCAGCTCACTGTGGGTCAAATCCGGCCCATGGCTCTGCTGACAGTGGTTTATGTTTTTAAAGGATTAAAAAATAAAACCTAAAAAACCCCCAAAGGACATGTGGCAGAGACTGTATGAGGCCACCAAAGCCTAGAACGTTGACCGTCTGACCCTTTAAAGAAAGGCTGTCACCGGGCCCTGCCGTCTGGGAGGAGGGTGAGAGGTTGGGTGCCATGGTGGGTGGGTGGTGGTGGCATCACTAGCACCCCAGTGGTTCTGAGTGCAGGGAGGCTGCTCCCTCCACAGGGCACTGTGCTCCAAGCCTGGCAGCATGTCTGGTCCAGGCAAGGCCTCAGGATCCAGGCACCTCAGCCCCGGAGTGCAGGGCCCAGGGAGGGTGGAGCCTGGTCTCAGGGCTGGGGCTGGGACGTGCTGGAGCCTTAGAGGTCCTACCTCCTCTGCCCCCAGCCTCCCTGAGGTGGGGTCTCTGGCAGGGACAGTTGGCTCTATCTGGGGGTGAAGCAAGAACGGGGCACTTGGGGACAAGGCCACCATCTGTAAGGGCAATACAAGGGGGAACACAGGCTTGTAGATGGGAGGGGACTCCTAGGGAAGCCCACCTAAGGGGCTGGTCCCACAGGGCGGGTGGGCCTAGGGGATAGGCCGCTTCCTACAGGAACCTGAACTCTGGGTCAGTGAGGTCCCACAACAGGCCACACGAGGCCCACTCCAGTGGCCTTCGCCTGCCTCTGAACTCCTGGTTCACAATCCTTTCCTCGCTTGATCCCTGCCACGCGGCTGGGAGGAAAGAGAGGCCCCAGCCTCCAGCAGCTTTCCTTCCCAGGGACCTGCTTATTGGTTTTAGAGAGGGGGGGAGGGAGAGAGAGAGTGGAAGAGAGAAATTGAAAGGGAAGGAAACATCTTTCATTCAATGTGAGAGAGAAACATTGGCCGGTTGCCTCTTGCCTGTGCCTCAACTGGGGACCAAACCCTCAACCCAGGTGTGCGCCCTGACCAGAATCGAACCTATGACCTTTCACTTTACGGAATGTTGTTCCGACCGACTGAGCCACAGGCCAGGGCTGGATTTATTCACGTACAATCAGGGGCTGTTTCTAGTCTCAGCAAGTTTGTGGTTCAGAGCAAGAAAGGCCGTGAGATCCGATAACGAGACTCCTCATCAGAATGCTCTGTTTTGGATCCTTTTTTTTCCCATGTTCCTTTCTGGCATCCCGGGCATTCCTGCAGAGCGGAGTTTGAACAGAACTGCATTCTTCTTAGGGGAAAAATCCCACTGCCTTGCCCGAGGCTGGGCTCTCAGGCCGAAGCACACGGTGCTGCAGGGGGCAGTGTCCAATGAGCAGGTGCCGCCTGGCTGGGCCACTTTGTCTAGGATGTCCCCTGGGCAGGGTCTTGGTGGCCCAGATAAAGGTCCCTTGGAGTTGGGGAGCTAGCAGTGGTGACAGGGGTGAGGGACTTGCAGTGCTCAAGTGGGCCTGAGCAGGGGGTCAAGATGCTGAGACCGTGCAAAGGTGGGGCCTGTGTCTGGGGCCACCCACTGTCAGGGCTGCCCGCTGTCAGGGCTGCAGCGGCTGGTGGCTGGCATTTCCCTGGCATTTTTCAGGGCCCAGCGAGGTCAGATCAGGAGACAGCTGTTTTAAGCTCTCCGACAGAAGGGACCTTGTCTATTTCACTCCCGACTGAATCCCCGCTGCTCATTGCAGTGCAAAAGGCACTCAGATCTCTGGTGATTTGGGGCATGTTGGAAGCCCTATTTTTTTTTAAAGCTTATTTTGTAAAGAAGGAGTGACTCACTCCCCAGTGGTTGGTGCAGCAATCTATTCTGGAAATGCTTTCTCTCTAAATCCAGTCACTCGAGTCTGCTGAGCCGCTCCATGCATTTAACCCTGTGTGGAAAGGGGAGTGTGACTGACTCAGGCAGCTATGTGCTCCACGGGAAAATGAACCAGGAGCCCACGCTCTGACTGCCTTACCCCTGCAACTCAAACGTGCCATTCCATCTTGGACTTAAGTCTGAGGCGCACTCGGTTGTTTTTTGTAGTTCCTGAACAGAGTATATAGGGTAAAGCCTTAGCAGTCAGAAAGGCCTGGGTTCAAATCCCAGCTCTGCCCCTTTCCGACCTGGGGGCAAGGGATTCCAGTGCTCTGAGCCTCTGTTTGCATGCAGCGGGGATAATAAATAGTGTGCGTCTCGAGCGTTACAGGGAGTGAATGAAGTGATGAAGGCGATGCACCCAGAAAAGTACGTGGAGTTTAGTGGGGCGGGAATTTCATAGAGTTTAGCTATTTTATATATATTTTCAGGGCATTTAAATATATATATTTTGTCTTCTTGGCTTAGAATGCACAGCCTAACTCCCGACTCTTTCCCTAAGGCTCTGCCCGGCCCTCAGACCTTTGTCTGAATGCGCTAAAGCTTGTTCGGTGTGTCCAAGGGGAAGGAAGGACAATCCCTCCAGCCAGCGCCTCATCTGCGCTTCCACTGTAACCCCTGCACCCGTCCGTCCTTGGACTCGCTGCCTTGTCCTGTTGTCCTCGGTTCCAGGATCCGCCTCAGCGTAGGACTGAGAGCTCCCTGATGTAGGGCACTGTTTGCCTTAGCCCCTCACCTTCAGGCTTGCAGGACTTCTCATTGTTAGGGGTTCCAGTGGCTGCTGAATAGGTGCATGGAAAGGTAATATTGCCCCAGGTAGGAGAGAAGGGGAGGTTACATTTCTTCGGGCCCTGCTTAAAGTCCGAGGAGGAGGACTGTGCTAAAGCTTGTGGGGTGTGTCCCAAAGGGAAGGAAGGACAATCTGACAAGAAGTGGAACTCTCTGCATGGCCTGCTGTGTGAGCTGTGATTTTTCAAAAGAGAACTCTCTTCAAGCAAGTGATGATGACGATGATGATGTGTATTTGGGTTTGTTTAATTGCTCCTCGAGGCATAGTTGTTTAACATTGGCAGTTCCCTAATACTCTTGGGTTCTCTGGGCGCTCTTGAGGAATATATAATATTTACAATGTCTGTTGTATTCCCGAGGCTGACACTGACCCTTCGGTGAGATTATTTCCAGCGAACATCAGAAGGCGTATCAGCTAGCACACTGGGCGTTCGCTCGAGTTTATTTTTGCACTGGGACTTGCTGACGTCTGTCGGGCTGGTTAGACAGGTTGTGCGGGCAGCCCGGCCTTTGTGTGAGCAGGGTAGGAGCGCCGTCGCCTTAGGAACAGCCTGCCGTCCTGGAATCCCACCAGATCCTCTGTCCATCTGCTTAAGGAGAGCCCTGTCATCCGACCAATTAACTGGCTCTTGCTGCTAGCTTCTTGTGACATCTGCTTTGAGTAAAAGGGTGGAGAGCTGGGGCTCTGCTGAACATACGAACCAGGTGGTCTGGGTTTGCTCCTGCTGGCGGATGAGCATCTCCGTGCGTCAGAATTTGGTCTGAGACTTGTGCACCTTGTAGCGGCCACCCAGGCAAGAGGCGGTGGGAGAGAAGACTGACAGCCTTCACTCCCTCTGACCTCAGAAGGCCGCCAGAAGGCTGAGCGCCTAGTACCATCACAGTGAGGGACCGCTGGTTCAGGGCGACTTGGACAAGTAGTTTAGGAGGGCAGCAGCAGCAATAAAAATGGAAAAGCAAAATGGGACCCCGTGGAGAGCAGAATAAGCAAGGGTTGGTGACCAATGAGAGAGGGCATGCAAAAACAGGACCACGTGTACTCAGAGAGGTTCAAGGTGCATCTCATACAGTGCGTCTGATTCTCCCGTCGCCCAGAGGGGTGGGTGGGGCAGTGGTTGGAAACTGAAGCTCAGAGGGTCAAACTATCAGTGACTTGCCCAAAGTCACTTGAATGGGAGGTCTGAGTGCTGGGACCCAGGCTCAGGGGTTCAGACCCCAAGGTCAAATCCCCTTTTTATCCTACCTCATCGACTCACAGGCCTTGAAGCTGGATGCCTGGGAGGAGTGGGAGGTTGGGAGGGAAAGCAAACAGCGTTGAGATAAAGGGAAAGGGGCAGTGGGGGGAAGCAGACTGTGAGAGATGGTGGATAGCGGCCCTCGGGTGGAGGAAAGATGGTCCCTCACCAGTGGGGCCTTTCACCCATGTGATGGGTGCCGCTATGGTCTAAATGTTTGTGACTCTCCCCCAACATTCATATGTTGAAATCCTAACCCCCAAAGGTGATGATATTAAGAGGTGGGGCTTTGGGAGGTGATGAGCTTATGAGGATGGAGCCCTTGTGGATCGGGTTCGTGCCGTCATAGGAGACCCCTCTGGAGAGCAATCTTGCCCCTTCCACCGGGTGAGAAGCCTGCCACCTGGAAGAGGGCCCTCGCCCAGCCACTCTGGCACCCTGTTCTCAGGCTTCCAGGCTCTACAACCGTGAGCAATAGATTTCTATTGTTTAGAAGCTGCGCAGTCAGTGGTATTCTGCTGCAGCAGCCTGAACAGACTAAGACGGGTGCTGGCGTGGACTTCACCCCTGAGAGCGGCAGGCACGGCTTCTCTGTCCGCCCAGGGTCAGCCTCTGCCCTAAACTGAGGGCAGTTCCAGGTAGGATTCCAAGGGGTCCCTTCTAACGCTCATTCTCCAGGCTGCAGGCATCTTCAGATGCACCCTTCTGTTTGGGGCCCTCTGTTTTTCCCATCCTCCCAAACTCCCCCCTACTTTGAAACAAAAGGGGCCTTCTGCCCTATAACTTAGTGCGAGTACAAGGGTTTTCCATTCATCAAGGGGAAACAAGGGGACCGAAGCCTTGGAACATATTATCATTGGACTTGTCGCTGCTGACAGTTGGTGACTCTCTGAGTGTGAAACAACAGGTCCTTTGTGGTCCTTTAGAGCTGCCTTGTTGAACACAGCCTTCTCTCTCGGCATCTTCCTGCTGCTTCCAAAAATAAGTAAATAAATAAGTTAAATATCACATTCTTTATTGTTGACGTTCACAACACAAAACCAACACAAAGCACCCTGCTTTGGTTTTTTTATTTGTCATCACTTTAATTCAAACCATGGGCTCTCCTGGGGAGCCTTTGAAAAACCCAGCTCCTTGGTCCTGGCCCCCGCTGGCTCTGGCTTTGCAGATATGAAAGAGAGGCTGTCTTTCCCTTCAGAGAGTCAGCTGTGTTTGTGTTTAAGGAACCTTTGCTCCTTTGTTCTAGGACAGGCGACAGGCTCGAGTGAAGATAGAACTTGCCTTGTGCCCTTTGCCAGCGTCCATGCGGGCTCATATGGTTGGAGCCACTCGTCGCATTAGTTACAGATGGCCTTCGGGCCCTGGCTAGCTCTGTTCTCCCCGTGTGCTCCCCCACCTTTCTGTTTGGCCCCAGCCCGTGCTTCCAGCTTGTCCTTGACAGATTTAGAAGGTGCCTCAGAGACATTGCTGGGCCCAGTGAGCAACTTAACTTGGCGTGGGGCTGTGGCCAAGAAGGCAGGTGGGTGGGAATAAGGACTGGGCTCCTGAGAGGAGCTCGCAAAGAAGGAACTGACCGGGGAAAAGACTTCGGAGGGGGAATCTCTCAGGTTATCGCAGAGGTGCAGGCAGGAATCTGATTGGGAGGCGTAAACAACATAGCTCAGGGGAGTGCGTCGGAGGGCTGCGGATTCTGTTCCCATGGCTCTATTTTAATTCTTCTTGCTCAAGTTCAGCTTTGAGGTGAAACGTAAATATTCCTAGGTGGGCTGGATACAGCTTCTTAGACCCTCACACCTCAGTGGGGATGAGGGTGTCGGATCCTCTCCTGAAATCAGGAGAGAAAAGGGGACGCTGATGGGCACAGAGGAGCAGGAGGGCGGCTGCTTGGGAGCGGAGGAGACACGCTCCGGCTGTTTCAGCGACTCTGCTCGGGCATGGGGCGGGTGCGGGCCACAGAGGTGGACGCACACGCAGCAGGCTGAGGACACGGGGACCCGGGCTGGCGTGTTCTTTGGGAAAGGTTTCACACGATCGCCTTGAGCTTGAACAGATGCAGGCGCGCCTCCAGTGCCTTGAAGTCTTTACCTTCATGTGCTCCTCGGCCACGTTTCTTTAAAACGTGGGGAAACCTTAGTCGTGGGCTGCATGGGTCTACAACTTATAGAGGAAATCAGACTGTCATCACTGACTCCAGTATTTTTTCTATTATGGCTAAATACACGTAACATACAACTTAACCATTTTAACCGTTTTTAAGTGCACAGTGAGTGAGTGCGGTGGCATGAAGTGCGGTCACACAGTTGTGCAAACACCGCCACTGTCCCCTCCAGAGCTTTCTGTCATTGCACACTGACCCTTTGTACCCATGCAGCCCTAACGCATCCCCCACCCCCGCAGTCCTGGCAACGGCTGTTCTACCTTCTGTCTCTATGACAGAATGACCCTAGAATTTTTTATTGTGGATCCTCGAAATTACAAATCCCTTGCTTATACTCTATAAATCTCTCTCCCCCCCTCCGGATGAAATCAATTCTCTTCTCCTGTGTGTTTTCCTTATCTTTTAGCCATTTGTGTCTCCAGGGGCCCTTTGCTACAAGGTCTTCTTCTCCCTCACATTTCCTAGCCAGAAAGTCAAACTGCTTATGCATCTAGAGAAATCCACAGGTTCACAGGCAAGAATGGAAGGAACAAGTTCTTCCAAGAAGGCCCAGGAATCTAGGAAATCTTGAATGAGTGCCTGAGAGGTGACCTTGCTCCCTGGGACAATTGTGAGCTGTCAACCCTTGATTTTCCTTCCATTCCTCCTCTGTCCAGAGAATCCCAGGAACAACCAATCACAGTAACAGATGAAACAGCCTCAGCTATGTCTTTGCCTTAAACCCTCCCCCATAACAGGCCTTTTCCCTCCACATACTTGGAAGAAAAACCCTTTCTGCTTCTGTGTCCTTTGCTACATGTCCCACCTTCATCTGGTGGGTGCTGCAGCGAAGGGCCCAGGGCCCACCACTTATGGGTAGGAAAGTTCCATCAGGTCTCTCTGATTAGGAGCTGAGCGTCTTGGCAGGCGGCCACGAGGGCTGCTGACTTGATGGGCAGCTCTGGTCATTCGGCCCCACACTGGACACTCATGGCCCGTCTGGTTTATAAACCACGAGGGAGAGCAAGGTGGACCGTTCCAGCTCGCTTGTAAGTTGGCTGTCTCCCCAGCCCTCTGGCTCTCTGGGAGGCAGGTTCAAGGTGGCTAATAAGTAACTTGGCTGTGATATTTTTATTTAAGTGCGTGAACTTAGGCAGCTTGATTGTAGTTGCATAAATGTGAACCATGTGATCAGAGACTCGGCCCTTTATGTCCATCACCTGCCACTGAGAGAAATACCCTGAGTGGGGTCCTTATTTTTGCATGGGTTAGTGCTGAATCAAACGGGTTTTTGAAGTGAGAGAGGAGAGAAGAGCAAGGCATTTTTTTTTTTTTTTTTTTGGTTTTAACTCAGAAACCTTAAGTTCCAATCTTGCCTGAGCCAAACAGCAATTCTGTTCCCTTCTGGATTCCTCTCTTAGCTTGTCAGTGGTAGTCTAAATCCCAGCTCCTGAGTATTGATCGGCCTCCTTGTTTAATTACGCATCAGAGTGTATTCAGGAGCCAATCAATTTCACTCCTGAAATGCCAGCGTCCTGCTTCTGGGGGAGGAGGGGACCAATTAATCCTTGTTTGCTTTTTAATTCCTCTTCGGAACATAGTACATTCACACACAGGTTAATTTTTAAATCCACTCCCCTCGTACTTTGCTGCTTGCTTTAATTCACCCTGGAAAGCTCAGTGACATTAAAACCCTATGAACCTCTTTTTATTGCTTATGCTGCCTCGTTAAAGGGCTTAGCAAATACCTGACTCAGTCGTTTCCCCCACTTCAGCTGGTCCCCTCGACCAAAGTCCCTGTGTGTTTCCGTTCTTGTCTGAAGTCCCCCGGGGCAGGGGTTTTCAGGAACTGCTGACACGTCTCCATCTAGCCCTGGCATGGAAAGGAGAAGGGGGTTCTTCCAGCGTGCCATTCGAGGACCCGCTCCAAGGTCTCCTTTCTCAGCAGAGCCAGCCAATCTGTGAGCCCAGGTCCCATGGGATGGATGTGAAGGGGGGGGGAGGCAAGAACCTGTGTAACACCCCAGGAGCTCACAGACAAAGACTGGCACTAGAGGGTCCAGGCATTGCATCTTCTTTGGTAATGACCTTTCCAGACATATAAGCAGAATCTCACTCTTTTCATCTAATGCTGATTTGCCCTTAAATTTGAGCTTGAATCGTTTAAGGCCAAGGGGAAACCAGTCTCTGCTGCCCCTCACTTTCCACCCCTGGCCTCCGACCACCCTGGGGGTCCCAGGAGTCCGTTTAGGGTTCAGACTCCGAACCCGGGGCCCGAGACATCTCCCGGCCTGTGGAGGAGGTGGGCCGAAGGTCTGGACTGGTTTGATTCTAGTGAGCTGTCAGTGTTTGAACACACCAGCTTCCGCGCAGCTTGCTTGGCCGTGACCTTGAAGTCGAAGATCAGTCGGAAAAGCTTTAAGGAGCTCTACTGGGAATCTTTTATAGCATCTGCGTGGTCTGCCCGCACTTGGCTGCTGTGCGTGTTCCTTTCTCGGGGTAGAGTGTAAAACGCCTTCCAGGCCAGGAAAGGGTCCCCTCGGGACAGGTGTCCTCTGTGTCCTCCACGCGGTCCCGGGGTGTTAATGCCCTGGGATTTGGCGACTTTGAGCTTCTAAGCAGTTCTGAAACCCCAGCCAGGAAGCAGGCATTCAACCTTTGGGGCCTTTGATCTTATATTTTTCTGCTGGAGTGTTTTAATATCAGAGTTAAAAAATAAACAGACTCATGGATGTTTTTTCACAGGCCATTCATCAATATCACAAAACTCCTAGGAACACAGAACTTCCAGTCCTTTCTGGTATCACAGAGGGAGGAGAACTGAGACCCAAATCACTTCCAGTTTCCCTCGTGACCAGGGACAGCTGCTCCCCAGACCGCACAGCTGGGACTAATGCAAATCTGGCCTCTACAAATTGTTCCAGACGGGCTGATGGCATGTTAGAGAGGTGGGAAAGGTGGCATTACACATGAAAACACAGCTTAGATGAAAGCTGTGAGGCAGGGGCTGTGGAGAGGCAACGGCCCCCCGGAGAAAGGCTTTTAGCTTTGAGGTCTGTGCAGCTTCTGTGCGGGTTCTCACAGCAGCCATCCATGTGATGTCCTGGCATCTGTGTCTTTACCCGGATACCCTTCCAGCCTTGTCCGGAAAGCCACCAGGAGAGGACGAGAGAGGAGGGCCATGCGTAAACCTGCGGCAGCTGGTTTAGAGTAAAAAATTCAATGCCGACCCCCAGGAAGAGGCCAGAGTGCCAGTTCCATTGCCTGTGAGGCCTTTTAGTAATTTCCACAGTCAAAACTGTTGTAAATATTATACACATCAGTGTTTGGGTTGTAGGTTTTGCACCTTTAAACTCCAGGGTGATAACTTTGCAGTAATTTTGACATGTGCAAAATCTGAGTGTGCAGAACTGTCCAGAAGAGAGCAGGTTCTGGACAGCCCTGGACAACGAGTGTGCACAGACCGGGGTGTGACGGTGTCCAGTACCAGGTGGTTGAGTGGGACTGAGGGCAGGAGACGCTGTGTACGTGTAAACACACACACATTATTTGTTTGCTTATTTATTTAACACCCTCTGCCTTAGCCTGATTCCCCCCAGAGCAGAGCCTAAGAGGGTCTGCCTGCCCGGTAGTTCACCTGGGGGTGTGCGTGGTCCCAGGGAGAAGGGGCGAGAGCAGAGCGAGGTGCCAGAGCAGGCAGCGCCGGGACACAGACGCATCACTGGGCACTACTCCGGGCATCAGGTGCTCAGTCCTGCTGGAACCTTCCGAGAGATGGCGCGAGATGCTCTCGGAACCGGTTTGCCCCGGGGGCCAAAGACGACCGTATGAGCTGGTCAAAGGGACCCCCACTCGTCCCAGCCCACTCTGGGTGGCCCGTGTGAGTGTAAGCAGCCCCGCGTCAGGCAGTCTCTGGGACTGGAAGCAGGAGACAAGGGAGAAGGCCCTGAGCAAGGCATTGTCGGGCTGTGTCTGCGAGAAGCTGGCAGAGCAGCCACAGACCTGGTTGCCATGGCAACGGCTGGCGCGCAGGCGAGGCCAGCAGGAATCTGAAGTGATGCCTCATAGCCGTGCCTAAGAACAAAAGAGCGGGCCTGGCTTTAGGGCTGCATGGCGTGGGATGACCGTGAGCAGGAGGCCACATCCCAACCCCAGCACGTGCCCTGACAAGTAGAAATGCATTTAAAGAGGCAGAAGATTAATTTGATTACTGGCATCTGAGCTCTGGGGAAATATATTGAAAATAGGAACCCTCTTGAAAATTTCAGATTTGTCTTCAGGACAAAAAGTGATAGTCCTTCAGTTGCTGATTTAATCCATGGAGTAAGAACCAGGACTGAGCAAGGGGGCCAGTCCCAGAGCAGCCATGGACATGGAAGGACATGGGACACCTGCAGAGCCCAGTCAAGCCCAAGTTTCCAGTTACCAGAGATACCCGGCACGGAAAAACTTTGCCGGGAATACTGAACATGGAAGGATGCTCCAGCATTGTGGAATTTTCCTGCTGGAGCGGTTCTGAGGTGTGTTATGCCCTACCTCCTTCTTATCTTTAATGAAGAATAATTTTTATTGTGGTAAGAACACAATGTGAGTCTGTTCTCTTAACAAGTTGCAAGCGTGCACTCCACTATTGTTGGTTGTGGGTACGATGAGCAGCGGAGGTCTGGAGCTTCTGCATCTTCCTGAAATGAAGCACGATGCCTGAATCATAGCTTCCCATTCACCCCTCCCACCCCAGCCCCTGGCAGCCACCTTTCCACTCTTTGGTTTCACCCCCTTGACTATTATAGATTCCCCGTGTCCGTGGACTCACGCAGTACTTGCCTTTATGTGTCTGGCTTATTTCACTTGATGTACTATCCTCAGAGCGCATCTGTGTGGCCTCATATCACAGAATATTCGACAACTTGTATGGGCCTCGGCTCCGTTTCTTAGGGATGAAGAAACCTAGGAAGGTGAGAGGTGGAAACTGTTGTGTCCCATGAGAAGGAAAAGGACGTCTTGGACAGATTGGGGTTTGTTTTTCTCACATGCTGTAGGGCCCGGAGGCAGACAGAGGCTGGTGTCGGTTCAGCGGTCAGGGGTCTGTGACTCTGGCTGCCACCCCTGCTCCCCGCACCCCGGTCGTCACAGGATGGCTGCTGCGGGAAAGCAGCTGTGTGCGGTGAGATGCTGGCACTCAACAGTCCCGTTAGCGACTTCAGCTTACACGGTACTTGTCGGATCTGTGTCACATGACCGCTCTTCTCTGTGAGGGAGGTCAGGAAGTATAATTTCTTCAGCTGGGTGTGGTACTACCCTAAGTAAAAGGGGGCCTCTCTGGGAAGAAGGGATGGGAGAGCAGATGCTGGGTAGGAACAGGGTTCAGAACCCGTTCCCCCGAAATGGGGCACCTTAGCATGCTGAGTATTTTACGCTGAAGGAGTTTGAGACATGGTGGGTGTAGCAAGGACTCTCTGACCTTCTCGTCTCCCCTGAAGGTCATGAGGCCCTCGGGTGAGAGGTACCCTCAACACACCTGGAGGAAGGGAGCGCCCTTATCCCTGAAGACTGAGGGGCATGGGAAGGAACAGGAAAGAGAAGGCCTTGCCAGCAAGCCCTCCAAGCCCTGTCCACCACCCTTAGCTCCCACCCTTTCATCTATCAGGTTTTCCTCCACACTCCACCCTGGTCAGATTGGGTATAAAAGCACTCAGGCTTAGCCATCTCTTCAGGTCTCTGTTTCCTTGTGCAGGCTCCTTGTCATGCAAAACTTATTTTACATGACTTTGTCTGCTTTTCTCTTGTCCATGTCTTTTGTCTGTCCAATTTACAGGCCCTAGCCTGAGAACCGAGGGCCACAGTAGGAAAAATAAGTCTTTCCTTTTCTCCACCCAGCATTCTCATCCATAGTGGGCTAGAAAACCACCCGTGTTTTCTCTCCCTCTGGAGAGTCGAGGAGAGAGGTGGGTGTGCTGAAAAGCGGTAATCCATGTGCCAACCTGCGGTCTCTCTGGGATGCTCGGCTACACTGCGCCTTGCCTTGAATTGCCAGCAGAATTCTTTACTATGGGCTTAGTGTTTTATTAAACAATGGGTATTATAGTGCTCCCTTTAGAGTGGAAATTTCTCCTCCTTATCTCCCCCAAGGAACAAAGAAGTCAGAGGCTGGTCCCTAGAAGGAGTTAGAGATCACGGTGTGGCAGCCAGAGGCTGAGCTGAGAATGATTAGGAACAATGTCCTCCGAGCATTTCTGTTGCTTTTGAGACCGTTCGCTGGGCTGACTGGGAGATACAAAAGCTAAGATGTCCATTTGCATCAGGAAAGAAAGACACAGGCATTCCATACACACTTTTCTGCCGAAAATCGCGCTAGCTGCAGGAAGCAGGGACAGAGGAAAGAAAATAACTGGAATAAATAAGATGCAAGGAAATCAAGGGATGGGGGTGAATGCAGAGAGCAGCTTCTTTTGAAGCCGAAGTTTGAACTCCCCGTTGTTTATTCCCCTCCCCCACAGGCTGCTCCTGCTCTGCAGATGGCGACAGGCACGGTGCACGGGTTTGCAGTTCCAGGGATGCTGGGCTAGAAAATTCTTATTTCTCGAAATGTAGTGGCTTTCTCATGCCACAGACAGGGAGAAAATATTGGCAAAACACATCTCAGGAAAGGACTTGTATTCAGCATATATAAAGCACTTTTACAACTCAATAATAAGACGAAAAACAGCCCAATTGAAACATGGGCAGAAAATGTCAGTGGAAACTTCCTCCTAGAAGATGCACACATAGCAAATAAATCCATGAAAAGAGGCTCAACACCAGTAATCAGTAAGGAAATGCAAATTAAAACTGCGGTGAGATACCTCTGCACACCCACTACAGCAGCCAAAATTAAAAAGATCGCTCATGGCAGATGTTGGGTGAGGGTTTGGAGCTGCCGGAACTCCCACATCCTGTTTGGTGGGAATGTAAAATGGTATAGCCACTTTGGGAAAGTTTGGAAATTCCTCTTAAACAGACACTTACTATACGAATCAGTGACCCCACTAATTATTATTATTCATAACAATCCCAAACCGGAAACAATCCACATGTCCATCCACTGACATTCCCGGATAAATGCATTGTGGTCACTCACACAATGCAATGTTAGCCGGCAGCAAAAATGAAGGAAGTACTAGTACCGACAACAACATGTAGAATCTCGAAAGCGAAAGGAGCCAGACACTAAAGGCTAAATGCTGGAGGATCCTACTTATAGAAAGTAGTAGGAAAGGAAAACCTAGTGGTTGAAGAAAGCCGATCAGTGGCCAGGGGGCCTGCAGGTGGGGAGATCTGCCTACGAAGGGGCACAGAGGAACTTCGGGGGGGACGAAACATTATCCGTCATGACTGTGGTAACGGTGGACAGCAATACCCATTTGTCAAAACTCATCTTTTTAACTTAAAAAGATGAATTTTATTGAATATAAATTATACTTGAATAAAGCTGATAGAAATGCCGCGCCTTCCTGCACATCATTTAACACCTCAGTTTCCAGATGGGACGTCCAAGGGGAGCCCTTTGTCATCCTGTGGGTGTGGTGTGGAGACCCCCCCAGTGTGCGGAGGGTGAACTTTACTGCTCCTGGGATTTGTGTTTCCCTAGTAGCTAGTGAGGCTGAACATCTTTTCATATGTCTGTTGGCCATTGGTTTGTCTTCTTGGCCCCGGACAGCAGATGCACACTTAGGAGTGAAAAAAGCACTTCCCGGGCAGTGCGGGGCTGGATTCTGGGCTAGGACCTGCTCGCTGCTTGCTGGGAGCCTTTGGGCTGATGGTTACTCCAATACACAGTAGTAGCTACTGTGCAGGTCCAATGAACTCATTCCTCTTGTGTTCAGCCAGCTCTGTTGGGTGCTTTGTAGATACCAGACGCTGTGGAAAGTGGCAGAGGTGGAATCATGGTCAGTATAGACATGGTCCCCACGCTTGTGGAGCTGATGGTCTGGTGGGTGTGAAATCGTGTTGGCAACATTGTGATGTGGTGACTGTATTTGTTTGCTGAGACTTCTGGAACAAAGTGCCAGAAACTGGATGGCTTCAGGCAATAGAATTCGGTTCTCTCACAGTTCTGGAGGCTAAAAGCCCAAATTCAAGGTACCAGCAGGGCTGGGCTCCCTCCAAAGACTCTAGAGGAGGATTTTTCCTCACTTCTGTTTATTGGCAGTCCTTGGTCTTCCTCGGTAGATGCATCACTGCAGTGTCTGCCTCAATCTTCACGTAACCTCATCTGCTATATGGATGTATCTCTGCGTCCAAGTTTGCCTCTTCTTGGAAGAACACCAGCATGACTGGCATTTAGAGTCCCCCCTAATCCACGATGACCTCATCATAACTCAAGTGCATCTGCAAATTGGAAATAAGGTCACGTTCGCAAGTTCCAGCTGAAATGAATTTTGGGGAACACCGCGCAGATCGGCAGTCAGTGTGTAGCTTCGTGAGTACGTTGTGGCACCACGGGGAGAACCTGATGTCCCCCGAGGGCTGGGGTAATGATTTGCATGTCTCTCTTAACACTGAGCAATCGATTAAAATGAGCTAGTCACACTCCCAGCCAGCTGATATTCTGGGAATACTTTCTAATGAATGCCTCTGGAGCAGCCAGACGCTCCAATTCACCTGCTTCGTGCACTGCTATCAAAACAAGGTGTGGGCTCACACACGCCAATGATATCTCTTGGTCTGCCCCAGAATAACGGGCCCACTGCTATGGGATCCATGAAAAATGGTTACAAGCCCCGGTTCTCTTAGGTTTTGTCCCAAAATAAACAGGGAACATTTGGTATACCCAGGTAGCAAGGTGAAAATTTTATCTATAGGACGGACCATAGACCTAGGGACAAATGCCATAAATAAAAATGTAAACGGTAACTATGGATTGAACCAGAAATTGTGATACAACTGTATGGGGAGGGCGAGAAGAGAGCAGTGGATATGGTGTGCATGTTCGTGGAGTGGGTGGCAATGGTCAGAAGGTCACTGAATGTTTATCTTCAGTGGAAGGAAATGAATGGACGATGGGTAAAATTAATCAAGATGTGTAAGTACAAGCTTGTTTAGAACTATGGCTGTGAATACACCACACAGCTGATAGGTGATGGGAATCAGGAGTGGAAATGAAAGGGAAATGGGAGTGTTGCCTGTTTTTTAATCACAAGCATATTTGTCCTTTTTGGCATTTTAAACTTGAAAATGTAAAGGAAACCTCTCCTGCTCCTACCTTTGCCCTTTCTTCAACACGGTAAGTCTGTTCACATGACCTGCTATGTCATCAGAAGCCTCCGAAACACAGTGGAAGACGACAACAGGCCCTGACTTTCCGGAGACATGTGTGAAACCATAAGCCACCCCCTCGGAGACAGGCTTGTCCCGCCTTCAGTCTGCCTTCATGCCCTGCGCCTCCAGCTCGCCATCATGCGGCACAGTTGTGGAACAGAAGGCAGGGCGACGGAGTGCGGGGGCCCTCTGCAGGGACGCGTGGGTGTCTTGGAGAGATGAGCAGGTGAGCTGAGGAGGGGCTTAGGGAAACCGTCTCAGGCCCCCTGCCCTGCCCTGGGACTCTCAGGGAACCAGTAATAAGGAGCACCAGGTGAAGCCCTGTACAAGTCTCTAATCCACTTTCTGTAGCAGCCACTGGGGTGGGGGCAGGGAAATGAGAAATGGCTTCTCCATATTTATGGAGGAAATTCCATTGTAGGTTTTCAGGGATGGGAGTCGGGGAGAGGGAACAGGCTCCCAGCCCCGTCAGTCCTGGCGGAAGAGTGCCACAGGTGACCACAGTGACTTCTGCACACACAGCGGGGATGCTGCTCTCCGCTTGGCTCGTCCTGCCGCCCACTGTCCTCAGCCACTTGTCTCCCCTTGGTGCCTCTGAAGCGCCCCCCACCGCTCCTGCTTTCCCATTCAGTTTCTGTCTTATTTCCACAGCCTCACCTTTACGGACGGTCTTTGCTTTTCCACCTCCTCTCTCTCTGTTGCCTCCTTGACCGTGACAATGGGTTTCTCTCTAGCTCTGCACATCAACTGGCCACCCCTCCCCAGGCTCGGCAGATGTCCCCTTCATTGTTACCACGTGGCTTTTCCTCCAGGCTTTAGTTCTTTTCCTGTTGTATTTTAATCCCCCCTCTCTTTTTATTTTGAAAAGTTTCCAGTCTATAGGAAAGTTGACAGGAGAATGCAATGCATACCCATCTATCCTTCTACCTTACATACGTGTGTGTTTTAGTGGAGCAATTTGAAAAGAGATTGTATTTATCATACCCAACCTAAATGCTTCACTCTAAATAGTCTACTTTCAGTGGGTAAGCATGTGTTTCCCGAAAACGTCATTGAAGGAATTGAACATTGGTTCAGTAAGATCATTATTTAATAAACAGCCCAAATGCAAGCTCTCAACTGTCCTCCAAAACAGCTTTTGAAGTTTTTTGTTGTTTGTAAATCCAGGACCCAGATACATTTCATGGCACTGTTTTGTTTCTTTGATCTCCTTTTATGTAGATTCTAGAATGTTCCATCCGTCTTTTGTGGAATTTCATGGGAGTTGACAGTTTTGAAGGGGTCAGGCCAGTTGTCTCATAGAATGTCCCTCATTCCAGACTGATCTGATTGTCTCCTCCTGACTCAGGTTAAGTGTTGTTTTGTTGTCTGTTTTGGCAAGAATGGTACATAAATAATGTGTATTTCCACTTGCATCTCATCAGGAGGTACATGACAATTTTGTCCTATTATTCATTTGGTAACTAGGTCGTCTGCCAAATTTCCCCATTGTAAAAGTATATCGTTTCCCTTCGTAATTAACAGGCATCATTTGGGGACCGTGGGGATGAATGGCCGGTTCCCAACAACTTCCCACGCAGCGGTTCCAGCATGCGTCCGGTACTCTTGCCTCGGCCACTTATTGCCCTGGGGCTGCAGAAGGGCAATTTTCCCATTTCTTCTGTGTTCAGGGACTGGTGTCCTTATGCCAAAAAGAGCTCTTCCTACTCTGTCTTTGTTCAGTACCAGAATGGACTCAAGACTTCTTTTCTTTTTTCCCTGGTTCAACCCGCAGCCAGCATTACTTTCTGATGCTCAAGCGGACACAGATGTGGCCAGTGCGAGCCCCTGTGAGCCAGCTCCTCCGTGCTTCTAGCACAGGCACGCCCACAGCACTGTCTTCCTGCCGGGTCTGGTGCTTTCCCAGCCCTGGACCAGGGGTTAGCCCTGCCTGCAAGAGGCCCACGTCCATTTATTTCTCCTCGTCTTCCTGCTGTCTCTGGAGCACTAGATTCTGTTACCCATGGCCTCCTCCTTCAAGCTCTGGTTTTGTAGAAACTGCATCACCTTCAATCTCTGGCTACCTTAATAACTGCTTTTTCTGATTCTTCTGTTAGAGTCATTAATTTTTTGATGCACAGTGACATGTTTGCTCAAGGCACACAGGCAACAGACCAGCGGCCCTACCCTCAAGAGGCTTACGCTCTGGAGCTTCTAGCTAGGTGATTGGGTAATTTGTCATCCAAACAGGACACTTCGAAAGTGAAAAGGGTGCTATAAATAATTACTCCAGGACAAGAGACATAAATCTGTGCTGTCCAAGGCAGACCCGGAGTTACATTATCTACTCTCGGCTGATGCCTTGCCTCTAGGATTTCACTATCAAATCTGCTTGCTTAAATATAGCTTCCAGCATGTAACCCCCAAAACTGTGGCTTGGTGTTTTAGGGACATAGGTCTTACCCCTTATCATACTTCCAAGGTGATTTGAAATCTGAGTCTGCATTATGAAACCTGCTTCCCACTCTGCCCAAGGTGGCTTGCCCAGCCTAGTGATGAGGCCCGCAAGAGCAAGGATGAGTATGTTGTGTGCTTCCCCGTCTCTACCGTCCCACGCAGCCCCCAGCACATGGCAGAATCCTGAATATTAGGACGTCCTAGAAGGGCTCTTGGCTTTCTTCTGCCTGTAACACACGTGCTCCCCTCTGTGCCCCAGCTTCCCTTTCCCAGGCTGTCTTCCCATCTTCTCTGTTTGATCTTCTCAGAATGTGGGTGGCCTCATCCAAGCAGTTGGAGGCCTTTAGAGGAAAGGCTGGGGTCCCCGGAAGAGGGGGGAATTCTGCCTGCAGTGCGCCTTTGAACTTGCACAGCAAATCTTTCTTGAGGCTCCAGCCTGCTGACCCATCCTGCAGTATTTGGACTTAACGGTGTGTGCCTCCGCCATTGCGTGATCCATTACCTTAAAATCAATCTCTGTGTGTGAGTGTGTGTGTGTGTGTGTGTGTGTGTGTGTGTGTGTATAGGTGTATATACTGTATCCTAGTGATTCAGTTTGTTTGGAGAACCCCGACTAAGCCATTTAACACAGGAAATAGCCAATGTCTGCAGACAAACGATGTTCAGGTTGAAAGAGCTTTGTTACCAAGTGTTGCACAGGATAAATTTAACAGCAACCACAAACTCCACATCTAGGTACCATTATTGATTTATCAGCAGCTGTTGTTTAAGGTATTTGTTGCCGGGCACCGTCCTAGGGGCCCCAGTGGGGGGCGCCTAAGCAGTGTGCATGCATGATGTACATGTGTAACGTAACACATACACACGCTGCATACGATATAATTCACATGTAGAAAAGTGCTGTGAAGGAAAAACAGATGGGTGGAAAGGACTGCAGCTGGTTTGGCTAAGGGTTGAAGAAAATCTTCCTGAAGCGGTGGCCTCTCAGCAGAGACCTGAATGAAGGGAAGATACAATAAAACCGCCAACCAGAGAGAACAAAGAAAAAGCTTACAAGCGAGCAGCGAGAAAAGACGCAGTACTCACGAAAGAATGGCCACCAGACGGCTGGCAGCCTTTTCGGCGCTAAGAGCAAATGCTAGGAGTCTTTCCCCAGCTGAAGCATTGCTCAGGAGCGCGGGGGCAGCAGACCATGGCAGACACGCAAGGGCTGGGGTGTTCTCTCCGAGCCCCTTGCGGAAGGAGCCAGTGAGTGCTATGCGACGCTTCAGGAAGAAACGCAGGTGGCCCCATTGTTCAAACATGTCAGATTGATTGTCGAAATAATAAGCGAATTTTTTCCATATTTTACAACTCTTGTGCATAATGGATTAGACAAATAAATGGAGGCGGAGAAGTGGGGGCAGCTGGGGAGAAGTTAAGGGTTGAAGGCCCTCGTCTTGGTGAGGAGGGGTTTGGAGATTCTGATTAAATGCAGACTTGTTTAAAAGTATGTAGCTCCCATCAGCCTTCTCAGCCTGGATTGCCTGAGCCTTCTCCACGAGTCTTCTCTGATTAGCCCAGCTCTCTTTCACTCATCTGTCAAATTACAGCCTGTCCCTGCAATTTGGCACTTAGCTACACAGTGTCAGTTGTTCGCACCCAGGCTCTCGAAGCCCCACTGATGAACAGGCAAGGGAGGCATTGAGGAAGGATCACCTGGCAGGGACCCTCCTCCTGGTTCGGCCACTAACTAGCTCTGTGAGCTTGGACAGGTGACACACCTCTCTAGGTTTCCGTTTTCGCTTAGTCTGTCCAGGGAGTGATACGGTGAGGCAACCCCTCAGATCCATTCCAGTGCAGAGAATCTGTGATTGCTTCTTCCTCTCCTTTCCTGTGTTGCCTGGGGAAGGACTGTCCAGAAAGATCATCACGTGAACCAGGGATACAGCACAGCCAGTGGGCAAAATATTACTAGCCCCCTTTTCTTCTCCAGTTAGAGACTGTCATTCCTCTTCTCGGTCAGACTGTCAGCCAGCCCTGCTTGAGGTCTGGTTCCCGATACAGCCCGACTTGGCCACCGCTGACCGGGCTGAGGCCAGGCAGAGCTTGTAGCCCAAGGCTTTTCCTTCTGCTGGTGCGAGGGGCTGGTTTGTCGGTGTTTCTGGCCAGGTGATTCCTCCTGTGTCCTCTGTCCTCCTGTCCCCACTCAGTGACTTTCTCCCTGGCTTCTGAACCGATGACTTCATCCAGCCTTTGACAGCTCATACCCCACCCTTCCTCCTGATGCCTCGCTTTCAGAGCCTGGCCTCTGCCATGGCCGACACCGCTCTGGGCCTGGACTCCTTACCGGAGTGCTCTTCCCTCCTTTGGGGCGGCCAGTTTTTCTTATCTCTTAGATCCCAAATGTTCACTCATCTTACATAGCATTCCAAGATAGCAAAAACCATGCAATTCTTTTAGAAACTATTTGAGATGTTGCCAATTGTTTCAAACACACACGAGGCCCATTTCTTTCCTGGTCCGCTCTCTCCCAGAGGTTTTCTCTGTAGACTCAAGGTCAGGTGCTGACAGGGCCAGAGGGGGGTGCTGTGGTTGAGAGCAGCCAACACTCTTCTCACAGACCTCACACCAGTGATTTGACTCTGCTCTCTTTAGACTCCCTTTGCTACGTTTTTCCCACCTGAAGCGATGGTAATCGTTTCTCACTTAGCAACAACGTCTGATGCTGCAGATTTATATTCCCAAGTAGGAGTTACCTTCAGCAAGAGGCAGTGTGTATAAGTTATCGATTGCTGTGTAACACCTTACCACAAACGCATGCTGAGTATCTCGTGGTTTCTGTGGGTCGGGAGTTCAGGCCTGCAGATCTCTGCTTCGGGAGCTCTCGTAAGGTGTGTGGACCAGGGCTTCAGTCTCATCTGGGGACTGGACTGGGGAAGGGCCCACTCCCAAACTCATGTGGCGTCAGCAGGTTGGTTCCTGGGGACTGTCAGACTGACAGCCTCGGTTCCCTGCTGGTCTTGGCCAGAGCTGTTCTCGGTTCCTGATGAGATACCGTTCTGGAAGCAGCACCTGTCACCTTAGGCATACTCCAGCAGTTAAATTGAGTCCTCGGTCCAGTCCACATTCATGGGGAAGGGGTCTCGCGAGGGCATGAGCACCGGGAGGCCAGGACTAGCTTAGAATCTGTCCACCCCAGCAGTAAAATAGAGACACGGACGTGGTCTGCCTGCTTCCACACTTTAGCTCCACCCTTCAGTCTTCGTGTCTCTGTGTCTCGGTGTCCTCAGCTGCATGACGAGGATAATAAAGTACCCACCTCGCACTGGTTATTATATTGAAAGTGCTCAGAACAGCCTGGCGTAGAGTAGTGCCACGTAACTGTTTGCTACTCTCACTCCTTCTCTTTGCTGATGTTATTTCCAGAGAGGCGGGGGCAGCATGCGGCAACGTCTGTCTTCTCCCTGAGGGGACGTTACAGCCTTAAGCCGGGGTGCTTTTCGGTCATTTTCATACGCTGAACACGCGGACACTGCATCTCGTGATCATGACAAATGCGCTGCCTGTTATTCGTTTGACAAGTTGCTTCTTATTGATGGATGTTGGATTCCCCACGGGAAGGTGGGGTGCCGCCACGGCTAAGTAAAGAGTGGCCAGAGCCCGCACTTCAGACAGAAGAGTCCGTGGGGACGATTCGATGCCGTACGGAGAGATTTCATCTTGAGGACGACTTAAGAAGGGACCATCAAATATTTATGTGCCTTCAGTGGGAGCCGTTGTCCTTCACTTAGCTGGTGGGGCACATTATGAGGGTTCTGGGTGGAAACTACTGCCTGTAGACAGGGCTCCGCGCTTAAAACATTCAAGCTTTGTGATGGGAAGGGGAGACAGAACGAGGTCCCTGTGGCCGTCTCCAGGTGGGGAGTGTGAGAACTTTGTTCACAAAGCTGGTGTGGAGTATTCGGGAGAAAAGGAGGTTTAGCATACACCCAGGCAAATCACAGACTGTCCCCAAGTTAAGAAGTGGCCGAAATGAAGATTTTAGAATTTAAGTGTAAACTAAGTTGGAATAATCACTGTGATTTGCTGTCTTCAGGAAGTTGGGCAGAAGACAGAGTGTTGTCTAATTTCACAGTGGCGGCAGCAGCAGCGGCACAAACACCTGTCACTGGGATAAACGGCAGGAGAACAGAGCTGAGCTAGTGTACGATGAATGCTTGGAGCTCAGTGCATCCCATAGGATTGCACCGAGCCGCAAGTAACAGAACGCCTAACAGATAGGACTTAAGTAAGGGGCGTACTTGCCACTTGTATTTGCCACACGCAGCAGGAGGTCTGGAGTGGATGATCCTGGACAAGTAAAGCCATTTAAATGTCGTCAAGGACCCAGTTCTGTTTAACTTCCTCCTCTCCACCCTTAGCAAGTGGCTTTCACTCCTGTGCTCTCCAGAGGACTGCTGAGCCCCTGGGTACCAGAGGAAAGGGTGGTGGGGGGGAGAGGAGCTAAAGGAGCCGTGTAGCTGAAGCTATCCCTTTAAAGACCTTCCCTGAAAGCTCCGCCCAGTTTTCCTGTTATCTATTGGCTCCAATGATATTGCATAGCCTCTTTTAGCCCCGAGCGACCCAAGGAAATGAAATATTTTACTTTCCTAATCTCTACAGTAGAGGAAGGCAAAGGGGGAAGGGGCTGGGAATGATTTGGGAATTCCAGCCCATAGAGGCTGCCATAGTAACATCTGGAGGTCCATGCAACTCTTGTCATTCTCGTTCCTGTATCTCTGGCTGGGTTTTCAAGCCACGTCCTCTGTCCGTGAGCATGATGCCAGATAGAGATGTTTTTGTGGGGCGTCAGAATTGGGTGATTTGACGCTAATGTGAGCTATGACACATGTGATAAAGACAGGCTTCGTACCTGGTCACACCCAACTCGGTGGCCTGCCTCTAACTCTGGGCTCAGACACTTGAGCAATGACACTTTTGGTAACTTGTGCCTCACTGTCTAGCGGTCAAGAGGAATGGACGTAAATGTTGCCTTGCCCACAAGAGCCTGGCCTTGTACAGTGGAGTCTGTGACTTGGTTTTATGCTTCTGGAAATCCCGGCACCACCTAGCTGGCACGTGGCAGTGCTCAGCCAGTACGTGATTGAGCACGTGCAGAGTCCTCTCTGACTTGCTTCTCTCCCGGGGTCACAAGGCCAAGGCTATTCAAGCAACCCACTTGCATAGCGCATTAAGATTCTGCACACTGCAGTGCTACAGCCTGGTTTCCACTGGAAGGCGAGAGCTACTCATCAATGAACCCAAGGTAAACACCTCACTTTGTGGCTTGGTGAAGTGCCTGCTCCGTTGTCTGAATCCCTGTGTCGTCTGCCGTATGTGGGGAGCGTTTGCAAACTCACTTTGACCTCGGCTGTTCTCGTTTTGTCTGGTTGAGGTAAGTTGCAGGGATCTCTTCTTGAAGACGGAGAAAAGAGGCGGGAACCTGATTGTTCTTTGGGAGGGGCATGTGCCAGAGGGCAGGGGCACCCAAGCCTGTCAGAGTCACTTGGTGGCGGGGGGTGGGGGGAGAGGGGTTGGATTAGAGAGAGAATGAAATCTATAAAGATTAAATAAATACCCTGGCCCGACTCCCACTTAGGAAGATGCCAAGTCTTTGAGGAAAATACCTAGCTGATCATTAAGCAAGCTTGCTGAGACCCAAACGAGTATTCACTGAACATTTTGGTCAAAACACTTGAACACTTCATTGACAAGAAAAATAAAATGCTCGACTGAACCTGTCCTATATAGGGAAGATGTTTTGGAAAAATATTTTTTTCAAAAACACTAACGTAATAAAATAGTATTACTTCCCTTGTCCCGCCCACCCTCTGGGAACTCTAATCCTTCGAAGGCTATCGATTTCCTTCTGTTTGATGTGGCGAGGCACGCTTTCTCGAGACTCCATTAGAACACATTTTTCCAGTGGGCAGCGATCTCGATCACATTAACATTCATGAGATGAGCCTGTGTCCCACTTGTTTTTAACAAAAGAAATGGGATTTGGGGATATCATTCAGCCGTAGAGGCCCGTCACCCTGGGACCACAGTACAGTTGCATTTCATTAAAACCACAAGCAATTGGAAGGAAAGTAGCAATGCTAAAAAAAAAAAAATGTTGCTTTTAGGCAAAAACTAGAAGATGCTTGTTGCGAATATTCTCTCGTGGCTGTTTAATCAAGAGCAGCAGCAGACAGGCCGCAGGCCGAGGGAGACGCTGCAGTGGCCCACGAGGGGTGGCTGCGGCGGCTCGGCTGAGGTCTCATCCCTCAGGAGGTGCCGCCTGGCTCTTCTATACCATCTTCCTGAGCTTTCACTCCCTCCCTAGGAAGGCCCACCTCCCTCTAACACACAGCCACCCTTGTCCCCTTCCTTCTGGGAATATTAAATGAGCATCTTGCCAAGCATAGTGCCCAGATGTCTTCTACATATTGTTTCCTTGTATTCTCACTACAAGTCTAAGAGGAACGTACTACAACCTATTTTATAAATCGATGTCATTACGTGTTGCCCAAGGTTGTATTGCTTGTAAATGGGAAATGAGGGTACACATCAGATCCTTGTGCGTCCCAGAGTGACAGAGGGACACTGTTGGGGACGGTGTTGCGGTGGCAGAGCTAAACAAGCCCAGGGGCGGTTAGGGCCGCCTGCGAAGGCAGAGGGCCTTGAGCGAGGTGTGGCACGGTGTAGGCCGGGTGGCTGGGGGCTTGTGTGGAAACAGAGAAGCATGGCAGTCAAGGTCATGCCCTGAACTTAGGCTCACGCTCCTCCTCCTGACGGTGCTTTGTCATCCTTGATTCCGCCCTCCTGGACGTTTTCAGAGTCTTGCTCCCGGAGTAGAGTTTAAACATGTGAAGAATAAGCTCCACTCAAAGGTTGCTCCTTGGCCAGAATGTGCGGACAAGGGAAAACATAACGATTCCGTGGTCCTGCTTTCCCAGGCGGTCTTCGCGGCTATGCCCACAGGGTCCCTATATCACAACCCCTTGTCAGTAATGAGTCACCGTCTTAGTCAGCTCAGGCTGCCAAAACAAAACACCATGGAATGGGTGGCTTCAACATGAGTCTGTTTTCTCACAGTTCTGAAGGCTAGAAAGTCCAAGGTCAAGGTGCTGGTAGGGTTTAGTTTCTGGCAAGATCTCTCTTCCTGAATCACAGAAGCTGCCTTCTCACTGTGTCCCCCGAGCCAGGGAGCTAGCTTTCCAGGGTCTCTTCTTATAAAACCACTAATCACATCACGAGGGCCCCACCCACATGACCTCATTTAACTCTAATCCCCTCCCAAGGGCCGTCACACTGGAGATTAGGCAACCTACGGATCTGAGAGGAATGTAAACATTCAGTCCCTAAGAGTCATCAGCAGTACCTGTCCCAGGCCTGATGCTTAGGGTCCAACAGAATCACTTCTCAGGACCCTGGATCCATTTAATTACTTTGTGTCTTTCTTCCACTCTCCTGACTGATGTTTCAAGCACCATAAACCTGCTTATACAGACAGAGAATGCATATGAAGACATCTTGAATTAAGTAGACACTCAGGAAGGATATAAAAAAATACAGGAATTTTTGTCCATTCTGTGAATACGTTTTTATTTAGAAGAAGGCTTCTTTTTTTTTTTCTTAACCAAAGAACACTTAGTTACTACATAATGAATAATTGAAAAGCCTCTTTCTGTGATCAGAGCTGGAGTTTCTCTATGTTCAAGCTAACCCAGCTCCTCCGGCAAAGGAGAATCCTTATAAAGGGTAATAACAATGTAGCATTTCTAGTTAACATGAGATCCCAATTTCTTTTAGTGAGTGGTTCAGAAACGACTATCCTTTCTCTCAGCTGAGTAACTGAAAAATGGAGAGGGAGCTAATAATAGTAATGACCTTGGGGTTTTCTTGAAGCTAAGAGGCCTCACAGAGGCCACCTGTATCTGTAGGTATTTTGGGGTAATCTGATACAGTTTCTCAATAATGAGGATATGAATAAGGACAAATGGACCTTTAGCCTGGAACATGGTGTTTTTGCTGAATGAAAATTACTGCTGTTTTACTTCTTTCAGAGTTCGAAGACCTCGAGTGAGTTCCCTAAATGTTTCAGCTCACCTGGTGCAGGGGGGAAAATGAGAATGAATGGCACCCTCACTGGGCAGTTTAAAGTCCAATTAGTGCTCAGGCTGCTGAGTTTCGGTAATTGATTGATGGGATTCTGGGAAGGCAGGCCGGCGGGCCAGGCAGGCAGCGAGAGCTAAGTCGGAGTGAAGAACGCAGAGGAAAGCAGCCAACCAGGGTGATTTGTTCCACATTTTGACCCACCTGGCGCACCAGCCATTCCTGATCTGCTGCTTTGTTAGCGGGCTCCACGCAAAACTTGGCGTAGTGGCCCACTTACACCTCCGACTAATTTTCTGTAACTTGGGATGCGGTAAATAAATGCATTACAGAGCCATCTGATGTTCAGAAAGAGGTTTACGGGACACAGTGGATTATGGTGCAGAATGGGGTGGGAGGAGTGGGATATTAAAAATGAACTCTCCTCCCTGGTCGTGTTGAGATGGTGCTGAGAGGCTGAATGGGGGCCAAGTTAAAGCTGTCATGCTCTCGAATGATGGGGATAGTTGTCATTCAAGTGCAGGACGTAGAGATACACAGACAGAACTCTGTCAGCCCAAGGGAACCCACTTCTCTCACCCCAAGGAGAAACAGTGAGAGTCTTGTTGGTGAAACTTTGAAGTGTAACCTCCATCATCTCAGGGTAGAGTCTTGGGGAAGCAGCTTACCAGGGTAAGTTCGGAGCTGGAAAAACACTCTGAGAACAATGACCGGGGTTTACCTGAGGCTTACCTCTGCCCAGGGGGCCTCTACTCCCAAATGTCAGCCCCTGGAGAGGCTCTCCATCGGGAGGACCGCCAGGCTGGGTCCTCGTCCCCCCTCCAGTCTTCCCTCTGCTGAGGCCACGCCTCCTCTGCCCTCTGCAGTCGGGAGAAACAGGAACAGTCAGTGGGGATGAAATGTTACAGAACAAGGATATTGTGGGGGGCAGGGGAGTGAGCATGTATGTGTACATACATATAAAATTCACGTATGGATGAATAAATTTCTATACACATGTATGTATATAAAATATAGATGCATACGGATGGATACATTTACATTCTGTAATAAATGTGTGCTGTTTTAAGTCACAAATTACACATTTTTAGTCATTTGTTGTAATGGAATAGGAAACTCACACTCAACGGCTACCAGAATGGAACTCAGGGGCATTACGCTGAGTGAAAAACGTCGGTCTCGAAGGTCACACAGTGTATGATTCCATCTGTGTAACGTTCTTGAAATGGGAGCATTATAGGGGTTGTGGGGTGAGGGGTGGCGGGGAGGGGGAAGTGGGTGTGGCTACCCGGGGAAAGCACGAGGAAATCTTTTACCAGTGGGGTTGTTTGTATGTAGATAATGGTGGTGGCCACACAAATACACACATGTGATAAAATGTCAGAGAACCGTGTGCATGCACCATGCCGTTGCCAATTTCCTGGTTTCGACGCTGTGCTGCATGTGGTTACGCAGGAGGTCGGCAGGGAGGGGACTGGGTGAAGGGCACGCGGAACCTCTCAGGACTGTCTTCGTGACCACTCGTGACTTTATAAATATTTCAAAATAAAATGATTTTTAAAGCAAAAGTAACAACAATTAAAAACGATGTCCAATTCAAAACTGATCACGAAGTATGTTTCCTGAGAATACACTGGATTCTGTGTATCTGTGTGGGCATGTGTGCTGTGAGTTCTGCTGTTGGCAGTCCACTGGCATCACTGCGCAGGTCTGCTGAGCACTACAGCAGTGATTCAAATTTATGAATACCCAGTCTCAGAAACCCTTTACTCAGTTACTAGTGAGTAGCTCTTAACTGCTCATAAAATATCTGAGAGAGAGAAAGTCTTGGCATTTTGGGTTTAGCTTTGACCCATCAAGAGGGTCATTAGGAATCACTATCTGGAGGGATTCAAGCAAGTCAGATAATGTGTAAAGAGCTCGGTCGGCCCCCTGGGTTGCATTCTGAAGGAGCCTGTGTCAGTTAGCTCAGGCTGACAGAGCAAAATCCCATAGGACTGGGTGGTTGAAATGACACCATTTATTTCCGTGCTGTTCCGGAGGCTGGAAGTCCCAGGTCAGGGTGTTGGGTGTTGGCAGGGCCGGGTCTGGTGAGGACTCTCTCCCTGGTTTGCAGATGACTCCTTCTCACTGTGTCCTCCTGTGGCACATGGTCTCTGGTGTCGTTCTTATAAGAGCACCAGTCTCATCTTGACAGACTCACCGTGCCCTCATTATTTAGATAATCTCCACAAGGCCCCACCACCAGGTACGAATTTCAGCGGCATGTAGTGCATTCTTTAGTAGACCCTGAAGTGGATATTCCAGTTTGAAGGGACAAGAAGGAATTAAGATTTAAATTCCTAAGGAGGTAGATAGTGTAGTATTCATCGCCCTAGGCAGTTTCTTGGGTGTTTCTGGGAAAGTAACCTATAAAGGGAAACCCTTGCTCTGGGTGTAAGCTATTTTCAGTACAGCTATATATTTTCATGAGCATTTTATTATTATTATTTTTATTAAATTTATTGGGGTGACATTGGTTAATAAGATTGTACAGGTTTCAAGTGTACAGTTGTATGATACACGATCTGTATATTGCACTGTGTGTCTGCCACCCTAAGTCAAATCTTCCTGAGTCAAATCTTCCATTCACGAGGATCTTAAATTTGGGACTATTCATATGTCAAGTGTGGTGTAAATTAAAAAAAAAAAAAACTTTTCTAATGAAAAGTCTTTAAAATCGGTCCTAGTCTTAAATCCCTGCTCTGGGTATCTTTGGGTGTGTTCCTTAACTGAACTGCTGTGTAAGGTGGAATAATACTGCATATTGGATTGTAGAAGTATTAAATGAGATCACATATGAAGTGCCCAGGGCGCTAAGCGTAATAAATGTTAGTTCCCTCCCTCTTCTCTGTATGCAGTTATCTAAAAAGTAAAGCCCCTTTACTGGAAAAATATGATGTATGTCTATTTCACAACTGAAAAAAGGATGAAAGATTCAAAGGAACCGAGGAGTTGCAGCAGGAAGAAAGCCACCAGCAATAAAGGCTGAGAATCTGCAAGGTCAACATCTTGAGGCAAGACGGAGTCCTGGCATTTGGAGGTGACAGATCAAGTATAACTCTTCCAACCTGAAGTGACCCCCAAACTCACAAGGTCAAAGATTTTTTAAATCACCTCTTCTTAGCTGATAAGCTAGGATGCCAGCCCCAGTGAGTGAATCCACCCAAGGGCTGGACATGGGGACACTAGTTCATGTCTCACATTTTTTTCAGTTCGAAGCAGAAAAGTCACTTTTTTCTCTATGTGTCTTAAACACTACTCATTTCTTTCCTTTGTCTCTTCCAACAGAACATCATTGCTATTTCCACACCCTGTAGTGTCAGCTTCACCAGGCCGACAAAAACCAAGTACAGACCAAGGACAGTAGAGAAAGCAGAGGGCCACTTAGGCTGCACATTTGCCAGGCTGGCAACACACTTTACTTCTGAAATGTTAACCCAGCCCTGGCTGGTGTAGCTCAGTGGATTGAGCACAGGCCTGAGAACCATGAGGGTTGCCGGTTCGATTCCCAGTCAGGGCACAAGCCTGGGTTGCAGGCCAGGTCCCCAGGTGGGGGCATGTGAGAGGCAACCACACATTGATGCTTCTCTCCCTCTCTTTCTCCTTCCCTCCCCATCTCCCTAAAAATAAATAAATAAATAAAGCTTAAAAAAATAAAAATAAAAAGTTAATCCAAAGTCGTGACTGCAGGAGAAGGTAGACTCCTTTGAGTGCAGACCCGGTTCGTGTCTTTTCCCAACCTCATTGCCTTTGTTGAGCTTGGTGAACTTGGGCACAAATGCAGACTCTCCTGAGAGTTACCAGCAAAACCTCAACCCTGAAAGGGACACAGGAAAACCTGTTTTTCAATCCAAATTTATAAAACTACCACCTGATATGTTAACTACTTTATTACCTTGGAATACGTTTCTGAAAATTCATGCAGATGCCAGTTAAGCTTTTGTACAGCTTTATGTGCTTGGCTTAGTAGAAATTCCCTTTCTATCCCACATTGGTGAGCAGGTTCCGGTGCACACGGTGGATGTTCAATAAACATTTGAGTGTTCCAGTTACACACAAAACCATCCTTTCCAACCGTCATCGTCTACACACAGGATTCGGAAAGGGTGCTCCCCCGCCACGTGGCTCCGTGAAGAGGGGCTCCAGCCTCTCTCTGAGTCGTGGGGAAGAGCTGTCTCACAAACTTGAGGGAAGACTGAGTGTGCTTGGCTCCGCCCTCCTTGAAGTGTTCTCTTTCAGATCTCCTTCACTTCTGGGAGGCCCGCCTGTTCTTGATCTGCCCGGGTGTTCATGTGTAAGCGCTGACTCCTGTGTCGGTGCTGGCTCTCCAGGATACTGATGCGTAAGAGCTGACTCTCCAGAGGCTGGCAAGAGTTCCCGAACTAGTGGTCATTTCGGTCTCAAAAACGCCAATTATAATTGTGGATTTGTCTGTTTCTCTTGGCCGTTCTATCAATTTTTCTTCATACACAGGGTGGGGAAGAAGTAGGTTTACAGTTGTGAGATGTGAAACACAGTTTATTCTTGTACTGTTATTTACTAATTACTGCATTATTTTCCATATGAACAACTGTAAACCTACTTTTGCCCCATCCTGTATTTTGAAACCCTGTTATTAAGTGCATACATTTTTAGGTTTGCCATATCTTTTTGGCGAACTTAGCCCTTGAATGCTGTGGAAAAAACACTTCCTTATCCGCGGTAATATGGTTTGCTCCAAAATCAACTCGTCTGATGAAAATACAGCCAAAGTCAGGTGTCTTCTGATTATATATCTTTTTCCATCCTTTTATTTTATATTTGAAGTGTGTTTTTTAATAGGCAGTGTGTAGTTGAGTTTTACTGTTTTCAAATTCAATTCGACAATTTCCACCTTTTAATTGGGATAGTTGGACCTTTTAGATTTAATTGTTGATATGGTTAGGTAAAACTCTGTTTTCTTATTATTTGTTTTCTATTTGTGCCTTCTCTTTTTTTTGCTCATTTGTTCTCTTTTTCTGACTTATTTTGGATTAATTGAACTTTTTAAAAAAATTTAATTTATTTTCTTTGTAAGCTGATTGGCAGTAACTTTTCTTATTTCAGTGGTTGCTTTAGGGCTTATAGTTTCCATCTTCAGTCCATTATAGTCTGTTTTCGGGCGGCGCTACGCCGCTCAGTACTGGAATAGACTAGTAACACCACACCTGCGTCTATCCCTCCTGATCACTGTGCTGCTGCTGTTGTCGTGCGTCTTCCTTTTACAAATGTTGTACACCCCGCACTACAGTGCCGTTATTTTTACTAGTGCCCTTTAAAGAGATTTAAATAGTAAGAAAGATATTTTATTGGCAAATATGTTTTTCTATATTTCTCAGTTGGAATTCCACTGCGGGGATTATACCCTAAGAACCCTGAAACACCAACCCATGAGAACCTACAGACCACAATGTTCACAGCAGCACAATTTACAATAGCCAAGTGCTGGAAGCAACCTAAGTGCCCATCCGTAAATGAGTGGATCAAAAAACTGTGGTACATTTACACAATGGAATACGACACAGTGGAAAGAAACAAGGAGCTCCTACCCTCCCCCATGACAGCATGGATGGAACTGGAGAGCATTATGCTAAGTGAAATAAGCCAGGCAGTGAAAGACAAATACCATATGATCTCACCTATAAGTGGAACTTAATCAACAAAGCAAACAAGCAAGCAAAATAAAACCAGAGACATTGAAATTAAGAACAATCTGACAGTAACCAGAGAGGAGATGGGAGGGGATAATGGGGGGAAAGGGTTTTCAGGAACAACTATAACGGACACATGGATAAAACCAAGGGGGTTTGGAATCAGGCGAGGGAGGTGGGGATGGCTGGGGTGGGGAGGGAGTGGTGTAGGTAAATACAGACAACTGTACTTGAACAACAATAAAATAATTTTTTTTTAAAAGTTTGTACCGATTGAGCACGGGCTGCGAACCAGGCATTGCAGGTTCGATTCCCAGTCAGGGCACATGCCTGGGTTGCAGGCCATGTCCCCCAGCAACCGCACAGTGATGTTTCTCTCTCTCTCTCTCTCCCCCTTCCCTCTCTAAAATAAATAAATAAAATCTTTTAAAAAAGTTTATACCAAAATGTGAAAAAATATTTTATAAAAAAAGGAAAGATATTTTATACCCACATAGTTATCATACCCAGTGTTCTCCATTTCTTTGTGTAATCCATTATCTCATGTGGTATCATTTTCCTTCTGCTTGAAGGAATTCCTTTGACATTTCTGTTAGCATGGGGCTACTGCTCAGGACTTCCTGCAGCTTTTGTGTATTTTAATTCTGTGCTCCACGGTTCCCACAGTACCGATGCCCTTTTGTAAAACGGAATGAGGGGCCTCAGCTTGTGCTGGGCTTTAGGCAGTGAGGGAACAAAATGTTGTTTCTTTGCCAGAGGACGTATATGTTAGGGTCTTACTTTCTGGCCTCAGTGGGGTCCGTGCAACCAGTTCTGACCTTTAAGCTATTAGCAAAAGTCACATGTGTCACTCCCGGCCTGGATTGTTGGTGTGAGACACTCCAAATCCCTTTCCTTCTATCTGCTAAAGTTCAAGGTGGTGGCTCTTCCACCAGCCTGGGTCCTGGGTAAGGAGACATGAGCCCTTAGCTGACCTGTGGTGTAAGCCAGGAATAAACCTTCAGGGGCTGAACCCATCCTTTCTTCACTGAGAGGGACGCGCACACACGGTCCAGAGGACATACAGGGCAGGAGTCACAGGGATTGCTTACTCTTCTCCTTTGTTAAACATCCTAATTCCTGTGCTTCTAATTGACTTCTTAGTGGCAATCTAATTTTTTTTTAAACATTCCAGGTTTTGGTAATAGGGCATGTATTTCTTTTACTAAACACTAAACAAGGTTGATTACGTAGTATTTTGATTTTTCTTTCAAGAAAAAAATAACTCTACCTCCTCTGAAAGCTGTTATTAGTTCTATTTTTCAACAAACTGAGTCTGTTTGCTCATAACAGAGGAAGCCTTTTATGAGAAGAGGGGCAGGAGAAGCCTAGATTTCTGATTGAACAGCCAGGATTCAAAGGGCCCTTCAGGGAAGGACAAGGTGACCCTGGCTCTCTCAACAGTTCCCACTTCTTGCAGACGGCCCCGCCTCCCACGACCAGACCAGACGGTGCTTTTCATTTCATTTAAGGAAACAGAAGTTAGGTGCTGACACTGATCAGCTGCAAAGGCCATCATGCTTTAAGCAAATAGTCTGTCCTTGGAGGAGAATGCCCTAGGATGATGATGGTGGTTTTAAAATGTTGGAAGGAATATAAACATAGTGGGGTTTTTTGGGGGGAGGGCCGTCATAATACAGTGTTTGTTGTTGAGCTGTTTGTCAGTACTCAGGTTTTAACACCCTACAACAGGGGTGTCAAACTCATGTTCACCAGGGACCCCATCAGCCTTGTGGTTGCCTTCAAAGGGCCGAATGTAATTTCAACTCCTTAACATTTAAGGAGTAGTTACATGTATACAGTCCAACATTACTTTCGGCCCTTTGAAGGCAACTGCAAGGCTGATGGGGCCCCCAGTGAAAATGCGTTCGACACCCTGGCTGTAGGTGATGGCATGTAAGCAAGTAGCTGCCCTTCCATTGGGGAGGCAGAGCACTCACCCACGCAGTTTTCAAAAATGGCATGAAAAACTTAACACTTCACTCTGGCCACCCCTAGTCCCCCCACACTCATCCTTTCTCCTTAGGTCGCCGATTCCAATTAACATGAATAAATAATATGCTTCTCGATAGATAGCATGCTATAATCTCTTTATCAAGACCGACTTTACATATTATCTACATTATATTAATTAAGGATATTGTTTCTTACACATTTCTACCTGTTTTCTCTCTTCCTTCTTTTCAATTTAATTTTGTATCAAAGATTTAGATGACATCAACAGGAAGATTGTACATGATTATCAAACTAAATAGACATTTTACTACTAGAAGTTATATACTTATATTTCCTTTCTCATATAACTTTTCGTTTTTCCTGGAGTTACCTTTTGATTTTGCTTCTAATTCCTGAGTTTTCCGTGTGCATATTACCATGTTATTTTCTTTACAAATACTCAGATATTACGCATCTACTGAAAAATGTTCCAGATATTCAAGTGCAATTTGAAACACTATGTAAGTCCATGTCTACCCATCCTTCCCACACCTCTTCATCCTCCGTTTTCAACGTCTCCCGCTCCTGTTCCAATCTGGGCCGTCCATGTTTGTTTTCCTGGCACAGCTTTTTGCCATTCTCTCCTGGTCCTGTCCTCCTTTTCCTTGATTTATTCCCTTACCCCGATGGAGCGCGTCTTGAAGTAAGGGTGAATGAAGAGCAAGTGTCATTAATTTACCCTCGCACGTGATTGGTAATTGACTCGTGGGGCCAGCCTCACAGGTGTACACTAGTGGGCCTCCTGCCCGGAGGAGCCCCACGCTTGGTTCAATGCTCTGTTGTTGCCATCCTGAAATCCTTAACCTTTGAACAAGTGACCCCACGTCCTTGTGCCTCACTGAGCCACACAGATTGTGTAGCTGGTTTTGCTGGCTGGATACATAAACCCCGGGTGAAATAATTTTCCCTCAAATTTGGATGTCATTGCTCCACTCTCTTCTAGTATCCAGTGTTACTAGTGAGAAGTCCCATGTCACTCTCATTCCCTTTGTACTCTGTTTGGCTCAGTCTTTTTCTCTGTGGAAGCTCCTACCAGCTTCTTTTTATCTTAACGAACTGAAATGTAATGATTGGATTGGATTTTTTTCCCCTTGTACACCTGATGGGCTCTTTAAACCTTGAGCCTTCCATCTTGAATGTAAAGAAAATTGCTTATGTATTTTTTTGGATAATTTTCTTCTTTCTATTTTTCATGGTTTCCCTTTATGGGACTCTTATTATTTAGATACTAGATTTTCTGGACTGATCCTCTAATTTTGTTAATTTTTTTCTCATTGTCTGTTGATTTATTTTTGTTCTACATTCTGGGATTTTTGGGGGGCTTTATTTTTTTTAATATGTTATTCATTTATTTTTAGAGAAGGAAAGGGAGGGAGGAAAAGGGAGAGAAACATTAATGTGTGGTTGCCTCTCAAGTGCTCCCTATTGGGGATGTGGCCTGCCACCCATGCATGTGTCCTGGCTGGAAATTGAACTGGTGACCCTTTGGTTCACAGGCCGGCACTCAATCCACTGAGCCACACCAGCCAGGACTTGGCTTTATTTTTCAGTGCTTCTATTAAATCTGTTATTTCAGGTATCATATTTTATATGACATAGTCTCTCTTAATCTCTGGTTATTTATTTTTTGTAGCTTCTCGTTCTTTTGTTATGGATGTACTATTATTTCTTACCTTTCTGAGTATATTTTTTGGAAGTATTCTCTGTCCCCTCTAATTTATGTTTCCCCTGTGCTCTTCTTCATTTGTTTTTGTGCCTTTCCTGTTGTAGACTTTCTTCAGTTACCTGCCAATGCCTGGCTCTCAGTTCTTATGAGAGTAGTAATAAAATGCAGATCAGAGGATGTGAGTGTTTGTGTGTGGTCTATTTTCATTTTTGTTGTTGATAGGTGGGCTATATATAAAATGATTTGACAGAGACTTGGTCTTTTCTTGGAGGAAACCCCAAATGTGAGTGTCCAAAAATCTCTCTGGTTCCTTGATTTCTCCAAAAAGAAAATCCTAAAACATCCCTAGCTACAGGCATTGTGACAGCAGACAGAGAAGAGGAATGGTATTTCACTATTCAGTACATGGACATTCATGGAATGTCCCTTTTTTCAGAATCACGCCTCAAACCTTGTCTCCATTGTGCTTGGCACCCCCACTTCAAAGGGGTTGCTATGATTTATTTCCTGGAGACAATCCATCTGTAATCTCCTGTGGTGTGGGAAGAAGATGGGCTGGGGTGCCCATATCTTTTAACTAACCCTTGAGTCTTTAGTCTCCAGCCACTCCTCGGGTGTCCACAATGCCCCATACCTCCAAGCTCCAAGTCTCTCTGAGATTTGCAGAATAAACTGACTTATTTCTCATCAGCAAATGGACTTTGTCTCCTATCCGGGCAGGTGAATTTATGCTTTCTTTGTTTGGCTGAATGAGTTTCACACCTCTACCCATTTTTAATCTCCCCAAACTCGGTGACATCTATTGTTGGCTTTTATCCTTGCTCCTGTTCCTTTTGTCCTTCTGACTTTATATATATTTTCATCCCTTTACTTATATATTAATGGTATTTTAGGAGGAGACAGAGACACATTTTTTTTTATGTCTAGCACATCAAAATAGAATTCACGACTAACCTTCTAGAGTCTTTCTAATACTCCAATTCTATGTCAAAATTGATGTTGGCAAAGAAACGGTATGGAGAGTATCCAAAAGTGGGGAAAAATAATAAAGAGAGAAACAGAATGCTATTGTCTGACAAGGAATGTTCTTAGATATATAAATAGATCTTTAATACCAAGGACAGATGGGGGACTTTTCCTTTTCCTTTTGAAGGTTATTCAGCTTTCTAGTTTTTGGGAAAATCTGTGTCCCAGTGTGGATGTGAGAGAAAACGAACTAGCTCATTTGGATGAGAGAGAAGGGGAGAACATACGGGTAAAAAATACCTGCTTAGAATTGAGGGATCTGGATTAGTTTGAACAGAACATTCTACCTCTGGAATTCTGTGTAAATTTATTTATTTTTAATTATTCATACAGAAATAAAACCTTTGAAATAGAAACTGACAAACACTTAACAGGGAATAACAAGAGGAGAGTTACAAGTGACAGTTACGGACTGATATCGTCAATGTACTTTGAAACATATTTAGAAACAAGAAGAATGCACTGAGGAATGGGTAGACAGGTGATAAAGCAATCAGGGTGAAATCGTGCTGGTACGGTCTGAGCGATGAGTGTATGTGCGTTCACTACAATTCTTTTAACTTTGCTGTGCATTGGGAATTTCCACAGCACCGCGTTAGCAAAAAGTGAGGGCTGTGGTGATAGACAGGGATGGAGGAAACATTACTTCTAGACCTTGACCATCAAAGCAAGCCCAGAGGGGACACTGTCACGCAGATTTTCTTGGAGAACATCTACATGTGAATTCTCAGAGTTTCACCTCCAGAGACTGAGGTTGATGCTTCATTCTCATAGCTATATGTACACATGGTTTTGCCCCATTTTTTGGCACTTGCCCTTCTTCAGAACTAAAATTAAGACAAGGGCTTAATTTAGCTCCGAACTAGAAGCTGCCAAATCATGGCCGGGCATTCAATAAGGAAGTGATTCTAATTGCCATGGCAGAAGGTCAAATTCCCAATGTGCTGATCAAGGAAAATGTATTTTAAAGTATCCACTTTATTATCACATCATATCTAACTTTGTAGTTTCAGTTGGCAAGTTCTGATGACCAGAGCGTGGCGTTAATGAAATCTAAGGAGAGGCGGCCAAATGGCCTTTAGCCTACCGTGGTGTCACTCTGACTTGATATCGGAATTATGGGTTCAGTCATTACACGAATCAGTTGCTTCATATGAAACCAATATTGAATGGTCCCCAACAACCCTGACCCCAGAGCTATCATTGGCAGCTGTGCCCTTTGTGACCAAGGGGAACTGAGAGCAAGTTTATCTCAAACAAACTTATTACCACTTTTGGAAAACACAAGTGACTTGTGGCCATAGACAGTGTTTGATAGGATTAACTTTCTAGGTCAGCAATTTTCAACCGGTGTGCCACATGAATTGTTAACACAGACGATACCTGCCTACTTAGTCAGGGGCACTGACCTCTTTTCCCTTAGATTGTCAAATAAAAATATAACAGCCAACACAACAATAGCAGTCCGGTGTAAATGAATCAAGATTATACCTGCTTTTGTCAAATCAGCAAAAAATGTATTCTTTAGTGTGCCATGGAATTTTAGTAATTCATTCCTGTGTGCCATGAAATCAAAAAGGTTGAAAATCACTCTTCTCGGTGTATATAAGCTCGTCTGGGTAGTAAACAATTTTCCTTTTAGGAGGAGGATATTTTAATAAAATGCTTTGAAAGGTGACAGTAGTATTGAAAGGATTCAGAAATATTACTACTGGGAAGATTCCATACAAATAGAAATATCGAACGGGCATGCTCGCACATTGTATGTATTCATCTATTCTCAGGCTGAAAGATGCCGCTGCTGTTATTTGGGATATCACGTGTAAAGTGAATAGACACACAATAATGGCCATGGGCACGATTGCGGGTAATCACAGGGCTGCAGGAGATGCTGTGTGTGCTGGGCCGCTGTTCTCGCCGACCTGAGGCTGTCCAATAGAGAGTAACCTCCAAGGACTGTCTGAACGCGGCGGTATCTGCCATCCCTCACAGGCAGCTCTTTCATCTTGCTTGAATTTGATTTCTTTTTCAGACTTTAGGAGCTCCAGTGAATTAAAAGGAAAAAAAAAGTTGTTTGAGCATTTAAATATGGTACAGTTTGGAGGGTCTTTGTGGCTATTTTCATTGTTCATCAGAAGGAACTACTTATATGTTGGAAGTTGAGGGAAGCCTGGCTTCTTCTTTTTTATTTTAAAGGATTTTATTTATTTTTTGAGAGAAGGGAAAGGAGGGAGAAAAAGAGGGAGAGGAAGTGGTGTGAAAGAAAAACATTGATCAGGCTGCATCTTGCACGCCCCTCAACTGGGAACCTGGCCCACAACCCAGGCATGTGCCCTGACATGGAATCGAACCAGCAACCTTTCTCCCTGCGAGTGGACGCCCAACTAACTGAACCACACCAGTCAGGAGTACCAGCACAGGCACCATAGACCAGCTCTCCGGTCACTGATGGGCAGTTTTTCTCTTCATGGTGCTGCTCAAGACTGAATTTCTGCCCTGGATTGGAAGATGTCTCTGCTGAGTTGTTTGTTAATCATTTGGCAGAGCTTTCTCAGTCCCCAATTAAAAATAGTTTTGTTCATACTTGTTAGAAAAATAAAAAGCTTTCAGAACGTAATGGCTACAATAGCAAGAAGACAAACAACCTGATTAAAAATGGGCCAAGATTTAAACAACCCTTCATAAAAGAAAAGAAGTTCATGAAAAGATATTCACCGTCATCAGTCCTCAGCGGAATGCAAATAAAACCACAATGAGATACCACTGCATACCCACGGAAAGAGCTTAAATTTTAAAAAACTGACTTTACAAACACCAGGTTGAGGTGAGGATGAGGAACAGGTAGAATTCTCTTACCTGCTCCTGGGAAGGTAAACTAGTACAGTCACTCGGGAAATTTCTCGGCAGTTTTATATCAAGTTAGATACACACTTGGGTTAAGGGCGTCTACTCGAGACGAATGAAAGCATCTGTATAGGCAAAAGTTTGTACACAGTGACCAGGGCAGTTTTATCTGTAGTAGTCAAAAACTGGAAAGGATCCCAATGTCCATTTGCAGATGAATATATAATCAGATTGTGGTATATCCGTGCAAAGCTCTGTCTAAGCCCTCACCCCTGGTCCCTCCGAACGTGAGATAGTGGAAAAGACACACTGGTTTCCTCACACCCCCCCCCCCCCGACCCCGATGCCTGGCGCAGAGCTCCTAAAACCACTGTAATGTCCTAAGTGACAAGCACACCAGGAGCTCTTGTTCTAATATTTGGTCTCCGCCCCTGGTTCCTGGCACTGAGCTCCTCAGTCCTTTGGAATTTCCTTGGTGACAGGAGTGCCCTTTTGCTGTTCTGAGGTGACTCTGGGTGGGCTTCTGGATGGGGCTGGTCCCCAGAAAGACCAACCCCTGGTTAGCAGCTTGGGATTTGCAACCCCACCCCCCATTGTCCAGAGAGGGGAGAACGGCTGGAATGGGGTTAATGATCCATCATGCCTACGTGAGGAAGCCTCCCTAAAAATCCCCGAAGCATGGGGATTGGAGACCCTCTGGGTTGATGCCCACATGGAGGTGGCGGAGGGGGTGCGTTGGGAGAGCCCGTGGGAGCTCCATGCCCCTTCCCACGCACCCGGCCCCGCACAGCTCTTCTGTCGGATGCTCATCGGTGTCCTTCCTCACATCCTGTTACCATGAACGGCTGAGCAGTAAGTAAGCGGAGTTCTTGAGTTCTGGGCGCCGCTCTAGCAAATTAATCAAACCCAAGGAAGGCGCAGTGGGACCCTCCTATTTATAGCCCCTCTGTCAGAGGCTCAGGCGACAACCTGGACTTGGGACTGACGTCGGGGGGTGGGGTGGGAGCAGTCTTCTCAGACTGAGTCCTGAACCTGTGGGATCTGACATGCTCTCCCGGTAGACAATATTAGGATGGAGTTAAATTGTAGGACAGCCATTTGGTCTTGCAGAGAATTGCTTGTGGGGAGAACCCCACACATCAGGTGTCCAGAGGGCTTAGAGTGTGGGAGTGATGTGAGAGTACAAGGGAAACCCGGAGGAAAACGGGGTGTTCTCCACAGAGCGACCTTACTGGGAAACAGCGTCTTTACAGATATGATTAAGTTAAGGAGCTCTAGAAGCCACCACCCAGGATCTAGGGCAGGTCCTAAATCAGGTGACTGGTGCTGGTATAAGAGAAAAAAACCCGGAGACACAGCCACACAGAAAAGAAGGCTTTGTGAAGACAGAGGCAGGATGGGAGTGATACTGCCACTAGCCAAGGACCACTGGGTGCCTCCAGAAGCTGAAAGCGGCAAGAAGGATTCTCCCCAAGAACCTGTGAAGGGAGTGGGGTCCTGCTGATTTCTGGTCTCCAGAACTGTGAAAGAATAAGTGTCTATTCTTTAAGCCATCCAGCTTGTGGCAGTTTGCTACTGCAGCCTTAGAAAACCAATAGAGTATATGATTCTGTCTATATAGGGAAAAGGCAAACTAATCTATAGTGACAGAAAGCAGATGAGTGATTGTTAGGGCCTAGGGATGGGGGGAGGGATGAACAGCAAAGGGATGGAGGGAACTTTTGGGGTGATGGAAGAGCTCTGTAGTTACACCGTGTGCTAGTAACTCATCCAATTGTACATTTTAAATGGGTGCATTTTATCCTCTGTAAATTGTGTCTCTTCAAAGGTTATTTTTTAAAAGCAGTGGTTATTTCCTAAACCCAGATGATCCTTGGAAGTAGAGAAGATGGCTGCGCGAACACGAGTTTTCCCCCATTTGACCTCTGTCTAAACCAGCGGTCACTAGACTAGGCGTCACCGCAGGTTTGAGGATCGAACTGTACTTGCCCAGCACCCTGAGTTCTGTAAGAATGCCGAGCAAGTGGTAGTGAGGAAAAACGGTCTCATTAGGTGATTCAGCTTTACATTTTTCTTGTACTTTACCAAGTTCAGCGGCAAGACTGGGACGCTTTTTAAACAACAGCAAAAGAGCTCTGAAGTGGTCTACGTGAGCTCCATCTGGCGCCTCCGGTAGGTCAGCACTACCGGGTGCCGCTGTCTGACTTCGGTGTGCGTGTGTGAGGGCCTGCCATGCCCCCCCGAGGAGGACCAGTTAGACTCCATTGGATAAGGCGGCCCTTCCCGTCTTTCTGTGCCTCTAAGTTCCTCAAGAGGTCGCTTTCCTACTTCAATACTTTCCAGCCTCTGCTGCCTGCCACGGGCTGTTTGCATGTCCCCACACCTACCAAAGGATGTGATTCGGAAGTTTCCTGGTTCTGAGGCAGCAAGTTCATGGACTACAGCTGGAGAAATAATGGCCCCGGAAGAGTTAAAGGAGCGCTCCCTGCCTTTATTCTTAGGTTTTAGGAATTTCACCAGGAGCTGTGCCTGGTTCCTATTAATCCCTCTTGGAACTCAATGAGCCCTTTCAATCTGCTGACTCAAGTCTTTCTTCAGACGGGAAGTTTTTCTCCTACTATTTATTGCATTATTAACTTCCCTCCCTCTGCTCCTTCTTTTAGCTTCCAAAACTCCTCCTCTTCACATGAAAGGCCTCCTGGACTTCCCTTCAACTTTCCTTACTGTTTCCTATGGTTTCTGGCTCCTTGCATTTTATCTGTGTGGCAATGTTTCTTCCAGGCCTTTGAGCTGGTTCTCGATTTTGACCGTTCTTTTTTACAAATTGTCTATTAAACAACTACATTAAAACATTTAGTTTTTAAATGCAAATTAAGGTCATATATTCTTTGGTGTCACCAAGTCTTTTGATGCCCTACTTAGATCTCTTTCGGGACGCGTGTTCCTGCTTTGTTTTTCTCATCTGACTCTCCCATCAGGGCTCTCCCAGTGGAACTGCTGGTGACAGCTGGTCACATTTGTCCTTCTCCTCTGGTTGCTGAGAACTCTCATCTTCCTCGGCCTGCTCAGGGCTCCTCTGTCCTCAGAAGTTGGGTCAGGCTGTTAGGGTCTCACAGGCAGTGTGAGCCCCAGCCCCACCCCACTCCCACCTCCCTGCAATTCCCTGGTTCACAGCTCTGATTAGGGACACATTGGACTGTGGTGTCGAGGTGTGGCACAGGGAGGGCAAGGGACAGAAGTTTAAGGCTCTTCATGGAATGTCATCTTTTGGGTATCGGACCCTTTGAAATATATATTTGTTCTTAATTCTCTCTCTCCTCTCTCTCTCTACAGCTAACCTCTGACCTCTAACTTCTGTCTCTACCTCCGTCTCCATCTCTCTCCCTGTTTCCTTCTTTTCCTTAATTGTGTGCTGGGCCTGGGGCTCCCTCTACTTGGGAGGAGCCCCATGCCCTAAAAATCCTCAAGCAGGTGTCCAAGAAAAGTAGGGTGCGGGGTGAATGCTGCTTCAGCCTTCACCGTATGTAAGCAGGAGGACCTTCTTGCTCATATGCAATCCCAACAGCCCCAAACTCATCGGGCCAGAGCCAGCTAAGAATTGATAACCAAAACCTTGGCCAATAATAGTGTGGGGACTGTTTGCCTGTCACCTCTGCACACTGGCTGCAGCTGGGCAGGATTCAAAAGCCCTGAGCCACCTTCCCTCTTTTCTCTACTAAGTAACCTATCAGTCCAAGTGTGGTCCTTTTCAAAAGAACCGTGCCTCTCCACATTGCTTTTAGTCTCTTACTAACCAAGCAATTCCTAGTGCCCCTTGCAAAGGGGTGCTCTCCAGGACCCAGTGCCTGGGTCTATAGTTCAAGTTCTCACTGCAGAGGTCCACAGTGGGGTGAATAAAGAAGGGAAAATTCCTTAGAGCTGTGAATTAGCTCCACATAAGAGGGCAGTGTGAGTAAAGTCCAGGTAAGAATCAGGTTTTACTCACTCAGTCTCATTACACAGCTGAATGCAGTCTTGGGGAAGCTGTGAACGAGAGGTAGCACTTGCTCCTTGCTGACCTGATTTTCGAGTGAGCCACAGTTCTGTTTCCAAAATCTGACCCAACCAATCCATGTGCAGATTCGGAGATTGACTCAGCGGGTGCACAAGGGAAGCAGCAGGGTCCTCTTTTCACATACTTACAGGGTTTCAGGTTGTAGTTAAGTTTTTTTTTTTTTTAGTGTTTTAATTAAAAGAAAGGTATTCCTGTTCCCCAGTTCATCCCCAGCTTCTGGAGAGGACTTCTGCCCCAGGGGTTTCTGAGTGTTCATAGCCTAAGGAGATGTCCTTTCTGCAGGCATACTTTCTTGGCTCAGCAGCTGCTTGGTTTGCTGGATCCCTGAGGGCAGGGAGCTGGCAGGTCCTGGGGAGATGAGTGATAGCCATGCTGACTCCAGAGAGCCAGCTGGAGCTACAGACTCGGCAAGCAGAGGGAGGGGAAGACAGTCTCTCATTCATTCCCACAAGTCTTTCTCCTGTTTACAGGGCACTTTTCAAAATGTGGACTCATAAAGGTATCTGTGAGCCTCACGCTAACCCTGTGAGGTTAGGTAGGAGAGTAATAATCCTACTTCGCAGATGAGAAAACTGAGGCTTAGGGACTTGCCTAAACTCATGTGGCTTTTCAGAAGCAGTACTGGGAGTATGATCCAACTCTCTTGGTTCCTACTGGCTGCCTATTGGAGCTCTGGCACATGGCCTAGGTCTGTTGGTGGATGCCTTCCTAAGTTTCCCCTCGCTCTGTATGGAGGATTATTAGTGAGTAGCAACACTATGGGATGCTATAGCATTTCTTTCCCTAGAGGTGCAGGGAATGAAATCCCTTTTGTCTGTCACCACGAAGGAAGGCGTAATGCCTTGAAGTTCCTTCAACAGAACCCTGCCCACCCACCAAGGGAGAAAGCTGTTGCCAACACCCACTAGGCTGTCCCTCTGGGCCCACCGGGCAATCCGGTTTCTGTCACTGAAAGGCAGAAGAAGGGCTGAGTGTGAACTCCTACTGGGCCAGGGCTGTGCCGGGCCAGGGTTGTGTTTTAATCCATGTCGAACCTTCCTGGCTACAGGTTGCCCACGCTGCCTGAGCAGTGAGTCAGGAGGGCCTCCCCCAACAGAGCGGGGGAGAGGGGCTCCCCAGAGGACAAGGAACTCGGGGAACTCTTGGAAGGCGGTGCTGGCGCTGAATTGAGCCCATTCTCAAAGCAGAAAAAATAACGAGAGATCAAATTTAGAGGTCTGGGGGAAGGGATGGGACGGGGCAGACTTTAGCCGTCCTCTGGGGATGGTTTCAGGATGCGTGGAGAGCGTTCAGTCACGTGTGTAGATGACACTTCAGTCCTGTCTGCAGTGAAGACTTGGACTGTGAGCCGTACTGGTCAGAAGCTGGGACTTAATCAGTGCAGCGTGCTTACAGTTACTCAGAGGTAACTTTGCAGTGACAGCCCTCCATTTTATCTACACCCAGCCCAAGACTTATACAGATGATGAGTGACAGCCCATGGCTGTAGGACACAAGGTTTCTTGATATTCCCTTTCCTGTAAAATAGAATGATCCCCAGTAGTTCTAATAGTCTCCGTTTCTGCTCTTCCCCAAAGGATGAAATATGCTACTGTCTCACTCCCAGGTACGACCTACAGCTTTATATTTCAACAGGCAATTTCTGGAATGCATTGCATTAAAGCTGTCAACCTCATAGGGCCAAAAAACCCTCTGAAAAAAAACCCTCCTATGAATGTCTTCCTTGACTCATATTTGAAAAAAATGCTAGGGCAGAGATGGTCTAAAAAAAAAATCTGCTCAGGAAAATTCACTGAACTTTTCCCCTTTGCCCTGTGTGTATTTTCACGTCTTAGTGTGTTTCAATGTACAACCAAGTTGTTAATGTTTTCTGTTTGGTAAACAGAACATCTGTACCCTCTGCTCCTGATGTTCTCAGTCGGCTTGGCTATTAGCTAACGGGGAACTCGTTTGAACTGCAGAACTCAAGGTCACTTTCACTGCTATTTCATTTGCATTCTCCATGTAATTCACAGTGTTAATGCTCTCTCTGAAAACACCCTGCCTTAAATATATCATGGCTCTCTCCCGGGGGGCCCAGGACAAATAGCACAGCCCACACCCTACAGAGTCCTACGCTGGATTAGCACAGTGATTCATACTTGGTGAGCTGTGTTCTGGGGCTCAGAGTGGGGCATTCATTTATACCTTCCAAAGTAATCCTCCCAGCCCTGATAAATTAGTCACTAGGCCCCGCTGGCTGCTGAATGGCCTGCTTGGGCATCTCGTCTTCAGAGCTGCAGGAGTCTCTGTGAAACCGGGCTTCCTTCTGAGCTCTCGTAGGCCTGGGCTACACAGGTGTGCTGGCTCTGGAGTCGCCCCGAGGGGGATGTCTGGAGAGGCTGGGGAGGGCTGTTTGGGCCCCCGCCTAGCTCTGGGGCTCTTGGTGCTCCCAGAGAGGACGGGTTACAGCCATCCCCGTCTAGTTCATGTCCCTCCATGATCCTGACTTCCGTAGCCGACACCTCTCCCAGTTCTCTCGTTGGCACTTTCCGTCCCCAAACCTCCCCCACCCCTCTCCGCACTTGGAAGCAGTTGTCACTTTTCTACTCACTCTACATAAATTTTTTTCTGAAGTGGTTTTGTTGGATAATTTACTTTTCTATTTTTCTTTCACTTTAGCCTGTTCTCAGTTTTAATCTGTTGGTTAAAAACCTCAAGGAATCAGTAATAACAGTTGCATCTGTGTTCTAAGTCTTCCTTGGCGTGGTTTTCCCAGAGTCTTCAGGTTTCCACGTGGTCCGCCGGGAGCAATTTGTACACGCCGGTGCTCCCACTTCCGTTCCTTCCACGCAAGCAGGCACATTGTTGGTTATTTTCTTTATATAGAAAAATATGGCAGAAAAAATGTAAAAGATACACAAGGAAGAAATATGCTGGTGATTTCAACCGATCCTCTGGGAAGAACATGTGCATGGACTGTAAAAGAATACAAACAAAACAGAATTCACTGCTCGCCTGCTACTGCGGATGGAGCGATCTGGGGGAAAGGGAGTCACGTTGGGGTAACGCAAGAAGCCACAGAGGCCAAAGGTGCTGGGCCGAGCAGGAGAGAGACATTAATGGGGCCTAGAACCTGAACCGATGCTTCCTAACCTTGGCTGCTTCCCTGCTGCCAGTGAGTTTATGCAACATTGCAAATGGCCACTGAGAGTTTTTGGAGTCTCTGATCCTTGATCTGCAGTCTAAAGATTGAAAGATTACCTTTTCTAATTAAATCTCCTCTAACCTTGTATGATGTTGTGCCTGCAAGGTGAATGGGCAAGATTCAACCTGCTGTGTGGAGTAGATTCCCAGGGAGGCTGGGAGAGGCCCTTGTGATCGTGACTCGCAGCAGGAGTTACTGAAAAAAGGTCTATGTTTATACAGTAAGCAGAGACAGGGAGCGACACACACCATGTGCATTTTTCCTGAGATGCTGGCGCTGATATGCACACCCCGAAAAACAACCGCCATCTACCAGGTTGGCAGGAGTGTCTGTGTTTTAATGGACAGTCTGTTGTCAGAAGCCGTGTACTGCTGCAGCAATGCAAAGTAGGCGGTTGCAGACACAACATCATACTGTGACGAAGGCCCTGGGTAACACGTGGGTTCTACGCAGTTACATGAGCTTATTTCTCTTGGGGAAGATGCGTGCAGTGTTCCAAGAATTCTTTATATTCTCCTCTTTGTCTTCCCTCTGGTCTTCAGGCCATGATTTGCTAACTAATGCTCTGATGTTTTGTTTAACTAGTTCACTCTGAGGAAGAGGAAGCCTTGAAGGTTTAAGTCACCCCTCAAGGTCACACAGAGAATTGGTAGCAGAGAAGCGTGTCTGCTATGCTTCTGCCACGTGGAGCGCTCTATATGCTGGATGAGGAATCCTTACCGACTTTCTGTTGCTTTCCTTGTAGTCTCGCTGCAGTCCGTACGCTGCAAAGTGGAGATGAGGAAGAACTGATCTCTAACGTGAAATATTCCCTCCCCGAGCAGGAGCCTTCAGGGGTAGATAGGGCAGCGCTCCCACTAGTGCTGTGACTGGGGTGGGTGGGGCACCAAAAATCGCCATTCACATTTGTTTACTAGAGCTGCTGCCATAAGTTACAGCAAACTGGGTGGCTTAAAACAACAGAGATTTACTCTCTCACAGTTCAAGAGGCTAGAAGTCTGAGATCAAATGTCTAGAAGGCTCTGGGGAAGAATTCTTTCTGGCCTCTTCTGGCCCCTTAGCATCCCTGGGCTTGTAGCTGTGTTACTCCGGTCTCTGCCTCCCTTGTCACGTGGCCTCATCTCTGTGTGTCTCTGTGTGTACTTTTCTGCCTCTTAGAAGGACACTCTCATTGGGTTTAGACCTCCCTGAATGTGGGGAGGTATCAGTGCAATCCTTGCATCTGCAAAGACTGTATGTCCAAATGAAGTCACATTCTGAGGTTTTGAGTGGGCATGAATTTTGGAGGGATACTGTTCAACCCACTCCATCATTTATTCAGAAATAACAGCTAATGACTGAACACTAAATCTAAAGCATTAAATAAAAATGAAGAAATAATGTTTTTCTATTTATGAAATCTTGGCATGGTGTATCGCAAACCTGAAATTCTGAAGCTAAAACTCCCCAGCAAAAGGCTAGAAGGTAATATTAAGCACTCAGTACTTTTAGAGAGTAATATTTTTTAGTGTGTTTTCCTGTGCCAGGCATTGCATTCAGTGATTTACCTGAACTACTTCATTATATCCTTTCAAACTCCCCATGAGGTCTCTACCATCATGGCCCCCACTTAACAGGTGAGGAAACCGAGTAGTAGCACAGAGCCTGCAGGTCAACCTTGCACTGCCAGGTGCTCAGCCTCTCTATTGCCTGCAAGATGCCACCCCTCTGTGTGTCTCCCTGTCACCTGTAATGAAGAGGAGCTATGACCACTGGATGTTGAAAATATCAGTAGTGGGAACTCACTATTCCAATCACTCCAATCTCTGCCTCCATTGACACACTGATCCTCCTGCCTCCCTCCTATAAGAGTCCTGCTTATATCAGACACCCCTGAATAATCCAGGCTAATCTCCCCATCTCAAGATCCTTAACTGAATCACAGTCTCTTTACCATGAAGGGGACACATTCACAGGTTCTGGGGATTAGAGCGTGAGCACTTTGGGGGACCCCTATTCTGTCTGTCACACTGTTATGAGGGATAAGTTTCTTACCCCCCATAAACTCACTCTCCTGTTCCAATAATACCAAATATATTGAGCCATTGTGAAGGCCAGGTCAGATTACGATGAACACGTCACCTGAAAAAGTCAAGGCAGCTGCTATTCTTATCACTATCAGTTTAAGCCAGGAGCTGTTGTCATGGACCAAGGTGGCAGAGTGCCTTTGAAGCCTGCAGGAGAGGACTGTGGGGTCAGTGGTCTACACCCAGGTCTGAAGTACAGGACAGGTGCCCCCATTTTGCAAGTAGGCAAAGCAGTGTCGATTGAGGTTCAATCACCTGGACCTGGAGGATGGGGACTTGGGAGAACACAGAGTTTCCGACTCTACGGAGACCATTTTCTTTTGTGCCTAAAAACTTTCTGAAGTTTTTATGAAAATTTGAATGAAGCATCCAAGCTGAGAGACTCCTTTGTGAAGTTCCCCCAAAGGTCAGGAATAATTAAAAATTCAGACCAAGAGGTCACGGTGGAGTTGGCCAGCCTCCCTGTTCCACCCCAGATGGTCGTTTAGGCTTTGAGGCCATTAAAACCCTTGTAGCTGGGAGTCCAACCTTTCTGGGAAGTCTCTGACTTCTGTGGCTGAGGCAGCCATAGCCTCTGGGCACGTGGACTCCACTGAACCAAATGGCCCGAAGCAGAACGGAATGCACTGGCTAATTTATTTCAATACAGAAATACTTGTAGACCCAGAACTGAGAGGATCTGCCCACCTTCACGTCCCCTCCCACCATTGCCATTGTCCCTGGGTCATGCAGTTTATACAGGAGAGACTTCAGTCCCGAATCTCTCCTGCGTCTCCATCCACCCACCATGCGCTCCTTTGAGTTAAGGCTTCCGTTCTCAGGGAGAGCCTTGCTTCCATGCAAACACCCTTGACAGAGTAGCACCACTGGGCTCCTTGAGGAACGGTGGGGGCTATTTCTTTTAATATCATTGTTTTACAGATGAGGAAACTGAGGACCTGTGAGGAGCTGGGGCCAAGTACAAGGTTAGAGGAGAACAGTCTCCATGCAGGGCCGCCCTGCATTTCTTCTCTCACCTGCAAGTTCAGGGGGTTCCCAAGCTGCCCTCAGATTTAATAATTTGCTGGAAAATCTCACAGAATGCACAGAAAGCTTTTATACTCATGCTCAGGGTTTATTTCAGGGAAAGGGTACAGATCAGATACAATGGCTAAAGGAAGAGACACGGCCCAGAGCCCGGAAGGGTTCCAAATGCAAAGCTTCTGTTTTCTCTCCCCATGGAGTCAGGACACATCAATGTCTTGGCATCAGTGGGTGATGACACATGTGGGATTTTGCCAACCAGCGGTGCTCATCCAAACCTGGGTTTCAGAGTTTTTACTGGGGCTCCATTACATAGGCGTGATTGATTGACAGCCCATGCGGTGGGTCCTCGCCCCCAGTCTCAAGTGCTTCTGGGTGTGCCCTAACGCCCCAAGCCTAAATCACAACATTGATCTTTCTGGTGGTGGCCAGACTCCATGGTAACCAAGATCATCCCTACAGGGGTGACCTCCTAGAAGCCAAGGGCAAAGTCCCAACCTCTTTTTGGACAGGGTTAAATTCCTTACTACATTGTTCTGAGGCACTAAATGACTCCACCAAGGTCACATGGCTTAGCCAAAGTATTCAAATTATTAAAACTCAGTAATTCTTCGTAGTTTTTAATGATCGGTACAGAATATGAAGCAACATAGCATAATGGTTAAGAGTTTGGACTCTGGAACCAGAATACAGAGTCAGGCTACAACACTGTCATTTCCTGCTCTGTGACCTTGGGCAAGTTCCCACCCCCTCTGTACCTCAGTTACCTCACTTATAAAATGGGGACAATAAAAAAACCCCTAACTCAAAAAGTCAATTTAAGTAAACACTTAAAACAGTATCTAACACATGTTATGTCCTCAATAATCTTGTTTTTAATACCATTAAGATATATATACATATAAAAATCAGAAAGCAAAATTTATCCATGATCCTCTCTCTCTTCTCTTCCCACCCAGTTGATGGCTGATATGTTTCCAAACTTTTTCTATTCATCAACAATAACAAGCAAATGATATTACATAGAGCCGACAATTTCATTTTTACCTGAGATTTTCAGCACCAGTTTATTATTTTTCAATGAATAAGAACTTCTGAAATCCTGTAAATATTGAATGAATGTGAAAAGGCTAAGCAACAAGAGAACTACATTTGAGGGTTGCATAAGCCTGAGTTATGTGAGCAGCTGAAAGCCACCTGGGGTCTGAGAGGCCAGAACAGTCCTTTGATTTGTGTCAAGTCACAATAACCAATGTTTGTCCCCCACACGGTCCTGCTGCAGCTCTCCGATTCTTTCATCACATAGAGAAACAGTGTTTTGTTCAGGAAACGCCACTCTCCTGATGCCACGGGAGAAAAGCAGCCCTGTGGAAAGTCCTGCTCACCTCCGTGGCAAATCTCCCGTTTTCCAGTTTAAAGCAGTAAAACATTGTTTTGAGCTGTGATGCCTAGAACCAAAGAGCTGTGTGTTAAAAAAAAAAAAAAGACAATGATGTTCAATGAAGGAAAAGGTTGATCAAGTTCCTACTATATGCCAGGCACAGGGCTGGTCAGTTGGAGGGAAACAAGGTCAAGAAGACATCCTCTTGGGTCTCTAGCCTAGCAGGACCCACAAATGCACAAGACGTGACAAATGACAGCTGTTCAGCCTCGGGATGTGGGGCCGCATCATAGGAATCTTTAGTATGATGGGACGATGTGAAAGTGGGGCCACGAGCTCCCTCTTTAATCTGGGGGATCGCTGATGGGGGAGGGTACCTACTCCATGTAGGATGAAAGCATGCCACCACTCGGGCATCGAAGATTGGTTCTAGCAAGAAAGAACCACTGCATCAAGGCTGGCAAGACTTAGAGTCACCAGCCACAGAAAGTGACCCAGTTGTAGAAGTTTCCTTTTCACTCAAGGGAGAGAGACGAGGGTACGACGTCTATGGGGGCAGGGAGGCGGCAGGTGGAAGTGTCCTGAAGCGTTCTACGCCGACAGAAATGACGACTTCCTTTCCCTCCATTCCCGATAGAGAGCTAGCTGAGTGAACTAATAATACCCAGTATTTACAGGAGTGCTCCTTAACTGTTCCAGAGTTTTACGGTCATCGGCGTGATTTGTACTCAGCAATGTCATGGGACAGGTAGCGAGGGTGACCTTAAACCCAATGAGGACAGTGGGGCCCAGGGTCGTGGTGTGAGCTGACTAGTTCAAATCATTATCTTCCTTAATTTCTCTTAGCATTCTTGGTATTTCATCTCAGCTTTCTGGATTTCTTTCTCTTTTTTCTTTCTTTCTTTTTATTATTTTTTAAATGGGCAAGAGTCTTTAAACTGCAAGGCACGCTGGCACCATTTACACTTTAAGAGGCTTAAATTTTTAATTTTCTTTTCCATCTCCTTGGAACATTTTAGGAAGTTGCACTGCTTTTATTACAGCACATTCTGCACATAGCCTGCCCCTCGGATCCTACCCCCTGCAGAGCCCGGGCAGGCCTGGACTTCCAGGGACACAGTGAAGATAATGAGAGTGGTCCAATGAGTAGAGAATGTTCTATCAAGCAGAAGTGGGCCAAAGCCCTCACCTTGCAAGACCCCATTATGTGAAGGAGATGGCAGGCGACAGATTTGAGTTACTCGATTCCAACAGCCCAAGTATTCTCGGCTGACCTAACATGCCCTGTGCAGCTTAAGGCACTTTCTAGCTTCTGTCCCGCAAAGTAGGATCGAAGAGCAGTGTCCTCCTCTGGCCTCAGACTGTTGCATTGCATGAGGCTGTTTGTCACTGCATTCCATGGCTGCCACTGACGGTGTCCATCTACCGAATTTCCATGTGAACGCCGTCCTCATTAGAGATCAGGGGGAGCAGCTAGCAGCTCCGTCAGAGTTTCCTAACTTAGTTTGATTTCCCCCTTAAGCAACTGCTTAATTGGCTTGTCTCCCTTGAGACCTAACATTTTCCTGTGGTGGAAGCAGAGAAAATTAATAGCTTCTGGAATATGGAATGACAGGGCAGGGATCTTGCAAGTCAGTCTCCCTTTTCTAAGGTTCTTCTTGGAAGGGACTCCCGACCACTTCAGTGGGCCTGCACATTGCCTGAACGTACCTCTGCTGACTTCCAAGTCTGCCTGCAAACAAACCAGCCAGCACACCCACCCAACCGCCGAACGCAGGGAGGTCCGGGGAAGGATGTCAGCACTCACCAGCAAGCTCAGGCCCAAAGAGCCCATTGCTGCTGAGAAAGCTCAGAAAACACACAAATCAACAGCAGGCATCTGGTTCTCAGTAGCCATTTCTTTGTTCTGATCGTTAAATCATCACCTCTTTGAGTGAATACGCAAAGGACTTGTGCACAGAAAGGGATTTCCGCCTCTGATCCTGACGGCATTCCCTCAGTCAGGTGGTCTCCTGAGTTCTCTGTTGTGAGTGGCAGACTCAACGGCTACCCAAGTCTGTAGACTTTCTGTTTTAAATAAAAACACTTGGTTTTCAGTTTTTCTGCATTGGCTGACAGTGGGTGAATAAGTGTCTCCCCTCCTAGGAAAATCATTATCTAGGTGGTGAATGCTGGGAACTTTTCATCCCTGCCTCTTTCTTTCTCCCTTTCAAGTCAACCATGTACATTCATTTATTCAAATGTTCAAAATGTACCTATTGATTCCCTTCATGCTATAGATACTCCGCTAAGTGCTGGGCACATGGTAGTGATCACAGGACACAGTTCCTACCTCCATCAACTTTACAATCTTGAAGCAGAGTACTTTAAACATGTTTATATGGACATATACACATATGCATGTGGTATAGATACACATACATGCATGATACATAGACATATACGTACACACACACAAACTACAAATTGTGATACGTGATATAAAGGAAAAGAACTGAGAGACTTCATTGAAACTGGAGTGGCTGGCAATGACCTTCCTAAAGAAGTGATTTGGGGGCTAAGACCTGCAAATAGATAAGGCAAGATAAAGAAATTCCTGGGAGAGGGGACCAGCTGTCAGAAGGTCCTTGGAGGGAGTGGCCCAGTTTGAGAAACTGGAAGAAGTGCTGAGGGGCTGGCAGGAGTGGGCAGGAGCCCCCCTGCGGTGCACGGACTCGGGAGTTCTGCTGATTGAGGGTTAGAGCCGCGCAGTGCCAGTGCCGGGAGAAGAGTTGAGGGTTAAAGTGATCACTCCAGCTGTTGAATGGGGAATTGATCCGAGGGAGCCAAGGGAGGAGAGGTGTTTGTTGTACGTTGATGGGAGAATGGATGGGACCTGTTGATGCATTGGAAATGGAAACCACGGGAGCAAGGTGTAAAAAAAGCCCCCTTTCCCTCTGATTTATGCCCTGACTGCTTAGTGAGTTTCATGTCAGGGGACCTCCCCCAGCAGCTGCGCACTTGTCTCAGCCCAGCTAGTTTTTGCACTGCGCTCTAGGACCGGACTGGGAGGGGCTTGTCAACTCCACAGGAGTTTTTTTCTGGCAGAATAAATACCTGGAGGGGGATTTTAACTCCAGTTCTTATACAAACAATGGGAAAAATTGGAAGTACTAAAGCCACATTCTGTAATAGTGATTACTTACAGGTTTTACATTTTATCTGATGAGTGATGAGAAATATAAAGTGGGTTCTGTTATAAATAGTTCTTCTTCACTAAGGAGTTGGCTGGCTCTCTTAATGAGCATCAGTGCTGGCCAGGAATCGGTGTCTCCCCCAGGTCCGGGGATATTTTCGTCTGTTTGGTTGGTGGCACCATATCGGCTTGCCCCAGGATAGCTGGGTAGGGATATTTATTTTTTGGTTTTAGGCTTTGTAGAAGTGACTCCTTTCTCTTTGCTTCTGCAAATATGTCAAGTGTGCTTTGAATAATGGGTCTTGGCTAATTGGCTTCCACAGAAGGCTTTGTTTCTCTTCAAAACTCTCCTAAAATTTCATCATATGTTTTATTAGTAGACAATCCTACTTAATAACAAACATAATAACTGCTACATATTGAATGTCAAGAAGTATGCTTACTGCATTTTAGAAATAATCTCATATGCTGGATGTCATTGTTCTCATCCAGGCGTGTGGTCGGCGAGCCGTGGAGGTGGCGTCTGAAGCCATGTGGGCTGGTGTCAAAGCCAGAGCGTTGCCATGGGTGGCTGATGGAGGCTCCAGCCCCCCGAGTCCTCTGGGCTGAGCTTTTCTGTGGTGGCCACTGCACGGTGTGATCTGTGATCACCCTGTGCTTTACCAAGGGGAGGGACATTTTAAACCCCCTGAGGAGGAAGCTACCTCTTCCGGGGCATGCCACATGAATTCTGTGACTTCCAGGTCTAACATCCTGGGGGTTACTACACACACTCCTTGCTTTTCTTTTTGTTTTCAGTGTTCCTCAGTGTCATTAAAAAAGGAATCTTGTTCTCCAAGGAAAATTGAGTCAGCACGGACAAAAGTAAGAGTCAGTGACACAGTGATACACTTTTATTTTGTAAAAAAAAAAGAGTCAGTTCTAGACTTGGTTCTGCCACATGATGATTGTTTTTTAATTTGCAGTTATGAATATTATCTTAGATGAACCATTGACTGCCCCTTCATGTCAAGGCACAGTGGCTGATACAAAGTAGATAATGTAATTGGTTCATCGATGTTGATCCCTAAACAAGGGGCTGAGTAAGCATTCCTTCGCTCACCAAACGTGGACCGGGGACCCTCGACGTGCCTGGCACCGTGCCACGGACCGGCGGGCCAAGAGGAAGCTGAACTCACAACCTGCGGGGTCCGCCGACTCAGATTCAAATCTGGCTCTGCACCACATTGACTGTGAAGCTTGGGGGTTTTCTCATCCAACAGTGTAGGGTAATGGGAGCACCTGTTTCATAAGACTGTGAGGAAGATTGAGCGAGAGAGCATACGAGGCCCTCAGCATGGTGCCCGGCACGTTGCTAGTGTTCAGTAAAGGAAGACCAAGGGGAGATGAACTACATCCCCAGAGTGTAATGCAGCTCAGCAGCCACACTCGCAACAACCACACTCGTATACACATGTCTGTACACGGGGGATAGTGACTTTTTAAAAAAGATTTTATTACTTTATCTTTTAGAGAGAGGGGAAGAGAAGGAGAAATAGAGGGAGAGAAACATCACTGTGTGGTTGCTCCTCATGTGCCCCCAACTGAGGACCTGGCCTGCAACCCAGGTATGTGCCCTGACTGGGAATCGAACTGGCAATGCTTTGGTTTGCAGGCCCACACTCAATCCACTGAGCTATACCAGCCAGGGCGGGGATAGTGACTTTTAATATTGGGGAGAAGAAGGGTGAATATTTGGTCCAAAGTTATTTTTAAAAGCTAAACGATGCACCTTCTATGTAACACAAACTGGGGAAGTAAAACTTAGCGAGGTTTTTGACATTGGGGGTATGCAGATGCAAGCAGGGGTCTTCAGACTGGAAGCAGGAGAAAGAAGCGGGCAGTATAAGAATTTCTGGAGACTTAAATTTTAGTCTGTCATAAGGGATATCTGGGTAAGGAATAAGTGAACTTGAACCACGAGCTCTCAATGTTGCTTGAAATTTCTGTAGTTTATGAATCTACGAGGAAAGACAAACCCAGTTTTGATGTAAATTTAGACTGTGGCAACCGGGCCACTGACTGGATTTTCAGAGCACAGACAGACATGGCCCAGTGACATGTGGACAGATGCAGGCTGGACAGGGAGAGGCATGGGACCCACCGCTGCGGCAGCAATGCTGCATGGTGGTGACCCAGCAGCTGGCATGGAGCTGAAGTCTCGTGTGGAGTCCAGGATAGAGTTCTGGAGGATACAGTGAGCGTGGGCCAGAGTCCTGGTGGCACTCGGCATGGGGTGAGTGCGTGGGACACTCTCCCCCCACCCCCTTACCATTCCCACTCCCCACCCCTGCCCCCAAGGTCAGGGTGTTCCCAAGGCAGGCAGAGCATGACCGCAGAGAACGCGGAGAAGGTGGCACTCGAAGTCCAGCAAGGTGGGCATCAGCAGGGAGCAGGGTGCTGACTCTGCACTTGGGCTCCGAGAAGGGGACCGGCCGGGGCAAGGCGGGTCTTGTCGATAGACCCTGAGCTCCACGTCCCCCGAAACTCAGTTCTGTGTCGCAGGCTTCGGGGCCCAGAGCCTACCACAGACCCGGCAGCACCCCAGCACCTTTATTTAACAGCTTCCTGGACGGGAGGTGGGACTGGGCTCTTGACAAAGGGTCAGATGTCTCTTGCTCTGAGGAATGGAGGGGAGCATGAGACTGAGGAGCCGGAAATTCCTTCCAGAACCTGCACGACCAGTTGCTACTCTTTTCTCATCTTCCTGTGTTGTCGGTGTATTTAACTACTGCTAGGACACCATATTGCTTTACTTAGTAAAACATTCAAAATCCAGTGTGTGCTATTAAAACTACATCCTGCCTCTACTAACCATATAATCTGAAATGTCCAGGGCAGCTCCAAGCTGCCATTGACTTTATTGTTTTCACTACATGGAGATCCTCAAACCAGCTTAATGTTCAAAAATATTTTTCTGTGTCCCTCTCTATAACAGGCAGGCTGAACACAATCGTTTGTACTTCACATTGTCCACTTTTTGCTTTGGAAAGCAGCCCCTGTGTTGGGGAGTCTGAAAAAAGTGCATCGTTATTGGTTTTGGAAAGGGGTCCCCTGGGCAACATTGTTCTTCTGTTGGAAAATGCATTCCAGCTTTGAAATGGCCACACCGCAGTTCCTTGCAGGCACAGTCTGTTAGGAATATGCGTTTTACAGAAGCTTCTGTGTCCACAGAGCTCTACACAGAACCTTCTGTGAAATGCTGCTCAACAGACGTCAGGTGCAGCCGAGAATGGGGAACTCTTTGAAAGTAATGCCTCCCCAAGCTCCAGAATCCAAGGTGCTTTGTCCTCTGAATTAAACAGGATCACCCTTGTCCATGGCAGGGCAACCAGCCTTAGTCATTGGGCCTTTCATGCCTACCCAGTTTTGTCCCTCCCTCTCTTCTCACAGGATGCTCCTTTGAGAGGGAAAGTCCCCCTTAACATCCTCAAATATCTGCCTGCCCACAGCCCCCTCAGGTGGCAGTGTCAGCTACTGAATGAGAGCAGATGGATTCACCACCCTCCCTTCTCTCTCAGTCCCCGAGAGCCTCCTCTCTCCGCGTACTCCCCACAGAGCGAATGCCCCAACCATGGCCCTGGTGGCCAAGCGAGACAGCGCGCAGTCATCCTGCTGCAAGGAAAACTGTGTGCTCCGCGGAAAACCGCATCGCCTCTGGGATTCCAAGTCCGTGGGGGCTACGGTGCAGCTCCGGAGAACGCAGTGACGGATAGAACGCAAACGACTCTTAGCTATGGATGTGCAGATCCTAGTCTGTCTTTTAGAGGTTCGTTCGGCTGAATTCTCCCCTGCGCTGCACGAGAAGCTAGGTGTCCTCTGTTTGCACGTGCATTTCAATGTGCCTCATCTGTAAATGCGTTTTCTTTTCAATTTCTCCCCAGAAGCAGTTATAACATCTGCCTGGTTCCTTCTTTACGAGTAAAATGAAATCTTTAACATATGTTCATTGTATATCCCCGTGAGTCATGATTTTACCTTTTTTTTTATTAATTATCTTTGCATATTGCTGTGTTTTCACTCAACACTTCTCTCTCCCTTTAAGTGTCTCTCTAATTTGTCCCTTTTCATGCAGTCCCCCGCCCCCCCTCTCCCCCCGCTGCTCTCCCAGCCCAGGTCACTGTCATTTTTCACATGGACACCTGTGACAGCCTCCTCAGGGACACCCCGTCTCCCACCTGGCGGCCCCACCCCTCCCCACGTTCTGTTCTGCACACGTGAGCCCCTCAAACTACAAAGCTACGCCACGTGTTTTCTGCTAGAACTCCTCAAAGGTTCTGCATAGCCTTAGGCCACTGGCCAGGTTAAGAAGTCAGGCCATTGAAATACATGGCGATCTGGGCTTTCCCCTATCTGTATCACTCACTCTCTTTCTTCCTCAGTAGGAAGGCTGACCACTGTTGTCTTTCAATACCTTTCAGTGCCTTGCTGATTCCTGGGCCGTCTCTGCCTGCCTCTCTTCCTCATCTGCCCTCGCTGGCCTGGCTCCTGCGTACCCACTGTGTCTCAGCTTAGATGTGCGGGGGTGAAAAATATTTTTCCTTCTACCCTCCTAGGTTCAGTGTCTAGGGCCTGCCAATCAAACTGTAAAAAAAGACCAGTTAACAAGAGAAAAACAATTTTAAGTATATACATTGCATAGGAGGTTTACAAACAAAATGGAGTTCAGGGAGGAGGCTGAAATACCATCTTAGATTAAACAAAGGGAAGGGGGTTTGGGCTTCCGGGCTGGGGAGGCCAGTTAGAGGGAGAGGTAGGGAGGAAAGGTGTAGCCAATAGGAATTGTCAGTTGTTGTATTATGCATGTAAGAGACTCTCAGATGGTGGATTGAGTCCAGAGTGGCTCTCCCCTGGTACAGGGACATCTTTACAAATGGAAATGTTCTTTATACATGTAAATTTCCTTTACAAAAGGGGACTTTTTTAGTACTTTATTTTTAGGCAGTTAGGGGAAGTTAAAGAGCTTTTCCTGCATCTGCGGTTCTCAGTTTCCTTCAGCTCAAAATAACCACGTGCCAAAGAGACGTATTTTGGGGTGGAATATTCTGTGGGAAGTTCCGTCCATCGCCTGCCCTGTTCCTTCTCTGTGGTAGCGTGTATGGCACTCTGGGGCTGCCCTCTTAACTCCCCAGGAGACTGTAATCTCTGTGGTGACACAGATTGCCTTCTTAACTCTTGTCACCCTGATAAGAATTTCCTAGATGTGTGTGACTTGGGACCTGGGCATGGGGCGTGGCCCAGGAATGTGGTGGTAACTTTTTTTTTACTAGGATTTTGGAATAGTTATTAAACTGTAGAACTGGAAAACACCCAGATATCATCCCCCACCCTCATCTCTTTAACGGAGAGCACACAGAGGGTCTTGTGGCTTGGTGCCGCAGGCTTTATGGCAGCAGCACGGGTTCCAGAGCCTTGCTACTCGGAGTGTGGCCTTGGAGACCAGCAGCCTTGATTCTCCCCGGGAGCTTGTAAGAAACACAGAATCTCAGGCCTGCACTTTAAAAAGATGCCCAGGTGATTTGCATGCATATTAAAATGTGAAAAATGCTGTTTAAAGTTTCCACATTTACTAGCTAAGTGATCTTGCACAAATTGCTTAACCACACAGACACTTCAGCAAGTATAAAACAAAGCTCCTACTTCATGCACCTCAGAGGGCTGTTGTGGAGATTAAAAGAGTTAATATACACAATACTTACAATGATGGCCTTGAGTAAGACCTTGACAAATATTAGCTCTCAGTAATGTGACACTTAGTAAGACCAGTCGTTGAGTGTCAGACAGCCCTCTGAGGGGGCAGTCTACTGATAGGAGCGTTCTTGAGAGCCAAAGCTTGAGAATCTAATTTGGAGATTCATTTCAAGGAGTTCATTTTACTAATTAATGTGTGAGTCTCTGGCTTTGGAAAGATTCCTCTGTTTGTGGTCATCTTCACACGGGGCTTCACGACTAGAGCAGGGGCCATTGGCAGATAGGGCCAGGTTCTCCCTGGCCTCTTTGTGTATTGTTTTATGTGTAACTTTATAATCCTGTGCATTTCTCTTGCTGATTGCTCTCAGTAAATGCCCCACGGTTTCCCTTCACTCGCTTTGTCTGTCTTCCCTCTGTTCCCTCTCTCGCTTCTCTGTCCCTGACATGGTCCCTTCCCGGGCCCCCACTCTCCTCACCAGATAGTTAATCCTGCTGGGTTTTCCATTTCTGGGCTTTCAGACCGGTACAGGCTTGCGTGGGAAGATCGGGAACAGGGAGGGGAATGTTTCAGCCCATGAGTTTGAAGAGCTCGCTTCACTGTCTCCAGGGTCACACGATGGTCTGAGCAGCCAGCACGGGTCATTTTAAGGAGACCTCTATACTAGTAAGTAATGTGGAAAACTGATAATCCCACCGCTTAATATCTCGGTATGTGTTATTTCATTTTGCTAAACATTTGTATGATTACCCATCACCTCTTTGTCTATTTGCCACTGTTGGGGAGGGAAAACTTTTTTCTCTCCCCTTCTAGATTTTTCTGGCTGGTCTAGTAATTAAAGGAACATAAAGCAGACTAACAGAAGAGCGAGCAATTCAATTATGCACTTGAGGAAGCCCCACAAAGACACTGAGATCCCAGGACAAGCCGGCCAGCTGAGGCTCATATGCTATTCTGAGCTAGGGAATAGCAAAGGGGAGGCGGGCAATCGAAAGGACAGGCTCTGTTCAGTGGTTTTGCGGTTGTGAAACAGCACGGAGTGTATGGACACAAGTCTAGATGGCCCAGCCTACCGCACACCTAGGCTAAGTGGTGTAGCCTGTTAGTCCTGGGCTACAAACCTGTACGAAATGTTACTACACTGAATATTTTAGGCAATAACAACACAACGGTATGCATCTTGCATCTAAACATGGCAAAGGTACAGTAAAGCATGGTATAAAAGATCAAAAATGGTGCCCCTGTATGGGACACTTGCTGCCCACGGAGCTTGCAGGAATAGAGGCTGCCCTGAGCGAGTCAGTGAGTCAGTGGTGAGTGAACGGGGAGACCTGGGGCATCACTGGACACCGCTGTCGGTTTTGTGAACACTGTCCCAGAAGCCCTTCCCCGCCTACTTCTCCCAGGGCCAGAAATAAAACATTGAAGCTGTCAGGGCTGTTCCATGGACAGAAGGGTGAGCTGCATAGATTGGAAATAGCAAAGAGAAACTGGCTGGGTAAGACGCCGATCACCACAACAGTGGCTCTCAGGAGGGAGTGAGAAGTGGCCTGGGGATCAGTAGGAATAAGAAATCAAGGTGAAGCCCTGGCTGACGTGGCTCAGTGGATTGAGTGCCAGCCTGTGAACCAAACGGTCACTGGTTCGATTCCCAGTCAGGGCACATGCCTGGGATGAGGGCCAAGTTCGCAATTTGTGTGTGGGGGGTGGCACACAAGAGGCAACCATACACACATTGATGTTTCTCTCCCTCTCTTTCTCCTTCCCTTCCCCTCTCTCTGAAAATAAATAAATAAATTTGTCAAAAAAAAAAGAAATCAAGGTGGAGAGGTAATGGAGCATGGGGGAACTGTCACGGTCACGTGGTTTTGATGGGTGCACATTGGAGCTACGATCAGATTAAGGAACCTCGTGATGTTCATCACAAAGGCTGTTTCACGTGGGAAGGGTGTAGAACTGAGGCCTTGATGTTTTGACTTTGGCAGTTTGGTTCTGGTTCCATTGATCCTCTCTGGTACAAAGGGCTCTCTGCCTGGCACTGAACTGATGGAAGAAATAAAACTTATCTATGTGTTACATTATTACAACCTGAAAATATTTTCTAGCTGTAGGATCCATATGGCCACAGAAAGCTTTTACTAAAGTGGCAGTGGCACTTTCACACCTGTTAAGGTATCTGTGATGGACCTGGGTCCTTGTATAGGACCTTGTGTCCTCAACAAGGAATTTATAGCAATGGCTTGGAGACCATCCAGCTAGATCGGGGAGGGCTACCGTGACCTCTGACTGCGTAGCGCTGGGGGACAGGCTCCTTGGTGCAGAAACAGGTCAGTGGCTGACTAATCGAGATGTAACCTGTGCAGTCAACATTAAGGTGCTGAGAGTGAGAGGGACTCAATTGCTAAGCGCCACAGATCCTGCTCCCATCAGAGATAAAATCCCTCCTGAACCAGAGATCTTTCCACTTCTTACAGGAAATTCAGCTTCATCATAATCTTAAGGGATCATCAACACAGTATGAACTTTCCATCATTGACAAGATGTCATTGTGCATCACATGTCTGCAGTGTGATGTTTGTCTTGCCGTGTAAAAAGGTCATTTGGGGAAAAGGTTTCCTCTTTCTGGATCAGGCCCCCCAGTTAAATTCTTTAGGTGATTAAGGGAGGGTTAAACATTTTTCTCAAGTCTTCTGGGTCTTGATTGCCTTCAGGTCAACCCTGGCCCTGCCCATACCTGTAGAAGCTGCCCTCTGCCAGCCAGCCTGGCCTTTCCCCTCAAGGCCATCCCACTCTGGCAACAAAGTGCCTTGTTAAAGCAAAGATCTTCTGCATATTTTGTGGCCTTCCTCCTGGATATTCTGAAGGGCTCAGAGATACCCAGCGAGGGGACGGCATTTGAGAAGACCTAACATGGCCTGCTGCATGAGTCTTCACTGGGTCCCGGTGCTCCTAGACCCCACGTGCGTGGGCAGGAGGCAAACTGCCAGCCTCCTAGAAGGTGGGCCTTGGGTGGCCTGAATCACCTGTAAAGCTCATCCAAAAATGGCCTGGGGATCTAGCTGAGCCTTACTGATCTTCCCCATAGGTGGGCATCAGAGACTTCGGGGATCGAGGGTTCAAGACAATCAGGGAAGCACAGGGAATTCTCAGTGTCTCTGGTCTGATGCTGTTTCAGAGCAGGACTGCCTTCCCACTTCTGTTTGGGGGCAGCACAGAGCCCCCTCCACCTGAAAACACCCGTTCCCTCTTTCCCTCTTGCCTCTAGCTGCCTAGATTTTTCTTCCCTTCTACTTGAAATTCTGCTCTGAGAGAATCCCCAAAGAGGCAGACAAGGGTGATAGAGAGAGGGAGATGGCAAAAATGAATGTGAGTTTGGAGCAGACAAGGGACTTCTGCACATTCATAGGGGAAAGAAGGACCCCCCCACCCAAAACAGGCAATTCACAGAGCATGTTCATTTCCTAGGGTTGCCGTAACAAAATACCACATATTATGGCATAGAATAACAGAAATGCATTGTCTCATAGTTCTGGAAGCCAGAAGTCTGGAATCAGGGTGTCAGCAGGGACACGGTCTCTCTGACACCAGTAGCAGAAGGATCCTTTCCAGCCTCTTTCAGCTTCGGGTGGCCCCAGTGTTCCTTGGCTTGTGGTGACATTGCTCCAATCGCCGTGTAACTTTCTCCCTACTGTGAGCATGCCTGTTTCTGTGTGCACATGGCCTCTTTCCCCAAGAACATCAGTCCTACTGGAGTCCATTCTAATGACCTCATTTTAACATTCTGATCTTAACATTTTAACATGATCACATCCTGAGATACTTGGGGTTAAGACTTCAACATCTTTCGTAGGGTGGGGGACACAATTCAACCCATTACACAGAGGAAGAATTTCAAAAAGCTAATAAGCTTGTCAAGATAGGATCCAAATCAGGAGCAATCACAGAAATGCAAACCAAAACACTTTAATCCTATTAGATTCGCAAACATTAAAAAGTCATGTCAAGTGTTGGGTGGCACGTGAGGATGTTGAACTATTCGGGCTGTGCTGATTGCAGGGAGAGTACACTGGAGCTGCCATTCTGTGGAGCAACGTTGCAATACTTGGCCAAATTAAAAAGAAAAAAGGGCCTAGCACTTTGGCTTCTGGAAATATAATCCAGACACATTCTTAACCCACCACCACCATGGGACAGGCCCAGAGGCGTGTAACTAATCTTAGTTTTGGTGACAGTGAATTGTAGGCAACTTGGATGTCCATAGGGAGAAATGAGGGTAAATGTGAGAGTAAAATGTGGGAATTCTGTTACTTTCTTGGGAACCATCAAAGTTTTCTGGTGTGGTTGTACCATTTTGTCCCCATTGGCCATGCAGGAGGGGTCCGGTTTCCCCACATCCTTACCAGCATGTGTTATTTTCTGTGTGGGTTGGTTGGCTGGTCGGTTTTTAATAATAGCCATTCTAGTGGATATGACATGGTGTCTCACTGATTTTGATTTGCATTCCTTCAGTGAGTAATAAGGTTGAGTATGTTTTCATGTGCCTCTCTTACTATTTTTAAAGCAACTTCTTGTGTCCATAATTGTTTCAAAATAAAAGACTCATATATTTTATATCTAAATTTAATATTTAATTCTACCTATCCATGCATCCATCCATCCATCCATCCATCCATCCCTATACCCATACATACCACACAGTAATACCTTTTTGCTAGACCAGGAACAAACAAAAAGATACCGAGTAAACAGATTACAGTGGTTGCCCCCGGGGGGAAATGAATGGGATTTGGAGATGAAAAGAATAAATGAAGCAACTGAGGGTGACTGAGAGGGACAGAGATGATAATCTACCATGAACTGAGGAGCATAATTAACCGAACCCTTTTCACGTTAAGTCCCCAAAGTTAAAATGCAATACAAGGGAAGGCAGAGAAGCTGCATAGTTATGCCAGCAGTCATTTCCAGCTCCGCCCTGCCCCCCACAGCAGCGCTGGCTGCTGTTGGGAGACTGGCTTGTCTCCTGTAGCCCGCAGGCCTCCTTTTCACGGCCCCCTCCCTCCCTGCCCCCAACAAAGACCCAAGCTGGGGAGCTGTGGAGATGGGTAAGGCTAGTGATCAGAAGACGGGTTGGCAGGAATGGCAGCCACTTTGCTCCCCCCTCACCCCCGGTCCTCCCTATCCCAAACAAAATCCGCCAACTCTACGGCCGGGCCTTAGTTTCCCCTTCAGTAAAATTCAGGACTTCATCTTCTCCAGGGAATTCATCTTCTCCCTTCCAGTGGCCACATCGCTGACATTTAAACTCAACCTTAACCTGATCAACATTCCCTGGGCCAGCAGAGCCACCAGGCCCGAGCCCTGCTGCCCCAGCCCCGAGCCCTGCTGCCCCAGCCAGTAACGTGAGCTGCCGGTAGGCACCACCCTCCTCTGCAGGTGGCCAGAGTGGACAGGTTGTTCTTTAACAGGTGACCTCAGTTGGTCTGAAACCTGGGGAGGAGACCAAGGGAGGTTAATTTTTCTTGGGAAACTGTCACTTAGACAGCTTCAACCTTCTCTTTGACATTTCGGCATTGGCAAGGCCCGCTGAGAGCAGTGGGTACAGAAGGAGGGGTTTTGTTAAAAGGGTGTCGTCAATTTTTGAAAATGCAAACAAAACTCAGAGAAGGTTGAGCCGAGGGTGGTAGGTTGGGAAGAGGAGAATAAAAGGCCTGCTTGTTTAAACTCCATTTAAATCCTTGGCTTCTTTTGAATAAATACACTCACGGCACTCGCCAGAAATCGACTTCAAGAGCACGTCTGTGTGAGGCGCAGCCCAGAGGGCGGTATTGGAAAGGCAGACAACTCTCCCTAGAGCGGGTCACTCACCAGGAGGTGTGAGAGAGGACCGGTCTCCATTATTTACGTTGCAGCAGGGACACTTCCTGGTCTGTTTCGCTTAGGAAACAAGGGGCTGGCAGTCTTGTAATTAAACAATGTGGACTGGGTTGGGGTGACAACCGCACCAGGACCGGCCCCGAGGAGGAGCTGGACAGTGGGCTCAGCCACGTGTCCTATGGAGCTCACCCCTGTGAACCTGCTGATTCAGAACCCCTTCAAGGAAAATCCCTGTTCTGTGGAGAAAAGGAATTTAGAGATTAGAATCATAACTGGCTCATGGAAATTTACAGGTGACAAACGCCCTGCAGGAGGGTGCCCCTTTTTCTTTCTGAATATCAGCACTCGGATTCCAAATAACAAACAAGGAACTAGCTGGAGGGGAAAATAAACAAATTCAGGAGTTCAAACTCCAGTCCTGATTTACTTCGGAGAGCAAGTTTTCAGTATGTAAATCAACCCTTGTTGCCTTTTTTTTTTTTTTGCCATTTAGGAAATTGCAAAAACAAAAAAAATGTAGAAAAAAGTGAAAAAGATGTCCATTTTGGGGGCAAAAAGACCTATCGAATGTGTGTTGCTTCTAATTATTCTCAATTCAACAGTCTTCATTGCTACCAGGAAACATAAAATGTTCATATATGATAGCCCATTTAGGCACAAGTATAACCGAATGAGCCTTTGTTGACAGTGACTTGGCATAAATCCTACTTATGTTGGCACAGGAGGGGATGACCCAGGAACTATATTGGCTGGAATTTGCACCAGCTGAACCCCACAGTTTTCAGGTAGTATAAGTGGCCGTGCAAACACAGCAGCCCTCTCTAAGCCAGTGGCAATGGCGTATGCAGCTTGGGTTGAAGCGCAAAGAACTGAATAGGGCACATTGCCTGTGACTCCATCTGTGTGTGCCCACACACGCACGTGCACACACAGACTCTGTACGCTGCTGGGTGGGTGGTGGGTCCACCTCAATGCAATTCCCCTGGGGTTAGAAATAGTTGGAGAGAAAATTTTTCTCTCTTCTAGGTTCTTTGGCTGATGTAAAAAACAAATTAACATAAGACAGATGAATAGGAGAAAAAACGAATTATGTACATGCAAGGACCCCACATAGACAGGAAGACCCCAGGACAAGATAGGCAGTCGAGGCCTCTGTGCCCCTCTGAGCTCGGGCATGGGGTGGAGTCTGGGGCTTCACACAGGTAGAGGGTGATCACAGGACGATAAGATGGGCAGATGTTTAGGAATTAGATGTTTGCTCTGCCATACAGATGGGTTGTTCAGGGGATAAAGTTATCTTTTGCAATAGCTCTTTTTCTAGTCTAGGTGCCCTATCTAAATTCTTTTAGGTAATTAAGGAAGAGGTAAGATTTTTCTTGAGTCTATTGGGTCTTGCTTGCCTTCAGCTCAAAATAATCCACATGCCGAAGCAGCACATTTTGGGAGGGCTCATTCTGAATCCCTTCAGTCGTCCTGGGCACCACTAGGAGAAGGCCCCCAGCTGCTTAGGCGGCGTCCAGAGAAGGCTCTCACGTCACACGCACTGCTGGACACAGGTCCTGGAGGCTGTCACAGTGACTCCCCGAAGAAAAGAGAGGAGAGTCTATGGCATAGTCATTTGGGTGGGGGTTCATCCTTTGCTTGTGTCCCTCTAGGAAATGCATGATGTTTGCTAGCTTATTACCATGTTGGAAATCCTGCAGCCCACCCCTCCCCGCACAAAAACAAAACAAAACAACAAAACAAAACAAAACACCTGACTTAACTTTGAGATGCTTTCTAAGACAGTCTTCCAGGAAATAGCCATTTGCAAAGTTCCCTTGGGGAGTTCAGACGTGAGAGGGTTTCTTGGGTTGGAGAAAGTAACCACTCTCTTAAAAATGGCCAGATGAGCACCTGAAAACCTGCCCTGTCTCTCCTTCCCATACAGTTAAGGAGTCCTAGGAGGCAGAATCCCCTACAGAGTGATTGCTTAGTGATGGTCTTGAGTGATTGGCATTGCCCACTTGAGACCACAGGCACCCAGAGGAGCCGGAACTCCCCCTTTTGTTCAGCGATGGCAAGGGGTCCTCCCACGAGTTTAAGTTGGGAAGCTTTGCCTGAGGGAGCATGTTGGAGCTCCTTGCAGGGTTGCAGCTCTTCCCTGTTTGTCCAGCACTGAAGGTCTCCTGTCTCAGGACGCCCCTCTGTCCCAGGCAAAGCTGGACATCGGTCACCCGAACTCTCTCGGAAAAAGCAAAGCATTCCATTCAATCTGGTTTTGAAAAGAAAATAACCAGAGGTTCACTACAGAGGCTGTGAAAGATTGCTTTTATCTTAGTAATTTCCTCTCTGCTTATTTTTGTTCCCTCTTATCGGTTTCCTGGTAGTAAATCTCTTTTAAAGAAAATGGACTGTGCTTTGCTCCAGGCTGGGCAGGGAGTGGAGGCTGGGACGGGAGTGGAGGCTGGGACGGGAGTGGAGGCTGGGACAGCGGCCCACACTCTGCAGCTGGTCCACCACGGAGGAGCTCTCTCAGGCTGCAGTGGCTGATGGCAGCTTCAGGCCACCTCGGGGGCCAGGGAAAGGAAGGGCATGGTGTTGAAGGAGCTGGTCTGGGCGCTCAGTGGCCTGAGAGTGGGAGAACCTTTCCAAGGGGTGTTCAGCCAGCCTCCTGGGTGTGGCTCCAGCATGTACAGGCTGGCACGCCTCCCTCCACATCAGACCTTCCTCCCCGAAGGCACTTCAGGGATGCATTCCTCGCTTTGCCTGACGTGGAGAAGGGAGCAAGGACCTGGGACCAAACATTAAAATTTGTCTTAAGCTCTTCTTACACTGCCTTTCTTTTGCTTTCTTCCTCCTCCCCTTTTCTGTCGTCCTTCCTTCCCTTCCATCATTTTGATCTTCCTTTTTTTTTTTTTTTTTAGGGCTCAATTTTGAGCCCCATCACCTTAAAGCCCAAGTGCCACTGCTGCCCCCTGGTGTTTCATAGGTGGAAGAACTCTGTCCCTGGCTGTCCACGCCCTTGGAAAGAACCAAGACCTCCGGCTGCACCAGCAGCTGTGGATGGAGCTGCAAGGTCACTGATTAAGCATGGTGGCAAAGGACACACATGCCAGCTAGGACGACATTTTCAGGTGGGGCGGCCTCTGGGAACTGAGGAACCCTCTAAGAGAGAACACCTTGCTCTTGTCTAGGTACAATGAGCTTGTGCAGGTCTTCGCCTCCGGGTGGGGTACACACACAGAGCAGGACTTCAGGACTCAAAGCTGTTCCAGATCCCTTAACATTCTTAACTACTGGATGCCCCCATTAAATAGTGTGCACATAGACGGCAAAGGGAAAGGCTTTGACGAGTATTCATGTGCATTTCCCCTTTTGCTGTTTGAGTGCCAGGCTTTGGTCTAGTTGGCCCTAGCTTCCTCCACTTGCCTTGGATCAGGGAGGGGGAGCGTGTAGGACTGCGACATTTGGCATATTATAGTGCGAATACAGGGAGAGATGAGATAGCATTGGGTCTCTGACTCAAAGGTGAATGAAGAGATCTTTCCAGTCCATCCTACCTCCCACTCCTTCCTCCTCTTTAACGTAGAAAGGCCAATCCTAGACAACCCAGCCCATAGAGTTCTGCAGGGGAGGGCAGACTTGATAGGAGGGTGGGATTTATTGCCAGATGGTGGGAGCTGGGAAGCCTGACTCTTGCAGCCCCAGGGTGTTGTGAGGAGGCCTGGGAGCGAGGGAGGAGCCCTGGGGTACGTCCATTGTGTGCCTCGCTTGGCTTTGGCTCAGGAAAGGGGAGAGAAAAGCCAAGGGCCGAAAAGGGGCTCTGTCAAACCAAGATGTTCTCTCCACATGAATTCTCAGGTCCGGCCAGCTCAACCTGGGAGGCCACTGTGGCGATCATACTAGACAGGAAGGCCTGAGGAGGCTTCCTGGGATGCCACATGCTGGATGCTGAGCAAAGAAGAGCAGTGACCCTTCCCCAGGCTGGCCAGGGTGAAGGGACCTCCTCCAGCGGAGGATGGAATCAGTAGAGGTCAGTAAGTGTAGAGGACCCCCAGGTTAGCTGGCTGGGGGAGGACCAGGGGCTCAGGGTCTACGGCATGAATGAGGATTGAGTGAGTCGGTGGGGAAGAGGAAACCAGGTATACTACCAGAGCAGTGTCCAAATCAGGAAGGACCAGATCATCAATTATACTGTCTTCAGAATTCACCCAAGAATAACCAGCAGAACCAACAGTCCTACAGTCTGAATGTCCTGGCTTGTCTACAGGGAAGAAAATGCTGGGGGAAGTTGAAGCTATCCAAGAGCTTCTTTACCCAAGATATACTGGATCCTTCCTGAAGCATTATCTGCAACAGCCGATTGGATTTCGTTTTCAACTGGTTTGGACATTTAGTTAAAAGTTTTAAATCATTAAAGTCATGGGAGGGAGGCCCGATTACTTATGCACAAAATAAAAAACGACATTTCCCTTCCATGTGGGTTGAAGTTTGCCATCCCGATACAGTACGTACGCCCAGGCAAATACATCGAGGACCACGCCTGTATCAAGTCTTTTGTTTTCACTCTCAGTGGTTTCTTTATTATCTCAATTCTTTGCTTTCCTCATGTCCACTGCTTCCTGGAGGCAGTAGCCCTCTCTACAGAAGAGAAGTGTGAAAGGGGTCGTTGGATTAATGGAAGTATAAGTCAACTGATGCTGACACCCACTGGCAGAAAGATTATTGGAGCCGAAGACAATTGAGAACCAGCAGAAAAAGCTCTTGACTACTCCCTCCTAACTGCCTAAGAATAAAGTATAAACTCCTTATGTAAACGAAATATGTATTTGTAAAGATGCCTCCAAACCAGGAAGACAGCTACTCTGGCAGACAACAGTCGTTGGAGGGACTTTTATCAGCATTACATGACACCCCTTCTTCTTTTTTTTCCAATTTTATTTTAATCATTGTTCAAGTACAGTTTTCTCCCCTTTACTCCCTATCCAGCCCACCCCCCCCCAACTTCCCTCCCATTACCACCCTCCCCCTAGTTTTTATCCATGTGTCTTTTAACTTTGTTCCTGCAAACCCTTCCCCTTTTCCCCTGAAATTCCCTCTTCTCTCTCCTCTGGTCACTTTCTGCCTGTCCTCTATTTTAGTGTCTTTGACTATATTTTGCTTGTTTCTTTGTTTTGTTGTTTAGGTTCCTGTTAAAGGTGAAATCATATGGTATTTATCTTTCACTGCCTGGCTTATTTTGCTTAACATAATGCTTTCCAGTTGCATCCATGATGTTGCATAAGGTAGGAGCTCCTTCTTTCTTTCTGCGGCATAGAATTCCATTGTGTAAATGTACCATAGTTTTTTGATCCATTCATTTACTGATGGGCATCTAGGTTGCTCCCAGCACTTAGCTATTATAAATTGTGCTGCTATGAACATTGGGGTGCAAAGATTCTTTTGGATTGGTGTTTTAGGATTCTTAGAAGACACCCCTTCTTTACCACACCTTCCCTCCCCTCCGGTCCCCCTCCATAACTGGCCTCTCCCTCCCAGAAGCCCAAACCCCCTTTCCTCTGTTTAGTCTAAGATAATATACAAGTCTCAATCATTGGGCCAACTCCTCAAGAATCGTTTCCTCGTGAAACTCCTGTGCACACATATGTAATTAATTTCTTCTTGGTTAATCCCGCTTTTTATCAATATAATTTGTGGGCCTAGCCCATGAAAAGAGTGTCCCTCCTCTATACCCCCATCTGTCAGCCCTGGCAACCACTAATCTACTTTTTGGCTCTGTAGATGGGCCTACCCTGGGCTTTTCATCTAAATGGAATCGTATGACATGTGGCCCTCTGTGTCTGGCTTCTTTCACTGAGCATGTTTTTAAGATTCATCTGTGCTGCAGCATGTATATCAGTGCTTCATTCCTTTTTATGGCTGCATACTATTCCATTGTACAGACGGACTGCATTTTATCCATCCATCCATGCATCAGTGGATATTGGGCCGTTCTTACTTTTGTTCTGTGATGACTAACGTGGCTGCAAACATTGGGTACAGTTTGGGTGTGGACTTACGTCTTTAATGATCTTGAGCATACGCCTAGGAGTGGAAGTGCTAGGCCATTTGGACACTCTGTTTAATGGTTTTGGAACCACCACACTGTTTTCCCAGAGGCTGTTCCATTCTACAGTCCCACGCCCTTGTTAGTACTTGTCATCCCACTTTTTGGTGACAGCCACCTAGGGGATGTGAGCAGTAGCTTGTTGTGTCAGACAGCTTTTCAGAGGTTTCGAGTGACAAACTCACCTTCTGGGTAGCTGGCAGATGTTTCTGCGAGGCTCTTGTATTCTTAGCATTGCTTCCTGATCCTTTTCTTCCTTTTAGTTTCGTAGTATACTACTAGTGCACCTTCCGTGGCTCTCAAAGAAACACTTCTATTTAGAGTTTTTAAGCAAGTGACTAATCATCTGACTCCATATAATTTTAATTGCTTACCAGATGGAGCTATTCATCCTTGAAAGGCCCCAAATAAAGTCACCGCTGGTCCCTAGGGAATCTCTGGTGGCATGGGGTAATTTTTGTGCCCTGTCCCACTCTGCACACAGATGCAAGCCCAAACCCTGCTCTGTTAATAACTTTACTTTTTAATTGAACTTTTACCCTTCACAGGCCAAGGGGCAGGTCCGATGGCTGGTTCCGAGTTAATTACAACTGCCATTATTTTTTTATTTGCGGTGCCTGAGCAAGCAGTAAAACAGCAAGTTAAGTCACATCTGCAGCGGGACCATGGCTCAATTAGTGCTTTTGAATAATAGGCGGCAGTGATTAAAGGCATGGCAATTGCAGCCACAGCGTTTTGTGGCAGCCTGGCTTCAGCAAAGCTATTCCAGGGCAGGGGTTGCAAGGAGACAGGATAGCATAGATGGAGGGTCCCCTTCACGTCTCTTGCAAACTGGGCATGGAAATTCTTGAGAATATCTTGACTAGATTTTCACCATCACTTTATTCCCTTCCATTTCAGAAGCTCAAAATTCAACACAGTCCTTTAGGTCCGACAAGGATGTTTGCAGTTCGGTTAATAATGGCTGTGGATAGCCGGTCTCCTGAGACCGAAAGCCATATGCAAGCACTAACACGTACCCATTATGCACGGGCAGGGGGAGATTAATAGCCCTTTCAAATTGGCTTTGCAAACCCAAGCCTATAAAATTCCTTCCAGTTCCAGGGTGGATGTGCCCCCCTTAAGGGGAAAAAGATGGAGGCATCACATGGTCACTCGGCTTGGGGGTACTCCCCCCAAGAGGGGTCCTCGTCTGAGTCTGGGACCCCTCTGAGCCTGGGTCTCACCCGAGATTTTAGCTGGTCGTATCACGCCACCCTCTTCCCGGAGCTGCAGGTGCTGGGACTGTGTGGGCTTCTTCCTCTAGCCTGATACTTCCTGCTGCTGGTAGACAATCTCTGTGGGGTATAAAGAAAAATTTGATCCACAGGATGAGGAGTTATGGATGTTAGGCTCAAGAAGGGCAACAAGAATGGAGGCTGAGATTACCCTGTATTTCACCATGTATAACATGCACATTTTTGCTCAAATTTTTGAGGGAAAAATAAGGATGCCTGTTATGCAAGGGCAGTACCTGAAACACCTTGTATCTGTTCTTGTGTTTTGTAATTATTTGTTACATAAAATTTCTTATAATATGTTAAAAAATAAATGCTAAAATTCCTTTATAATACCAAAAATAAGTATCTAAATATACGTGAATAAAAAGTGAATTACAAAATTAACATGAAAGATTTTTTTCCTGAAAGTTTGGGCCAAAAACATGGGTGCATATTGTACACGGGAAAATATGGTAATACTCTGAGTGTTATCAACATGGACATCAAAGCACCCTTCAAAGTAGGGTGACTAGAAGAGAGAGGCTGGGTGTGAAGATGGACTGATCGTCGTCCTCTTTCTCCTACACCCCAGACAGTTCTTGTCCCCCAGAAGCCTAGCCCTTCCCCGCCTCGGGACAGTTGAGTTGTTGGTACAACAGTGCTTCTCCGGGCCCTGCGTGCATACTTGCTCTCTAGTTCTCAATGACATTATTTGGAATCGCAGGCCAATGAAAAGCCTTTGTGTCTCCTCAAAATCCAGATGTTGAAATCCTAATCCCCAAAGATGATGACACTAAGAACTGGGGGCTTTGGGGGGCTGTTTCACTCCTGAGGGTGGAGCCCTCATGAATGGGATTAGTGCTTTATTAAAGAGGATTCATGGAGGCCCCTAGCCTCCTTCATCAGGTGAGGACCTGGGGAGAAGGCACTGGCTGTGAACCAGGAAGAGGGCCTCCACTAGAACATGACCTTCTGTCACCTTGATCTTGGACTTCTCAGCCAAGATGGCTTTTTATACAGTCTCCAACTATCTTGCCTCAGTGTCCATACTTCACATCCTACCCCATCAAGCCTTCTTTGACTTCACTCCTAATCCCTAAGACACCCATGTATTATAAGCATTGGGCTGTCTTAGTCCAATTGGGCTGCTATAACAAATGCCACAGAGACTAGGGGCTTAAACAATAGAAATGTATTGTCTCACAGTTCTGGAGGCTGGAAGTCTAAGGTCAAGGTTCCCCGGGGGTGGTTTCTGGTGAGAATTCTCTTCCTGGCCTGCAGAAGAGAATTCACCTTCTCACTGTGTTCACGTGGCCTTTCCTCTGTGCTTACTTGTGGGAAGGAGGAGGGGCAGGGGGAGAAGAGTGATCTCTGGTGCCTGTCCTTCTCCTTCTTCCCCTTCCCCTTTTCCTTTTTGTTAGAGAGAGGAGAAGGGAAAGAGAGATAGAGGGAAAGAAGCATCCATGTGAGAGAGAAACATACTCCCCAACCTGGGTTCAAACTAGCAACCTAGGCTTGTGCCCTGACCAAGAATTGAATCATTGACCTTTGGCTTTGTGGGATGACACCCAACCAACTGAACCATAGTGGCCATGGCTGGTGTTTCCTCTTACAGGGACACCGGCGCTTTAGGGTGAGGGACCCACGTTTACAACCTCATTTATCCCTAATTACTTCCCCAAAGTTCCTCTCTCCAAACACAGTCTCCCTGGGGACTGGAGCTTCACCTATGGACTTTGGAGGCAACAATTCAGTTCATAACAACAAATAACTCAGCTCTGTGGGTCAGCCAGCTCTCATCATGGCAGAACCAGTTTTTACTTGTGTTAATTTTGCCAATTCTTTCTCATTGGTCTTACCCATTACTTTATAGTCCCTAATTCATTAAAGAAGGGCAGAGGCAGGTCTTTGCTGATCCTCTGGGTTTCATGGGAACACAGAATGATGAGAGAATTTCTCTACCAATGCCTGCTTTTATTGAACATAGCGCTTCAAGTTCAATGAAAGAAAAGGCCTTCAAATCATTTTGCTTGGTCATCCTTAACCATACATTTTATGAACATATATAAATTCCATACATGTACTATATTCCTCCTATATTATAGTCTAAGATATTCATAGAATATTAAAAATAAATACAATAAAAATTTAAAAAATTGTTAAAAACAAATAAAACTAACTTGAAGCAAATTTATGTAATTGCTTTCTGCATTTTATTCTGGAGACCACTGCCCTATGGTCAGGATATAGGAATAAAAGCAATGAATTTGGAACCACTATTTTAGATCCTGATTTTCCACTTATCCATTGTACTATCACCTCCAAGTTGCTGAGTTTCAGCAAAATAAAAGACCCAGGAATCCCCAAGTACCTCTAATAATCTAAGATTCCTGGCAGAACTTCGGTCTGTTTTGGTAGCAAATACATTTAATGATTCTTCAAATGGAGGGAGGCAGGCATGGAAAAAGGAAGAGTTGGGAGTTTCATACTATAAAGAGGGCCGAGGTTCTGATTTTTTATCTTTAAAGAACATACTTAGCATTCAAAGCCAAAGCTTGCCCTTTAGTTATGAAAATTTCACAGTAGCTGCCTTGTTGTCATTGGCATTAAGGACAGTTCCAGAAAGAAAGTTAAATTTTATTTGCTTGCAAATGAATCCAGGCTCCAGTGGACTGAGGATGCAAACCCAGCTTGTGGTCTAGTCACTTAGATGTGAATTAAAACACGCTCCCTGGGGTAAAAGGGTTCCCCCTCTGAGGAGCCCCCAGGGGAAGACAGGAGGAAGCCTGGGCCTCCAGAGGGGAGCATCTATTATTACGCTAATGTGCCTGAGCAGGTGTGAGCATGTAGTCAGGGAGGGCTGCCCTTCTGTCGGATTTCCCACGCCTGTGGCTGGATCACAGGGAAGGACCTAGGTAGGTTCTTACTGTGGACTCTTTAAGGATAATTTCTCAAGAAAGGGTAAAGTCACAAATCTTATACGGATATGAAACTGAACATATGCTAAAGATTTTATTTAACTCATACTGGTAAGGTGTTACAACCAGTTCAATGGAAATGTGGGGGATGGTGGGGAAGCAGCAATCTGTGGGGTACAGGAACCTTGCAATGAGTCAACCGAGCCTAGCTTTCCTATTGAGTGAGGGAAGTCAATGGAACTTCTAGGGGTAGGACAGAATGGGCATGTCTGTAGCTAAGAATCACTTTACATTGCTTTCAGTTATATACAATTCATAGGGCTGTAAAATAGTGTCCATGCAATCACAAAGCTCAGAGAGAAGTCCTCTGAGGTCTGGACAATGCAGAGTTGTCCGTGGAAGCACCAGTGTGTCCCCACTGTCTGCCTCCGGGGGTCAATGTGAACCTGGAGTTGTGTAGCACAGGGACACTGGGGCTCCCTTCCTACTCCCAGTCCCTGTTTTTCCCTCCTGTCCTGTCCTTGGGGTCAACTGTGGTTCTCAGGCAAAGCACCCACACAAAAAGATGCCCCCCACATTCCTGTTGATGCAACTCAAAAAGAGTCTGGAGGCTTTGGCTAGAAATAAATGATAAAGATTTATTCAAGGGCTTTAGGGTTTGCATATTGGAAATACAGTGAGGCAAAAACCTAGAAGTGTTTCAAAGAAAAGGGTTGTTATAGTAAATAAGTACATTCTTGAGAATTTCCAGTCCTGCATGCTTAGCCCTAGGATTGATCCAGAACAGTTGTCGGTCAGACGTCAGGTGTCTGGGTGATGCGTGTCCGGTGGTCTGGTCATGTCCAGTGGTCGGAATAATGGGTGTTAGGTGGATGTCAGGTGGTCTGGATGTGTGAAACCTTCAGGGAGCAATCAGAGGGCTATCTGGAGGTCTGGTATGTGTCCAGATGTAAATGGAGGCATCGATGTGGGACTGGAAAATTCTAACAGTGTAAATCTGCGGACTCGTCAGGGCAGGAAGAGAATCGTTTACTCATGACTTACCCCACATGATTTTAGTAGTTCAGCAGCTGACTACGGAGGCTTCCTTTTATCTCTTCACTCAGTTCCTCAGTGTGTGTGATATTCCTGCTTCTCTTAGTTCTCACCACTTCTGCGGAACCTGGAGGAGACTGGAGGAGGAGGACGCTGCCGGGCCTTGTATGGTTCTGTTGACCCCTCCCTCTTTCAGAGCAGTATAAGGAAGCTACAGAGAGGAAGCGGAGGGCAAAATACAAGGTTTGGGTGGGGCTTTCACCTGTGATGTGCCTCCAGAATGTCAGGGCACTTGGCTAGGAACCATCTCCACATTCTCTGCTTTTTCACTGCCCTGTCCAGCGGAAGTGGAGAGGTGCGGTAAAGAGAGTGCCCAGTAGAGAGATCAGGAGGAGAAAAGGTTTAGGGCTAAGCCGAAGGGCTTTTGGGGAGTATTCCACCCAGAGAATGCTGTTATGCCAGTCAAACTACTATATAAACTTGGGGAAAATAATAGGCCAAAAAAAAAAAACCCCTAGTGGTTCATCAATGCCTTCATAATTTTATCCATATAGTTTTGATTTTTCCATGCAAGTTAAATTTCAAAACAAAACAAAACAAACCAGCACAAAACAAAAAGAAAAAACTCTACGTTAGCAGAAGAAACATGGGTGGGAGGTCGGTCTGTCACCATCTTGGTCGAAAGACCAGGACTGGAAGTTGAGGCAGAGCCATTGGGTTTCCTGGATGAGATCCCAAAGAGATACGCACAGTAGCCTCCGTCTGTGGGAATTCACGTTCAGAGGCTCGTTGAAAGAGTTCAGTCTTACAGTGATCCGCTTGGGAAGTACTCTATTGAGCTTACCTCCAGTGGGAACTGCTCTCCTGGAAGGGTTTCATTCCGTTTCACCTTCACTGATCGAACCAGTGCTGTGTCCTTGTGGACTCCACATAGTGTCATGGACTGGGGTTGGAATCTGGAGGATAACACACAAATATCAATAAGATACGATTCCTGTACTTTAGCAGCTTATCAGCAAGTGAGAATTTTCTTTCTTTTTTTTAATATGAAGGCTCTGAGACATCTCCTGGAGGTCTAGACTCCGGAATTCACACAACGTCAGCTCCATCACATTGGGTTGATCGAAAAATGACCACAAGTTCTGCTTGTCTGATGGGAGGGTGATAATGGCACAGCGCGCAGTGGCTTGCATGCTGGGCTGGAGGAAATCTGTGGCCAGGAAGGAGTTTATTACACACACGTGTTAGCCTCAGTATACTGATACAGCATATGAGCAGAGGGATTTCAGTCGTGACAGAACTGTTTCTCGTAGTCGTCATTGTTTTAATCGTCATAAACATCATCATCAGGTGGTAATTTTTAAAAAAACCCTGACAACATGGAAGTTGCCCTTTTGTGAGGGAAATGTAAATTTATAAAGGAAATCTCCATTTTAGGGGTGTCTCCCTCTCTGAATCAATAAGAGAAGGATGACTCTAAATCACAAGAGTCTTATCAATGGAAAGGCATTGATTTAAGTCTGAATTAAAAAACCTTACTTTTATTTACCATACTTTTCTTGGTAACCTATCCGTAACTGGCTTCCATTTCACCACACCTTTCTACTTCTGTATTTAGCTGAAAACGGCATTTAAGCTGGAGTTCTAAGCTACTTTTTTGAGTTACTCATTTTTATCTGGATATCTCCTATGTATACTTGAGTGAGAAATGTTATTATACTTCTGTTTGTATTTCTCTTGTTAATTTGTCTTTTGTTACAGGGCCCCAGCTGACAATGAAGAAAAGTGGAAGGGGGTGGCACCTGTACGGAGCATGCTCACACCTTTCCCCGCTCCTTCGCCCAGGTGTATTTTCCTTGCCTCTCTCTTTCTCCTAAGCTTCAGGAGCCCTTCTTTTGCCTCTAACATTTTTTCCTGGGCTCATTTCTTCTATGGCTCACTTCTTCCTCTGTGACTTTCTAAGTGAACTTTCTCTTATAAAAAAAGAAAGAAAGAAAAATGGAAGGGAAATTATTTTTCTCCCCTACACTTCAACAACATTGGTAGGATTTACGTAGCCTCCAAGCAAGTCCAAACTCAAACTAGAGCATTTTCTCAAATGACAATGCATTAGGCATGCCAGGTAAAGACTCAGATTACTGCTTGTTCTGGTCCCAGTCCTCCTGATATGGGTAGGACATTCTTTTTCTCACACTGCTGACTCTAATTCAAATACTGTATCTCCCTAGGGTTCATTAAAATCAGTTGTCTCTGGGCATTACCTATTTAGGATTTTGTCTGTGTTCAATGTTTCAGCCCTTGGAGAGTGGCACAAGACATGATTCTTTCAACACTTATCTCACTGTTTCTGTGTCTTGCCGAGGAGAAGGCAGCAGGAGATTCCCTTGCTTTTGAGCAATAAAACATAAGATTTTTCCTATCGGTCTTAGAACAAACCCAAAGCAAATCTATAATGAGAACAAATATTTGAGAACTCCTCTAAGAGTTTTTTTTGGGGGGGAAATTGCTCTAAGAAAAGATTCCAGTCAACACAAACTGCTTTTCTAGGGAAAAAATCGTTAATATTTTCCTCCTCCTTTACTTCAGCACGTAGGTTGCCACTGTAGATTCAGTTCATGCCAGAGGAGGCAGGACATGCTTCCATTCTGTCTAATGCAAGCCTTTTGGGAACAGAAAATAAGGCTGGGTGTGAAAGAGGTGTGAATACCATAATGGATGGGAATGAACAAGTTCTTCTGGTGGAGGTACCATGTCTCACTCATCTTGAAGCCCACAGAAATGACCAGCTTAGTCACTTGTACATAGTAGATGATTGAGAAAGGTTTACTGAGCTGAATTATTGGAGACAGGTGAGCCTTGGGATTAGATATCTGCTCTTAATCTTTTCAGATGACTGTCAGGTCAGACTGTGAGCCTTTCTTGGGAATGTGCATCCATTCTTAATTCTAACTGTATTCCTGAAAGTTTGCACATGGTTATTTCTTCGGCATGACATAAAATCCAAGGATATGCCTCATTTATCTTCTGCTTTATTTAAATTAGACTGAAGGCATGTTTACTCAGCTTACTCCATTATTATTAGCGCATGACTTACATGTTCAGAAAAGAGACTGAGAAACTGGGGTGGGAGAGGGCTATCAAACCAGGTAGACTTCTAACATCTGGCAGGGGTGTCAAACTCATTTTCACTGGGGGCCGCATCAGCCTCACGGTTGCCTTCAAAGGGCCGAATGCAATTTTAGGGCTGTGTAAGTGTAACTACTCCTTAACCAGGGCAAGGAGCTCAGCGCTGCCGCCAGGTAGAACAAACAAGGTGCCGGGCTGGATAAAACAAGGTGGAGGGCTGGACTTGGCCCTCGGGCCTAATGTGTGCCACCTGGGTCTTACTTAGTGTGCACTGAGTACTGTGAACACTTTGCATCAGCAAGTTCTGGAGTAGGTTTCATAGCCCTGTCTTGAAGTAGCAGAATGGCCAGATCAGTGATTGGTTGCTTCTACGTCTCATATCTAGTTTTTCGCCCATTAAAGTTATAGCCGGTGAACAACTGTGCTTCCTACAAACCTGGCAGCGGCTTTGTGTTGGACTTTGGCAGGTGAAGTATGTAGCAGCAGGAAGTGAGCGATGCAGGCTGAAAGGTGGTGGTCACGTCCCCACCCAGGATTGATTTTCATTGTTTTTAAGGGAGAAAGTGGATGTAAAGATTTCTCAGACAAATATGGTTTCCTGGAAATACGAGTAATTGCTCCCACTGGTGTGCTCTGGAAATGCAGCGATAGTTGCTGAGATCGCTCACGAGCTGACATTACATTTCCAGGCTGGAGTGCTGGCCTTTATCAGAGCCTCCGAGGAAAAGGCGGCTGAGATGGAATAAGGCTGTGAAAGAGCTGACTGCTGAGACTCCCTCCTTTGCATAGAAATTCAGGTCCTTTAATAACATGAAATGGCCTGTGTACATTAAAATCCCCCATTAGACATTAGCTGGCTGTTAGACACCCAGGCAAGTAAGGATGGAGGGATGAAAAACACAAGTTAATTTATAGTTTGTAAGTTAATTTGAGCCACAGAAGATGATGCAGTTTACTTTGAAGATCATTCTTTGTGACTCTATTCCCTGCCTTGATTTTATGCACACAAATGCATGTACAGTTATCTAAAAGGAATCCCAAGTGTGTAGCTGTTTTCCTTTTTCTAAGACTCCTTCTATTCCGAGAAAAATGAGCAAGGCACAGAGAACCCTGTGGCAGAGGTGGGAGGGGGAGAAGTCAGGGCTCCTGCAGAAGGGAGTATGCAGAGAGAGGGAAGATCCTGAGACATCTAGGGCCAGCAGAAGGTGTGACTGGACTGCGAACAGATGGGACAGCATGGTCAGGTGGGAGGTCAAGTCCAAGGTGAGTGGCCAGGCTCCTTGGATTTTCATCCCAGTGACTCTTGATCCTGAATGCAGCAAGGGCAAGACATGCCCTTTAAGTTTCCCCTCCAGGATGTGGGGGCAGATTTCCAAATCCCCATCACATTTATCTTTGTACTTGGAATCTGTCCTTTGGGTTTGCCTGTAGACGAGATGGGTAGAGTGGAAGAGTCTGGGATAATCCACGGCCAAGGTCAGTTTAAGTATTTCTGATAGGGCAATAGATTTATTGTATTATTCTCGGGCAGACAACAGAAGAAGGAAAGAAAATCCCATTTAATTCAGATGCTGTGTTAAAAGTTGTACTTGAAGCCGGAGGCAATTCCTAAGGGAAGCAAAGCTCCACGCATCTCTTGATTTCCTAACATTCCTGAAGGTTCTTTTTGGAAAGGAGGAGACGATTGCTGGGCTAATTCAGAATCATTAGAGAAAATATAACAGCGATATCAACAAACACTGAGCCTGCGCTAAGCTGGGCCAGGCACTGCTCTAAGGTGCTAACTCTTGACGACGCTACACAGATTCATAAAGCCAGACAGTGTGACTGGAGACAAAAATGTCATGTAGCTGAGTAGCTGTTTTCTTCGACTGCTTGTATATGGAGATGTGGGAGAATCCTTTTCCAAAAACTTAAAAATGTACAGCTTTTTTAGAAGAGGTCCTGGTGAGATCCAAGTGGCACTCCTCTTTATGAACATCATAAAACATGGCTCTGGCTATGTTAACCGATGGAATGAACCTACTGAAATTTCACTGAAGTGCCGGAACATTTACCAGCAAGCCTTTAACTGCCGATCACATCCCCTCTGGGCTCATAGCATCCTGAAGGCAGCGGGCTCTGCCTCTTTCTTGTCCTTAGCCTGCCACCATTCTCAATCAGGTGGGACGCAGATTTCTTTCCCTCTTGCATGAGAAAGGATGAAGGGTAAGTGGGGTATAACCAGAGAGAGACAGGAAGGAGAAGATGGCATGTGGGCAGGAGTGAGCACATCAGAAATGGGTGACATTTAACCCAGATCGGCATGGCAAACTGTCATCGGTAAGGAAAGCCTGAGCTGTGTGCTGATGCCTTCAGAGGCTCCAAGCATGAGGCAGCATGAGGCTGATTTGTGTATCAGTTTCTTGTTGCTATGGTACAAAGTTACTGCAAACGTTGGCTTAACACAACACACATTCTTTTACACTTCTTGAAGTCAGAATTCTGAACTGAGTCATCTGGAACGACAATTGAGGTGCCGGCAAGGCTGCTTACTTCTAGAGGCTCCAGGAGAGAATTTGTTCTTGGCCTCTTTCTTCTAGATGCTGCGGCCACTCCAGTCTCTGCTGCCACCCTCGCCTCACCTTCTTCCTCTTCTGTGGCTGAATCTGCCTCTGCCTCCTGCTTGTAAGGACACATTGTACTCAGTGCTCCTGTGGATAACCCAGATAATCGCCGCATCTCAAGACCCTTGATTTAAGCACATCTGCAAAGATTCTTCTGCCACGTAAGGTCACGTTCACAAGGTCTAGAGATTAGGACTTGGACGTCTTTGGGGGTCATGATTCGGCCTGGCATTGTTCGGTTAACGAAGGCAGCTGGCAAATCATCGTGCACCGTTGCTTTACGATTGGAGGGTCTACAGGTCTTGGGGAAGAGTGGTAGTATGCGCCCTTCCCCTCTAAGGACAAATCTGATCAACGCCGAGGTCAGCTCCTGACCTTTCTGCTAGATCGACTGACCTCTCTCTGGAGTTACCTGGGCCAAGGACAACCTTTTTTAATTGTGGACTGACATGCAAATATGTTTCCAAAGTAACTTTGGGAAGGAAAAAGTTTTCCTCTATTTTCTTAGGTTTAGTGCTCGAGGGCCTGCAAATTAATCTGGCAAAAGAGATTAGCAAGAGAAAAAAAAGATAAATTTAATTACAGATGTATGATGGGAATTCACAAAGAAAGGTGACTTGAGACCATTAGCATTTGGGACTTATATACCATCTTTGTAGGGGATGGGTAAGGGCAGGGGGGTACTTTTGGGAGAACAGATGACTTCTTGAGGGGGTGTGGGGGAGTAAAGAGTGCTTATGGAAAAACAAGTGACTTACGGCAAAGATAAATGAGCCCTTGTGGGAATATACGGGAGACAGGATGGTTCTGGGACAGTGTCTTTTTGGGTGGATATGCCACCCCCAAATGTCTCTCTTTGGCAAATACACTATTTTTGTGTTAAAGGCCATTAAGAACCAGTAATTGCAGAAGAAGCTCTAAAAACAGGGCTCATGCTATGCTTTGGTAAAGGTAGTTTACATTTAGAAAGACAGGTTTATTTGTAAACGTGTCTCCCCTTCTGGAACAGGAGGAACCTACTTAAATCTGCATAACACACTTCACTGAACAACCCTTGTGTCGCACACTCTTCCCGGTCACTGCCCCCCGCAGAAGCCCCAAAGCCACTTTTCCTTGGTTTAGCCTCTAAGATGGTATATAAGGTACAGCCTCTTCCTTTGCCTCTCCTTTCTGCGTGAAGCTCCCGTGAATGCACATGTAAATAAATCTGTTATTTTTTTTCTCTTGTTAATCTGTCTTTTATCATTTGATTCGAGGGCCCCAGCCATTGAACCTAATATAGGCAGAGAGAAAAATCATTTTCGTCTCTCCCACGTAGCCGCCGAAAGCCTCTCGGCTCCCCAGTCTCGCCATCTCTCCCTCCCGTCTTGCACACCAGACTGCCAGCCAGTGAACCAGGAGGAGGGGAGCAGCTGCGATTCTCCAGTTAAAAAGGTGCTCAGCGTGAGAGGGGAACGTCAGGAGGCAGAGAATCGCTCCCATCAGGAGGCGCTGAGCTCTCTCACCCGGGCTCCCTGGGAAATGATGGAGAAATAATAGGCTGCTCCTGCCGGCTGCCGACCAGCCTGGGTGGTATCCCTTGAAGTGGAAGAGCTCACGAACCCCTCCCGGGGCCAGAGCAGGTCTGACAAGCTGGAGGAATGGGGGGCGACCTTGGGAAGCTGAAGAAATCATAGCGAGGCCTCAGACCCTTTGTAGAGTTGCTTTTTCAGGACTCTGGGGATAGACGCTCAGTTGCTGATTTAAAAATCTGATTATATGACATTAAAAATGTCACAATTATCTTCCTTTGATACTTACTGGCTTTGCTTGGGGTGACTCATATCAGCCTGTGACAGAGTTCACAGGAAGGTTCTTTATCCTATTTTTTAAATGTTTTATTTATTTATTTTTAGAGAGAGAGGAAGGGAGGGAGGAGAGGGAGAGAAACATCAATGTGTGATTGCTTCTCATGCGGTCCCCAGCGGGGACCTGGCCCACAATCCAGGCATGTGCCCTGACTGGGAATCTAGCTGGCGACCCTTTGGTTTGCAGGCTGGCGCTCAATCCACTGAGCCGCACCAGCCAAGCCTCTTTATACTTATTTTTAACATAAAAATGGGTACAACAAATGTACCACTTATTTCTTAGGGGAGTCTAACACATAATTTTTTTTTTTTTTTAGTGTAAGCTGGATCTGTTGCTAATAAGAACCATCCATTTAGCTATGTTCTTTGCTAAGGCAATAAATGCCATATTGCCTTTGCTTTGTTTTCGCCAGAAGTCTCAGACTTAGCATTCTCACCTGAGGGGACAGGGGACGTGTGCACAGGTACCTTTGGCAAGAATTGTTTTGCAAATTTAGACAGAGTGCCTCTGAACACAGGCATGCTCCTATGTTTTCACTTCGTTATGGAACGGGAAGGCTATGTTTTTCAGCCTGGGCATCACCCACCCGCACTGGCCAGTGAAAACACAAACAGGCAAACACACAAACAGAAAATTCTGTAAAAGTTAGAAACGATAGGCAGGCCAGAAGCAGTCTAATTTCGGTAATATTTCCAATAAATTAATGACCTGTGCTTACGGCAGCAGATACTTGGAGAGGCTGAGCTGACAGATGGGCACGCGCAGAAGCCACAGGGAAACTGGGAGAGATGACAAATCTTACCTGCTGGCCGTTTTCACGCCCCTTGTTAATTAGCCACCCTGCTCTCCGCACAACAGATAAGTTTATTTTTCTCTTTCCTCCGAAATTCTTTCCTGGCGTATTGTTTTACTGCTTCCTTTCAGGCTCTGTCACAGATCCCTCCTGTGTTTTTTCTACCCCGAATCGGCTTCAAGTATCCATCCTGCGTGCTCTTCCCCTTTCCCTGCACCGAGGTTTCCGCAGGGGAGAAAGCAAGGACATTTCCTGTACTCTTGTCAGCTTCCTAACAATTTTCTGGCTATTCATGTTGGACAACCTTCTAGCCCCAGGGAATACAGATTCCTTTCCTTTTCTGTAAATTGTTGTGTCTGTTCCCGCTGCCCATCCCTAAAAATACAACGTGGCATCATTCATCCCCGCCTTTTCCTCCCCTGACAAGAATTGTTACAAATGAATTGGTCGTGCCCTGTATCTTTTAATGGTTTATACTTTCCGATGTCCAGTTTGGCAGCCTGGCGGGATCATGCAGCCGAAAGAACATGGAATTTGGAAACAGCCAGTTTTTGGTTCATGTTCTGGTTTTGGCTTTTGTTAACTACATGACCTTGGGTACATTTTTTAATCCCCCTGAGCCAGTGCCAATCAGTCCCAGAATGAGTCCTGCCATCCTGGCTTGCCGGTGGGACTCAGGGAAATGGGTGCATCTCGCCCTGCACCCCCTTCCACCTCTCTGATCGCAGAGTGCTGGGAGGATATGGCAGGCAGTCATGCCCTTGCCTTCTGCAGAATTTAATACCTTCTTTTCCTGCCACAGAAGAGGCATAGTTGCTGAATCAAATGAAGCCCTTCTGTTTTCAAGAAGCTTTAACTGGGCTTGCAAAAGGGGCTCTTGTCTGGCCAGAGGAAACTGGGTTTGTGGTCACATGGCCCCACAGGTGTCTGGTATACCTCCTGTGGTATTCTTATATATATACACAATATCTTATATATAAATTATATACTTTATATATATGATTTTTAAATTTATTGATTTAAGAGAGAGTGAGAAATATCTATTTGTCATTCTACTTGTATATGCATTCATTGGTTGATTCTTGTATGTGCGGTGACCAGGGATTGAACCCACAATCTTGACAAATCAAGATGATGCTCTAACCAACTGAGCTACCTGGGCAGGGGACCCAGGTATTGTTGCTTTCTCCTTTTATTTACACTTCTCAGTGTTTTGTAGGAAAGGCAAGAGACAAAACGGGATGATGCTGGAATTCCTTTTTCTGAGCAGCAGCCCAGGAGTGCTGGAAGGTCAAAGAACTGTAATGAAGCTTACTGAGGATTTGTCTAATTTGAGTAATTCTAATCTCAGCCATTATTACCTCCTCAAAGAAGACTTCCTTGACCATACGATCAAAAGTAATTCCTCCAGCCCCTCTCTAACCATTGTAGGGCATCAGAATGAGCCTCCTTGAAATGGACCGCTTTGGCATACAGACTATTTTGACCTGAAGGCAGTGAAGACCCAGCAGACTTAGACAAAAACAAAAACCCTAAACCCCAAAACTTTTATCCCTCTCATTACCTAAAGAAGTTAGACAGAGGGTCTGACCCAGAAAGGGAGACAACTTTTTACTTAAATGACCTATTTGTATGGCAGGACAAATCTAACTAGCGAACATCTGCTTTTCTTATAGGCCTATGAATCGCCCTCCTCCCCTCTGAAGCCCCAGGCCCTTATCTCATTCCTTAGCTCAGAACAGCAGGTAAGCCTGAACTTGTCCTTGGGTCTCATTGTCTTTATGGAACCCATTCACATACATAATTAAATAGATTTTTCTCCTGTTAGTCTGTCTATGGTAAGTTACCTATTAGTCCAGCCAGAAGAACCTCAACGGGAACAGCAATTTTTTTTTCTCCCCAGCATCATCATTCTGCTGTACCACCCTCACAACACTGTCTGAGATGACTTGCTAATTTATATGATGACTCATTTATGTTCTTTGTTGGTTTCTACCACTGAAGTAGAGGTTCTATGGCAGCTGGAAATTTATTTATCTTATTTTCTGTTATAGCCTCATTGCTCAGAGCAGTGTAAGATGAAACTGGGCCAATAAATGCTTGTTACATGAACAATTAGGCTACAGATCTTGCTAATATTGGACCTTGCCCTGGCATCTACCAATGAATGAATACAGCGAAAGATCTGGCTGAGGCTGGGCTCAGATCGTCTTAAGTGGCTCATTGATGTATCTGCAGGTAAAGTGGACAGGCAGGTTTCTCTATTAGATTCTGTGTCCTTGTTCATACCCAGCTGTGACACGGCTCTTCAGCAAGAGCCAGACCGTAGTTAAAACCAGTTTTAGTTCACTCGTGGGGCAGCAATTGACTTATTTCTAACTTTTAAAGCACGTTTTAGACTGTCTTCTAGAACATTGTTCTCTCTCGACTCTTCACCCACCTTGCCAGCACTCCATTTCGGTAGCCACCGCTCCAGTCCCTACCCACCTTCGTTTCTGGGTGATTTGTCTAGTCTCATGGCCGCGAACACCTCTCTGTTTTGACAGCCTTCCCGTTTATAGCTTCGGCCCAGACCTTTGATTTCCACACGTGCATTCCTGACGGCCCACTGATAGTTCCGCTTAAAGTTGAAGCAGACTGATGAGCGTTCACACCTGGCCATTTGGCTTTACGTTTTGCCTCCCCGAAGAGACAAGGTCTGCTCCTCCTGCCCCCGCTGCTGAATCTGGACGTAGCCTTGTTTCCTGCTTCACCAGCGGCGTGAGGCAGAGTTCGCGGTGTGCAGGTTCCCAGCCTACTCTCAAGAGTGTGTGTTCGTTCCTACTTACTGCCTCCTGCGATTCTGCCACTTCATGAGAAGTACCAGGCCCGGCTAGCCCTCTTGTTTCAGGAGGAGGGTGAGGGACTTAAGCCAGTTTCCCTGCTAAGGGGCCCCAGGAAAGCCAGGCTAGAGTGGATCACCTATAAACCAGACCTTTCTACCAGTAGACAGGTAGTGAGATGAGCAGAGTGCATCCTGAAGCAGCCAGCCTTCATTAACCCCCAGCACTAAAATAAATCATTCTGGCTTTAAGCCATTGAGGTTTTATTTAAAAAAAAAAACATTAGATTTAATTTGTATAGTATAAATTGCATATATTTAAAAGGTATAATTCAATGAGTTTTGACTGTGTACACACTGGGGATCTAAAACAGTTGGCATTCTGATAGGTAGGTAGGGGTATCTCATTGCATTTTAAATTCCATTCCTCTGATGACTAATAATGTTGAATAACTTTCCAAGTGCTTATTGGCCACTTGTTTATCTACTCAAGTTGTTTGCCCTTTGCAAAATTGTGTGATTTGTCTTCATATCTTTGATTTGGAAGAGTTCCTTATGTACTCTAGATATGTTAGCTGTTAGATATACGTGTTGTAAATATTTTTTCTTCTGGCACATTTTGATTTCTAAACAGTAAGAAGTTTTTAATTTTCATAAAGTCCAATTTATTAGGGTTTTTTTTTAATGGGTTGTGCTTTTCATGTCCTATAAGCTATTGAGTTTTAAGGTGGATTGCCAGTTAGCACTACCTGGCTACGACAGGAGCCTCATAGGCGTCTCAAAACTAATGTGTCCCAGACCAGGGTCCTGATTCTTACCCCCTCAGCTTTTCTCAAACCTGGTCCTCCCACGCTTGTCCTCATCTCAGAGCATGCAGTTCATTATTCCAGATTTTAGGAAACAACAACAACAGCAAAAACCCTTTATTCTCCTCTTCCTGTCCCACTCCACGCACAACCATTAGCAAGCCTGACCGGAATCCCCTTCGAAATTCCCCCAGAATCTGACCGTCTCTCACCGTCTCTCACCGTCTCTCCCACGGTCCCGCTGGTCCAAACTGCTGTGATTTGTGCCATTTGTTTGTTTTACTGTGTTTTTTTGTTTTTGATCATTTGTATGAGTTTATTTCAACCAAACTGATGACGTACTGGGAAGCAAGATCTCAGATGCTCTGGAGAATGACAGGTTTGCAGTTCTTATATATTTGGAACTAAGGAGGGAATATAAGGAACTTGTGCCCTGTTTTTTTGTTTTTGTTTTTGTTTTTTTTGCAATAGTTTCCCAACAGCCCTTCTCCTGCCCTTGTCCCATTATGATCTGTTCTCAGTACAGAAGCCAGAGGGGTATTTTTTTTGAAATTTAAGTCTGATCATGTCTGTCACCTGCCATTGTAATAACACAAACACCCTAAACATACTTAACTCCCATCGCTGAGACTGTCAGAGAGACTGCCTCTCTGACACACCGGGGTCCCTCTCTCCGGTCACACTGCTCCTGCATCCCTGGCTCCCTGTTATCCGTCCAGTATTTTATGCAAACACTGGCCTCAGGGCCTTTCATGTCTATTCTCTCTGTCTGCAATACTTTCCTCTGATATTTTTGTGCTCACAGGCTCCTTCGTCTTCCGCAGGTCTCTATAAATGTCTTTTCAGCGCCTGGCGTTACATGCCTTACTATTATTCTTTCACACAACCTTCTTACCACCTCATTTTTATATATTTGTTTTTCTTCACCTCTTTTCCCTGTACCCTGCTAAACCTTGACAATGTGTATTTCATAAGGGCAGGGATGTTATTTTGTTACTGTTGGACCTTTGGGGTCTAAAAAACTGTAGGCAATTCAAGAGTATAGTGATACTTTCTACACCTGAGACTAATATAACATTGTATTTCAACTATAATTGAAAAATTTTTTAAATATAAAAAGAGTATAGTGATAGAATATTAACCAGTATATGGCAAACTATTTTAGGTATTTAAAATTTATATTGTAATTTTTGATAAATAGAAACACTCTACGTGTTCTCTACACTTAGAGAGTAATATCTTTACAACGCTGATTTTCCAGAACAGTCTAAATGTTCAGTATTAGAGGACAACAGCCAAATATTGGGTTAGGAAACAATTATTACAACTGCTTTTTAGAAGATATAATGTAATGACATGAAAATGCTCCAGAATAAGTACTTTTGAGTAGAATAAAAAATGATATCTGTTATATTAGTAATGAAAAAAATAAAGGCACAGATAAGAGAAAGGGAGAAAAGTATGTCATAGTTTTAGAAAGCTGATTTCTTGGCAATAGAATAATGAATTATTTGCCTTTTTCTTCAGGCTTTCTGGAATTCTTCACATTTTCTACAAGTTTATTTTCAAATAAGCCAATACATTTCCAGTGCTAGTGGTCACTCTATCTTTGCTCTTCCATTTAAGAAAGAATAAAATTTTTTTTAAACCACACAAGTCTCGTAACACCTAGACTGGTGTGCTTCCCTCTGTTGAGAATGGCTGTAGTTAGTGCATTTGAGTTCACAGCGACCCCAGAGGTTAGCAGCATCCTCACAGATACCAAAGCTTGGGCTCAGCTTGGCAGCAGAGACCGAGCCAGGACTAAAACACAGGCTAATTTCTCTACCCTAAACCCATACCCCTTTTCCAAGGCAAGAAAGGATGAAGGTGCTGGGGGTGAACATGGATTTCGAATGATCTTTCTTTTCTGGAGAACAGGAGCCTGGCCATTCCTGCCTGGTAGGCATGATAGGAGATGAAATCCTCCTTCCCGGAGGGTGCTGGGTCTCTCCCACCTTCCGCCTCTGTCTGTGCACTGGCCACCGTGCCTTTAATGCTACACCCCCCCCCCCGCCCCCCCCCTGCCCCCGCCCCTGCTGCCTCCCCCGACTACTGGGGAAGCAGCCCTAGGGAGTCTCTCACCATGAAAAGCCAATGTAAAAAGACCAATAAAATCTTCATTCAAAGGTAAAAATAGGTTAATACCACCACATTTAAAAAAGATTGTCAAGAATCACGAAATTCTAAAACTGATGGGCAGAGCGAATTTCGCAAGCCTCGCTTATACTTTTCGAACACAGCTGTCGCTAGTCGGGAAGACAGACACGCCAGCCTGGCTGTGCAAGAGCGTCCTCTGGACCAGACTGCTGTTTGCGTGCACGGAGCTCTGGCGAGCAAAATGTGTGTTTTACTCTTGTGCTCTGATTTTGGCACTTGCCGTTACTATTCTGTAAAATATTTTTACAACCCAATAACAATGTCATCCAAGTACAGTACACATCCCCACCCCCCACTTTTCCATTGCTTGGCTTTGCAGAGTCTCATTTACCTGCGGTCCATCAGAGTCTGAAAATATTAGAAAAATTGCAGAAATAAACAACGTATAAGTTTTACTTTAAAAAGATTTCACTTATTTATTTATTTTTAGACAGAGGGGAAGGGAGGGCGGAAGAGAGTGAGAGAAACATCAGTGTGTGGTTGCCTCTTGCATGCCCCCTACTGGAGACCTGGCCCACAACCCAGGCATGTGCCCTGACTGGGAATCAAACTGGTGACCCTTGGGCTCACAGGCTGGCATGCAATCCACTGAGCCACACCAGCCAGGGCGACAACTCATAAGTGTTAAATTGTACACCATTCTGAATACCATGATGAAATCCCATGCTGTCCTTCCCTGTCCTGCCCAGGACATTGACCACCCCTTTGCCCAGTGTCTCCACATGGTTGAGGCTATGCACCTCTTAGTGCCTTAGTCGCCACCTGGGTTGTCAGACTGACCGTCGGGGATGGCAATGCTGGGGTCCAGTCACCCTTATGTTACATCATAAAGGCCCTGAAGCACAAGAGCAGTGGTGCTGGTGACTTGGACATGACAAAGAGAAGCCTCAGGTGCACGGATGCGCAGGTCAGAACACAGTATCTGTAGGGTTGGGCACTACCTGCGGTTTCAGGCATCCACCGGCGGTCTTAGAACAGAAACGCCCACCGGCGAGGGAGGACCACTGTAGCCATAAAACAGCAATGCCCGTGCTCGTGCTCGTGCAGAGAAAACGTGTCCCCAGATGAGGAGCCGTTGACCCGACGTTGTGTGTGATGGGATGCCAAGAGGAAGGGAAAACAGCCCTGAGGACACACGGAGCAGTTAATATGGGAGACGGCTCCATGAAATACTCGCCAGGGGTGGGAAAAGCGGCTCTAGAGGAAAAAGATACTACAACTTGTAAATGAGCTCCGAGAATACCTCTGTCTTGTTTTACGTTTACTCCCTTCAGATAGTCATTCTTGCATTATGCAAGTTCTACTCACACGAGGTCTTAGGAGATGCATCTTGGGTGTGAAAGAAGACCTCCTCACATTTTTATCACCAAAAAATAATCCAACTTAAAAAAAAAATTCAGTGCTGCTCGACATTTAACAAGTTTCAGGTTGTCTCTTTAATAGGAAAACTGCATTTTTAGATGATATAATCTATCAGTTTGAATTGCTTAGAAAGTGCTTAGCAAAGCCCCGTGTGCAAATAGGTGTCAAGAAATTTTTTTTTTGGTGATAAGAATCAGATAGTTAATGTTTCCAAAGCATTTTGCTCAGACATGTGAAGAGCTAAATTAATTTCCTTGAAATGTGAAGGGGAATGCGTAGTTATTAATCTCATTCAGTTTCTTATTAGTGCAAAACTCACTGGAATGTTACAGTGTAATGGTCAGCTGTCAAGATGATTTATGCCATTTATTATTTTTAAAAGGAGGGATGTTTTGCTTTCTTCTTCTTTTTTCTATTTCCACGTGATATCCTCGGCAGAGTGAAATCCCATTTCTAGCTTGCACAGTGCAGTAAAAACAGGGTTGGCTTTTCAAGTTCGGTCGCGTGATCTATGTGAGTCGTTTCCATCTGTGGCGTGCCCGCCGATGAACAGCTGATTTAATAACAGTTAAGAACCTCTGCTGCACAGCCGTGGCGGAAGTGCTGTTTCTGTAAACCAACAGAATCGCCTGCTTCCACCAAGGACATAAATTGTTTTGCCACATGGTCACCAAACTGCAAGGAATTCTGGGAACAATGACAAACCTCTGTGGTCTTTGGAGAGACTGGCTATGCAATCTCAGTCCATCCATCAAATCCGCTCTAATTAAATCTAATTTAATGGACTACTGGCTAATAAAAAGAATGCTTAAAAAAAGGTCACTGTGGCCCGGGCTGGTGTGGCTCCGTGGATTCAGTGCTGGCCTGCGAACGGAAAGATTGCTGGTTCCATTCCCAGTCAGGGCACATGCCTGGGTTGCAGGGCAGGTTCCCAGTAGGGGGCGTGAGAGAGGCAACGATCCATGTTATCTCTCGCACGTGGATGTTTCTCTCCTGGTCTTTCTCCCTGCCGTCCTCTCTCTAAAAATGAATAAATCAAATCCGCAAGAAGAGAAAGACAGCCACAGTAGGAGCACGCAAGCTTTCCTGCGCCCACCAGCAGCCGAGCCACTCGAACAAAAGCACTTCCGTGGAGCTCCCTGCACTGGAGGTCCGAGGGCATCTTCCTTTCTGATCCCGTGCTCAGGTCTTCCCTTCTTAATGTGTGAGGGGGAGGCGGGGGGAAGGCAGGAAGCTGCAGGCTACAGCCAGGAACCAAATGGGTATTTAATTAGATTTTCGATGTTTAAAAATAGAGATCATTAAGGAACCTCTTCCCTTTCCCTATACCCGTTCATACAACCTTTTTTAAACATTGCGATAAAATATACCGAGAATATAAAACTTGCCATTTTAGACATTGAAAGGGTGCCATTTAATAGCATTGATTACATTCAGAGTGTTGTGCGACCATGAACACTAGCTATTTACAAAACTTTTCATCTTCCCAAACACAAACTCTGTGCCCGTTAAATAATAATTCCTCATTCTCTCTTTTCCAAGGCCCTGGTGGCCTCGAAGCTACTTTCTGTCTCTGAACTTGCCTGTTCCAGATAGTTCATGTAAGTGAAATCACACAATACAGTGGTGGGCAAAAGTAGGTTTATTATTCTAATACAAATAAGTAACACAATAATTAATAAATAATGGCATGAAATAAATGTGAAACTCTATTTCACGTACTCAAAACTATCAACCCACTTTTGCCCACCCCTGTAATTTGTTCTCTCCGTCCGGCTTAAACTGAGCATAATCTTTTGGGGATTCATCCCTGTCATAGCATGTGTCAAAATTTCCTTCCTTTTTTTTTAAAGAAAATATTCTATTCATTTACTTTTAGAGAGAGGGGACGGGAGGGAGAGAGAGGGAGTGAAGCATCAGTGTGTGAGAGCCGCGTTGATTGGTTGCCTCCCACAAGCCCCCAGCGCTCCATCGCGTACGGAGAGCACATTTTGTACATCCATTCACCTATCGACGGACACGGGCTCTCTGCAGCTTCCAGCTGTTCGCACAGTCACGTCTTGGCCGTCACTTGCCCTCGGTCTGGGAGGCACATCCTCCCCTGTCGCCTGTGCAGCCTCAGCTTCTCCACCGGTGTCTGCGACGGACGCCGTGGGTGCTGCGCGCAAGGCAGACCCCGCCTCCCCGCGTCTCTGCAGGCCTTGCTGCGCCTGCACTTCGGTGTGTAGGACGCTGCCTCGTGACTGCGTTTCGCAGTCCGCCTTCCCCACGGGAGGACGAGCTCATCGAGGCCTGGGGTGTCCCCTCCTTCGTGGTCCTGCCCCCAGCCCTCCAGAGAGTGGATGCTCATCAGCCTGTGTGAGCCAAGGGCATCTGGAGCTGCGGGTTCCTCCTGAGAAAAACCCTCTCCCCTTCCCACGGATGGTAAATATAGACCAGTGGCCTGTCCTGCTCCTTGTCCTCCTGGTTCCAAAGGCTGGCCGTACCATGAGGCCTCTGGGAGACTCACTGTGACAAACTCCTGGGATTTTCAGGGCGCGGAAGTAGAATTTACAAGGTTAATTTGCCACAAGGGAAGGAAGAAGAAGGGAAGACATTGATGACATCCTCGAGTATGGTGGTGAGAGGGTGAACCCGGAAGAAGTGCAGGTCCTGGCAAGGCTCCTGTCCCAGCAGGACATGCCGGTGGCCTGGGCGGGGTTGCGTAGGTGGAGAAGAGAAGTTGGGGGAACAGAAGAGGCTAGGCTGCTGGTGGCAGTCTGGTCAGGTATGAAAGGAATGTGGCAGAGGCAGCCAGCTGTTCAGCAAAGTGATGTCCCCTCCACAGAGTGGAATCAGGAGGTGGCTGCCCAGCCAGGGTCTGTGTTGCCCAGCCCTCCCCGTATCCAGGTGGGACCCCAGGACTGGTTCCCACCGATGCAACACAAGGAGAACTGATGTGTGTCCCCTCCGTCTACTTGCTTTCCCTGTTTACTTGCTCAAAACAGGAACTTCAGGGTCTAGAGGATGATGGGTCCATAACATGGAAAGAGCCCAGGTCTCTGAATCATTGTATGTGGAAGAATTGGAAAACATGGGCTTGAGTGGCCAGTCTACTTTTGAAGCCAGGGAAGATGAAGGGCTTGGTCAAGTTCAAGTTCAAGGGTGGGGCACAGGAGCAGTGGTGGGCCAGCTCAGACTGGAAAGAGCTGGTACAGGTGACGAGTATCAATTTGTCCAAGTTTACCCAGGTGCATCAGCTAGCTAAGGCTGCCGTAGCCAAGTTACATAGACTGGGTGGCTTAAACAATAGAGATTTATTCTTTTCCAATTCTGGAGTCTCAACGTCTACCGTCAAGGTGTCGACGGTGCTGGTGTCTTCTGAGGCCTTTCTCCTTGGCTGCTAGATGGTCATCTTCCCCCTGCGTCTTCCCACGGTCTTCCCTCTGATATGTCTGTTCTCATTTCTTCTTCTTCTCATAAGGAAAACAGTCATATCAGACTAAGGCCCACCCAGACAAGCTTATCTTTTATTTAGTTTCTACTTTTAAGGCTCTCTCCACACATAGTCCTTTTCTGAGGTACCGGAGTTAGTTCTTTACTATATGAATTTTGAGGGACCTAATTTGGTCCCAACCCCAGAATGTAGACCTTTAGATTGTGGCCATCATGAAAATGCAAATCGTTTTCTTCAGTGAATTTTATACACATTTTGGAATAATTTATATACTCAACTCACATCTGTCACCAGCTCACTTGGAAGGCTGAGCAGAGCACCAGTCTGGGAGAGGACTGTCAGGAGGTCAGCACTAGGGGGCAGCATAACGGGCAGGTGATGCTGGGAAAAGGCCAGTTGGGAAATCCTCTGTTTCCATCAGCTTTGGTATCAGCTATTGTTAGCTCAGGGAAGTAGTGGAGAATGAGATACGTTCTCCACTCGTCTTCTCTTTCTGCACATGCTCATGATAGCCTTTCCTCTATTGGCCAGTAGAAACGCCCATCATAGACCCCAATAGAACGTGTTATTTTGGAAAACGCGAGTTTGGGAAACACCCAGCGATGTATGTAATTCTGTAAAGGTGTAGGTTCAAGGGAAACCCAGCCCCCAAACCTCCGCATTTTATTATAATAAAGACAAGTTTTGTACAAAAGGACAGCAAATGGCTGGGCCTCTGTTTTTGCCCTGACTCGGTCCCTGGAAACTAAAGCAGATTATTGCAGAAGGCAGGGTCAATGTTAAAGGACTGGAAGGTTACCTTCTCATTTCAAAGGAATTATGGACCAGGCTGAGAATATATAATTCATGTAAAACCACTACTTCCATAAACCTTTATTGTGATACAAATAGTAAAATTGTGTTCAAGGTCATAAAATACACTTGATCTTAGCCAAAAGGCCAAGAAGAGATAAGGTCATAAAATAGACATAAATGTACTATTTATGTTGATGATAAAATAGGCACCAATGCATTATAGGATATGATTATGTAATGTTAAAATATAACTTCATCATAAAATTGATTCATTTCTAACATGCTAGCTGCACTAAATGTATAATTAACATTAAATTGGCTTGACTTACAATTCTGAGGTGCCTTTGCGGTGAGCTTTGGATAACCTACTTCTCAAGACCTCTCAGCCACACTGTAAGGGCAGGCGGAACTGACGAGTTTGGTTCCCCACAGAGGCACCTCACATGGCTAACCAAGGAGACGTCATTCCTCATGGTCACTCTCAAAGCTGGAGTCGCTGCTTTTGCCCCAGTCTGTTTCTGTATTGAAGACAGACTCCGTATGAGTTGCGTGGGCTTTGGGACTGGCTGTCTGCTGAGTCTGTTCCTCCCGTTCCTCTTCGGCGCCTCTCTGCCTCCAACATCGACTGTCATTCAAGTGTCATTTTTGCCTCGCTCACTTCCTATTTCCAGAGCCTCCTGCCCACACTGCATCTTGTGAGGAGGGGGTCGAGGATGCAGGGGGTGAGAGGCAGGGTCCTCCTCGGGCCACAGAGCCTGGGGTTGGAAGAGCCCCCTCCCTGCCCCTTGGCGGCCAGCCTGAGGGACGGGACTCTGGCCTGGCCAGGCTGACCCTCCAGGCCTGGGACTGAATCTCTAGGGGATGATGCAAAGTTGTGGGGTCAGCTGGTAAACAGTGTCCCCTCCGCCTGGAGTGTCCAGTAGCAGCTATGCCAGCAGCCCTGTCCCAGAGCTGTTCTCCCTGCTGCCCAGCCTTGCTGGGGTCCTGACCGTCGTGCAAGCCCAGCTGTTCGGACATCCTGCGGAGCCTGTGTATGCTGCCTGGATCCTTTTGCTTCAGTTAGCAGGCTGTCTCTGTGCCGTGCAGCTGTCTCTGTGCTGTGAAGCTGTCTCTCTGCAGCGTGCACTGGGGGGCGGGGCCTGCAAGGGGCAGTGGCAGACATTTGCATGGGGAGTGGAGCAGGTGGATGATGCTGAGATGCTGACAGGACTCCCAGGTGTTTCCTTTGTACACGGGATTGCCATTCTTGCTGTGGTAACTTTGGGCATTTTCTTTTTATGGGGCATCCTCATGCTCTGCTTTGTCAGGGGACCTGAGGTCCAAGGTTCTTAGTGACAAGCTTTTAGGCCAGTCTCCACCCGGCTTGAAGGATGACAACAGGGAAGAGACTGAGCTCACGAAGAGAGTGGTGGCTGGGTCTGACTCTCCATGGCGGCCCCACTGTCTGGCACACCAAAGACATTTAGGAACTGTGGGATGAGCGGGTGTGAATGAATGGCAAGACACTGGGTTAGAAGACAGCTAGGGAAGGCACTTTGGGTTGGAATGCATGGAAAAGCCAAATGTCTACCAAACTTCTCTTTTTAAAAAAAATCGTATTATTATTTTGTTTAGAATTTTAGTATTTGTTGATTTTAGAGGAATAGAGGAAGGGAGGGGGAGAGAGACAGGTAGAGGGAGAGATATGGTTTGTTGTTCCAACTATGTATGCATTCATTGGCGGATTCCTGTACAATATGTGCCCTGACCGGGGACAAACCCACAGCCTGTGTATGGACATGACACTCTAACCGACTGAGTTACCTGGCCAGGGCCCAGACTCCATTTTAAATATTATAGGTAAATTTCATTTCTTCTCTTTAATTCAAGATCCTTTTTTTCTACTGCCCTTATTTAGACAGAAAGGGAAATGAGAACAAATGTACCAAATCATTGTTTTGTATCTGATCATTAATTATAATTAAACATAAAGACTGTAATTTAGCTTCAGAATTACTGTCATTATAGAAAATCAGGAAATGCATTTGTAATGATCATTTTATTTCCACCCAAGTTTATTAATTTTAAAATAACTGATATACATTCATATGTTAAAATTTTTTAAATTTTTATTTATTTATTTGGAGGGGGGTAGAGAGAGAGGGGGGCAGAAAAACACCGGCTTGTTGTTCCACCTACTTATGAATTCATCGGTTGCGTCTTGTAGGTGCCCTGCCCAGGGATCAAAGCCGCAGCGTTGGTGTGTTGGGCTGCACTTTAACCAACTGAGCTACCTGGCCAGGGCTTGTTAAATTTTTAAAAAACATCTATCCAGTGAAAAGTTAACCATTCTCTCCAGCCTCAGACTGTTTTCCAGTTCCTGTGTTTTACTCCCTAGATATAAGCACAATATAACCAGGCTTCGTATGTAGTTTTCTAGTTCATTTCTGCATGAACACATATTTAACTATTTTAAAAATATAAATGAGAGCATACGATATTCATTATTCTTCATCTTGCTCTTTTTATTTAATGTACAATTTAAAGATTGGTCCATTTCACTGCATAGAGAGCTGCTTCACTTTTTAACAGCTGGGAATTATTTCATTGTATATGTCTATGATAACTTAATCTTTACCGACACGTATTTGTTTCCAATTATTGCAATTACAAATAGCATCATTTTATATATGTACAAGTATAACTCTAGCATAATGTTCTAGAAAGGGAATGGTTAGGTCAAAGGGTATATGCAATCACAATTTTGATTGATAATGCCAAATCACCTTTCTTGAAAGTTGTACCTTTTCTACAGGTCTTCATTAATGATTCTCATTGGTGTGAATGTTGATACCTTCTTATTCTTCTTCAATACTGTCATTTAACTTTTCAAGTTACACTTTAAGGACTCACAACTCACACACCGTGTTGCTGAAGATGTATTTAGAAACAGACCTACAATTATAGATTCTCTAAACCATAGTTGACAAGTACAGTTAACGTCAGGGTCTAATTGTGTAATTTACACACATTGGGAGCCCAAGGAGATCTTAGGTCACTGAGCTCCACTCTCCTGTTTATCGGTAAGAAATTTAGGGCAAGGAAAAACTTGGACCTTTGCTTGCAACTAACAAGAAGCCAGGTTCAACCTGGCTTGCACAGTAAAAATGTATTGGCTCACTTTAAAGGAGGCTCAGGGTCAGTGCAGGCTTTAGGGCTGGCTGGTCCAGCCAGCTCACCAGCATTTTCAGGGATCCAGGTCATTTCCCACCCAAGGGCGATTTCAAGTACCAATTCAGGGCTACTACTTCCTCATTCTCCAGCTCAGAGAGGAGGATGCTTCTGTAAAAGCCTCTCAGAAGAATGGACAAACCTTACTGGAAGTCTGCAGCCAACCCCTTCTCATATCTCATTGGCCCTGCTGGGTCACACATCTCTCCCGAGCCAATCATTGGCAAGCAGACAACACGCCCTCAGACCAATCAGGACTAGGCCTGAAGCTGGGAGGCAGGTCAGGTCCTAGTGAGGGGGCTGTTGGTGAAGGACTGTTTGGTGTCCAAACAGAAGGAGAAGTCCATGCCACTTACAGTGTCATGAAAAGTAGCGTCTCAGAGGCTCTGCTCATGGTTTTCATTTAGATAGCATGAAACACAGAGTCGGCTGAAATCCCTATCAGTGAGGGCTCTCCAGAGAAACAGACGCAATGGGATATACAAATATGCACATGAAATAAGGAGAATTGTTTTAAGAAATTGGCTGTAACGTGGGGCCTGGAAGGTCTGGAATCTGCAGGGCAGACCAGCAGGCTGGAGGCATGGATAAGAGTTCACGTTGCAGTCTCGAGACAGGACTCCTTCACCGGTACACTTCCGAGTTTGTTCTTCAGACCTTCAGCTGACCGGAGGAGACCCACCCACACTGTCACCAGTAGTCCCTTTGCTCGAAATAAACTGATTATAAATCGTAGTCACATCTACAAAATACCTTCATGGCAGCGTCTAGACTAGTGTTTGATCAAGCCACTGAGTGCTACTGCTTAACCAAACTGACACATAAAATTAACCTTCCCTTAATCTTTATTCTCCAGTCTTATTTTTCTTAATGTTTCTGGCTTCCAATCCCCCTGGAGTGAGTGGCTGGAGTGATTTCGGAAACATAAACTTACTGTGAGCATATGGCCACGACAGAAACCCCCCGAATCGTTCTTTATTCCACCCATAGAGCCCCAAGAGATGTCCCGGAAACAGGCCCTCAGCCCCAGTTTACGGGTGAGAACCCTGTCCCATTCATGCTCTGATTCAGACTTAATCCGCAGTGTTACTCGGTGGGGAGGGCAGTGGAGAGAGGCTTTCTTTCATGTCTGCTGTAACCCTCAGTCAGCCCATGACTCAGCAAGTGTGCCAATCCGCAGGACCCAGACTCAGCAAATTAAGGGAGAACACTAGGGTTAGAAACATTTAATGGGCTTCATCCGAGCCACCCGTGGCTGGTAAAGTGATGACGGTGATGATGATGATGGTGATAATAATGATAACACACTCATTTGACAGGCCTAGGAATATATACAGTACATTTTGGGTACGTGGCTCGACAAATATTCTGGAGCAAGTTATGGGATTTTAGCTCAAGCTAGATGATTTGAGATCTATTTTGGGTGTTAGCGTGTAATTATTAGACTATTTAAAAAGTGTTTTTCATCAGCTGAGATTCCTTTTCCTTTTTGAGAAGGGGATAATTTTAGCAGGCTGTAATTTGGGTTTTTACATGCTGTGATGGTTCTTGTTCATCTCAAAGTTTAAGAAAGTCTAGGCTCTTTGTGCCCGAAAAGACACGTCAGTCCAGTGGCTAACCCAAAGCCACGGAATTAATTACACTTCGGAGGCAACACCCCCCCCCGCCCCCCCGCCCCGCCTACACACGCTCTTCATTGATTCTGAGGGAGCTTCTGAGTGAACGTTTCCTGATAGCTGTCACTGTGTCATCCCGTCACTGTGTCATCCTGTCTTATCTCAAAACCTTCTTTCTAATTCACCAGGGACATATAATACAGGGCGAGGCTGGGTGGGGATGTTCCCTCGGGGGTGTGGGGAGAACAAAGGGACTCTGGGAAGCAGCGGAGTCCGTGCAGCTGAGGAATTCTTGTCTGGTGCAGAGCCAGCCCCATGGGTCTCCTCCCTTCAGGTGTGTGAACAAGTAGTTGTTAAGCCACAAATATCTGGCAGGCTGCTGCTCCCCCTCTTTGGTCCTGTCTCAGATCTGGATGTTTCTCTCTTCCCCCTTGTTGGGCCTCCTTAGCACCACACTGGATGTCCCTGAGAAGGGACAGTGTCCTGATGTGTCCATGGGTGATCATCCTATTTCAGGCTCGGGGAACTGGGAGACCTCATTGCCAGGGCATTGAACCTGACCTGCATGCTCTTGGACAGATGGTCTTCCAATAGCTTCCTGGGCTCTGTGTGGAAATTATTGTCCTCCTAATGCACCTTGCTGATGGGAGAGTAATTGCATGTGAACATCTACCCTGGTTCGTTAAAAAAAGGTAAAATATTGGAAGCTGGGCGTGGCTGTGACCCCGTCTTCCAGGTGCCCCAGCAGAGGGGACCGTTCTTCCAGGCTCCCGACAGCAGCCAGCTGCAGCTGGGAGGCTGGCGGCGCGGGCGGCGCGGGCGGCAAGGGAGAGACCAGCGGAGGGGACAGGCGCCCTCCCGTGGCCAAAAGTAAGACTGCCCGTAGAGAGAGATGCGCCCGGGAGCCCCGAGGCGATGTTTTTGCCGCAAATATCCTTGCCCATAGAAGTAAACAAAGCAAACCCAGCCTTCAGCCTCTGCGGGCCTAACACCTTGACTTGGCTTTTCTCGGAGGGGAGAATGGCGGACGCTGCGGAAGGAAAGGAAGAGCTAGGGTTTTTCCCATTTCAGCTTTTGCCCCTCTTTTCCCACTTGCCTCCCCTCAGCCCCTTTGGCTGACCCAAATGTCCTCTGGACGCTCCCTCTCTCGCCCCGATTGCCCCCACCCCCGTCTACTGTAAGTCGGATTTCATTTAGCCACCCAGGGAAATTCGTGGTTCATTTGTCTGCCTTCTCGGCAGGCTGTTTCCTAGAGGACACGGTCACATCCTAGTTATGGCTGCTTCCTCCGTCGCATCTCCCACACAGTCTGTGCTGAAAGCAGGCTCTTAGCACGTCCGATGGCACAAAGGAACTTCGTGGTCATCTGGGAAGAGCCTGGTGGCAGTTTAGGATTGTCGTGGTGAGCCAAGAAAGCTGATTTTAAATGCCTGTCCTGCCAACTCCCTCAACTGACTTGGATTTTACAGAATGCCCTAGTTGACATGGTGTCACTTAAAACATTCTTGTCTTTGAATCAACTGAGTGGATTAGATGAGGTAGACATTACCATTTTTTAAAAAGTATCAGAACATGTGCATGTGTAGTTCAGGTGCTTTGGAGAGTCAGATGAGACTAATTTATTCATTCAAGAACATCTGTTTTCTGTGCGCTGTGCAGCAGGAAGGTTTGGGAGGCTGGAGGTCTGAGGGCAAGGTCCCAGCAGGTTCTGTGTCTGGTGAGGACCCTCTTCCAGATTTACAGATGGCACCGTCTTGCTGTGACCTTGGGAGGCAGGTACTACCCTTCTTATTTTTTAAAAGAGGGAAGTATTCAGAAAGCACAGGTGACTTGCCCAAGGGGCCCAGACTGGGGCTCACCGCTCTTACTCTGTTGCTCTGCCTCATTGCTCAGAGCTCGGACACCCTTCCATGAAGTCACCCTTGAGGGCTCATGCCATCTGGGTAAGTGAATGACCCCCACATACTTGCCGGGGGTCTTCAGTGAGTTGCAGTAACCCCTTTCACCCATCGATTTTGGTCCCGTCCCCGGCTGACCGGTGACTTACAGAGCCAATGACATCGGGCAAGTCATTAACCTGTACCTGCGTCTCAGTTCCTTCATCCCGAAAATGAAGATGACAGTAAATGCCGGCTGCCTCGAACGGTGTCTCGAAGATTAATGAGATGGTGCAAGGAAGTGCCCTGAGCTCCTGGGGTGGAAGACTTAGCAGAAGCGCAAAGTCTAATTATAATTTCTCGACAGATTCGAAGGAGCCTCTGGGAAGCCAGTTCTTGCTTCTATATTTGGAGAGGATGCCTGTGGGGTCCCGAGGCTTTTCTCTCTACTGGCAGCCCCCACTCTCTCCTGCTTGCAGCTGGGCTGCACGGCTCTGCTCTGACCCAGCCGTGTGTGGTCTACCCTCAGATCACATCAGCAATACGCGTAGAGCCCCCCAAAGCCCTGCGCCTCTCCCACGCTCATAGGAAGGAGCAAGCATAACCCCTGTGGCGCAGGCATCAGCTGGGGATCTGTTCCTTTCAGGGGACTTGGGAACAGTCCCTTGTGTAAAGGCAGAAACGTGCTATAGATCAATAGGAATGCAAGAAGTCTGCAGGGACTTTCCAGGGAAAGTCCTCCCTACACCCCCGGAAAGAGGAAAATCCAGAAGAAAACCCATCCCAGCCACATTCTTGGCTTCCTGCCTTTAAACACGGTGTGAGATCTGGTCCTTGGAGCCAAAGCTGCTGTTTCGAAACCTAAGAATCACAGCGACGTTGGCCCTGACACCCCTGATGAGTCACCGAGGCAACATGGGAGCTCTTGTTTGTGAGAAAAAGAAATCTGTGCTTAGGCCGCTGTTAGTGTACTTTTCTGTCACTCAGAGAGGCACTCCCCATACATGGCCGAGTCCGCCGTGGTGTGGGGCAGGTGCGGGCTGCCGTTGGGGCTCTCTGACCTGGAACGATCCTGTAGAAGCTTCGGAACCCTGCATTTTATGCAGAAAATCTGTGGCTCTGCTCCTTTGCTGCCCTGCTTTGACTTCCTTTGGGTCACTCCCCCAGCTGCTCATCGAAGGATCCATCCTGAACGGAACAATAAACCCAGGGTGCATGCCAGCTCCCAACAGTGGGGAGGTGAGCCTGGACTCCCTGCTTCCCATTTCTCGGCTTCCTTGGCCAGGGCCAGAGCCCCCAGGGCTACCCAGGCACTGCCCGCCCAAGCCCTTTCCATCTTGGCTCTACAGAAGCTGCCCCGACTGTAGTGCCCAATCAACACTGCATTGGATAAAAATGGCTTGGCAAAGAGAATTCGTCTCCTTTTGGCTATTTGTGTGTCCGGAGTTGGTCTGGGGAGGGGGGACATGCTGAGAAGTCTGAGACCCTTTCTGGGACCCAAGGTGGACAGTCAGCTCCTTGGCCACCTTGGTGACCAAGTCTGTCCCTGAAATGAGTGCAGAAGAAACGTTCATGGTCCAGCTCTCAGATGACCTCCTCTGGCTTCAGATTTACTGGGATGAGGGGACCCAGAATCCGCCATGGCCTTCAAATTTAAAATTAGTGGTGGAAAGGAAAGAAGAAGATGAACTGCTTGTCTCAGGAAGCCACAGACCTTTAAAAGCAAGTATAGGTTTCCTAGCCACCTCTTGGGAGGGGGGATGCCTTCCCGAGACTAGTGGAAAGCCCACAGATACTTTGAGATGCTGAAGGGAAAGGTAGCACAGCTGAGCTGATTAAGGCTTCCTCCAAATACCATCAAGTGGGAAAATGAAGGGTGAAAAGGGTGCTTCCAGGACCACTTGTTTGCTGGAAAGGGATGCGAATTCAAACGGTGATGTTGACCGGAGAATCCTGTCGGCATCCAGTGGTTTGGCAGAACCCCTTCAGCCGGCTTTCTCCCTGTGAGACTGAAGTCTGCATGCCGATCGTATTTCAATAACAGTGGATCTGAGTCCTCCCAAGGTTGCAACGTGCCCGTGCTCAGGTCATTAGGACTCCTTCCGAGCCAAAACGAGAAACGGGCTTTGCCGTACACTTGGAAAGAAAACCAAGTGTACGTGGCAGGCAATCGATAGCACCCCTGTGGGCCGACTCATGAAGGCGAGTAACGAATGCATTACAGAAATTCCGTCGAGCGATGGGGTGCCTGCACACAGCCATTGATGACGTGGGTATAGGCACGCGGCATCTCACTTCTTCAGATTCACTTTTCCTTTTGCCTTCTTAAATCTCAAGTTTCCTGCTCTACCCTCGGTGATTAATGACGTTCTGTTAGTTCAAACACTCCAAGCGTGCCTCCGGTGAGTGGCTTGCTCCTTTGCTTGCCCTGATGCAATCATGGACAGGAATGGCATTTACAGACCACAGAATGGTGGGCACTCATCTGTGGATGGACTGATTTAGATTGGCTGCCAAGGGGACCCGGTTTATTGTTTAGTAATTGGCCATGAAGGGAGCCAACACTAACAGACTCAGTAATTCAGTTGTCCTGAAATCGCTGCTTAGGATGAGATGAGAGGTACAGAAAGAACAGGAGGAATGGCCACTGTTTGTTCTGTAGTTTTCTCAGCAGGTGTCTTAGAGGCCTCACCGTGGGCCAGGCACTGGGCTAGGTGGGGAAGGTGCTGGAAGAGGGATTAAAAGACAAACGAGACATTGCTTCGGATCTTGATGGGGTTTATTTGGTGAAAGAAGAGGTTAGATCCATACTCTCTTTTACTCAACTCATTTTAGACGGTAATGGGAAGGTTTAAAATGCAGGTGTGTGCAGGACCAACATGGAAAGACACTGTGTGATGACCCATTGTAAAAATGCCGAGCAGGCACAGGAGTGGTAGTTCCAAGTCACCGGGTTCGTTTCCCAGTGCTGCTGTAACTAAGTGCCGCAAACGGAGTGGCAAAAAACATCAGGAACTTATTCTTACAGAGTTCTGGAGGCCGGAAGTCCCACGTCGAGGTGTCACAGGGCTGGTTCCATCGTGGGGGTTCAGAGGGACTACCCGTTCACGCTGGTCTCCCAGCCTCTGGTGGTTGCCAGCTTCCTTCGTGTTCCTTCTGTCACGGCCACATGACTCTGCTCTGTGCATGTGGTCTCATGGCCGTGTTCCCTGTGTGCCTGTCTGTCTCTGGGTACCGCGCTGTTTTATGTCTCTAATCTCGGAATTGTGGGCTGTTGATTTTGAGGAGCAAGGGAAGAAAGTGAATGGAAATGATCAGTGAAATTCCTCCTTGCTCGTGGGAAGAAAACTAACCAGGGAACGTGCATTTCGGATGCGGCGTCGGTAGTCATCATCCGTTCGTACCAGCTAGTTAGAGTCTCTTCACAGCAGAAGTTCGTTTTCGTTGTTGCAGTAGGCTAAACGATAGTGCCGTAATAAGTAACTCCAGACTCTCCTGGGCTTTACCACTACAAAGGTCGGTCTCTCTGTTGTCAGCTTCCCTTCTCTCTCAGATGACAAACCAGCAGGAGGGCCAACGTCAAAGTCACTGTGACACCGAAGCAGACAGGGGCTCCATCTTGGCGCCAACTTTAAAGATCCCTGCAGCAGGGGCCAGGAAACATGGCAAATTCTGCACTGGCTCTAAAGGATCCTGCTTGTGTTTTATCGTCTTTGGGCGGCCAGATGACCAGATCTAACTATAGCAGGGTAGAGTGGAGCAGTCCTACTGTGCACCTGTCCTACTGTGCACCCAGGATGGGGAGAACTGGCGCATTTGTGAGCAGCCAGAATGTCTACCATATTGAGATGCGAATTTCCTCAGCTCCAGGGTTATGTACACAGACCACACCGTTCTTTCCAGTTTGGAGAGGGAGAGTTCTGCCCTGCGGAATGGACCTGAGGCCAAACTGAATCCAATGCTGAGCCAAGTCTTAGAACACAGCCATGTGTGATCATCCCATTTATAAGCCAAGACTCAGAAAGAAAAAGGATATATGGTCATCCCTTGAATAATTTAGTTTCCCGAGTGTGCTAGTATTCAATAATTTAGGTTCCCAAGTGTGCTAGTTAATATAAAGAACGTGAAAATTACCTACCTACGTCAGCTTGCTCCTTATCTGCGGTTTATTCATTTAGGTCTTATTGGAAAACTGTGCCAAGGTTGGTTAAGTCATGACCTTCATTTCCACGGTCTCTTTTCTCCCGTGCTGGTGTTTTTGGGTCCCGTGCATCTTTGGCCAGAAGGGGCCTGTAGAGACTTCCGTGCTGCGAGTTTCTATTTCTGCAGCCTCCAGTGTCTCTTTGTTTTTTCTCTTTGAGATGAAAATGGGAGGGTCTCATCATTTCTGTTCCTTTACGGGAGAGTATTTAATCAGGAGAGACAAACCAATGATGGTGATGCTACAGGATGATCAATTTATATTTTACTGGAGCCTGGAGATTTACCAATGAACTTGACAGTGAAGGTGGCACTGAGATGAAAAGGGAGAAAGAAGCCCCAGCCCTCCATTTCAAGAACCAAACACCCCGTCTTCTTTTCTTCAAAAGAAAGGGATCTCGCTAGAGCGATCGCTGCTTGTGCTATTATATGCGTGCATCTGTAACAAAAGAACAACTTTGACTAATGAACACTCTACCTTCCCAGTAGGAAACTCTGCTACCGAGAGCCCTTGAGAATGGGGTACTTAATAATTAGAAAGATGAGCAGGAATTGACCTTCCAAGTTGGGTATATGATTATTCACTCTACTGCTCACTGTCGCAGTGGGTGCTGTCACAGAGACTGTGACTAAACACCTGATAAAGACTTCTCTGCCAAGTCCCATAAATAATCGGCTGGCCCAGCATGCCTGCGGTGCGCTTGGCATATGCTTAGATTGTGCGGGAGTCTGCATGCGGTACGTGGCCTGGAGTTTACAGAGAACGGGTACCCAGTTTCAGGGAAGGGGCACATGGTAAACCTGGCAGCCTGCCATTGTCCTCCGGAAATAGCCTCTTAATCCTTTGAGAGGAGATTAACCTGGGTTATGTAAGACCCTTGATAATGAAGTCCTATCCAGTGACGCCTATTTCCACAAACTCCTTACATATATAGTGAAATTATGATTTTCGGGAAGAATGTTAGACTGGGACTTTGCAAGCATGATCACTCATTATTTCTCAGATGACTCCCATCGGCTCTCCCCACCTGGCTTCACTGTCCTCTGTGAAGGCCAGCCTTCAGTCCTCCAGCGATTAAGGTGTAGAAGGGATACTAATGATCAGTCGTTCAGAATGTGTACAGAGCCCCTTATCCAATTCACAGGGGAGCCGATGGCATCAACATCACATACAGCTGTGCATCCTTTTCTGGTTTTAGGTCTGTGCTTTGCTTATGTTTCAATGTGTGTGAAACGACTTGTGTGGAAGCGCTTGGCACAGTGTCTGCATACAGTAGGTGCTCAATAGTTGGCAGTTTCTCTCTCCCGTCCCTGCTCTGTAGGTCTGCAGCAGTGAGGTCAGCCTGGAGCATGCCGATGTGGCCCTGAGTCCACTCTTGGGTGTAGCTGATATTCATCCTCAGGTAATGCCCCTCATTTGAGAATCCCATCTCGGACCATTGGGTAGTCCAACAGTCAAAGTCCCAAGAAGTCACTGGCAAGTACAAAAATGCAGTGCTGCTGAAGCTAGTCCTGGAGGTAAATGCCAGGTCAGATGGTTAGTGCCCCTCAGAGGGCCAGTGAGGAACAGCAATTAGGATGAGTGAATGTCACTGCACATGGGCCTGGCAGGGAAACACACAGGATTGCATCAGGTTCCTGGGGCATCCGGGCAATGTCAAGTGCAAGAGACAGAAGGAAGCTGTGCAGCCTGCTCTACGAAGGTTAATTCTTCCACTTTGCAGGGCAGCATTGCTCCTGCAGAAAGGGGAACTCACTGGTGTGGCACCAGGGCACCTGCATTGAACGCTGTCCTTTTGCTGAGGGGCCTGCAGACTGGTGGGCACTTGGTGCTGTTTTCGGCAAGCGCACACCTTTCTCCATTCTCGTACCCTCTCCGCACTGCCCACATCAGCGGGGTCATGAGAATGGATGTGTCTCCACTCAGCCATCTGGTGATTCATTTCTCCCTGCCGCCTGGGGCCGTGAGAGCTGCTCCCTGGCTGCCAAGGCAGCTGGGGAGGACTGTTGCTGCCTGCGACCTGCCAGCCCCCTGGGGCGTCTGTGCGGGCCCTCCGTGTATGCAGACCATGTGAAACGGCTGAGTTGAAAGAAAAAAACAATCTCCCAAATGAACACATAAACAAACAAACAAACAAACAAATTAGCATGTGCGTGTGTGTGTGTGTGTGTGTGTTGTAGACCCAGCCAAACTGATGGGCACATAAAGGATTCATACTTAGTTATTTTTTAATGTAAAATAGGTCTTTTAAAATGTGCTAGAGAAGGCTTGTTTCCAAGGGCTGCCACAGCAAATCACCACAAGCTGGGTGGTTTACAACATCAGAACTTTATCCTCTCCCGGCGCTGGGTATCTGAAATCCAGGCATGGGCATGCTCCTTCTAGAGCCCCTGAGGGAGGGTTGCCAGACACCCTGATGCTCCTGGGCTTATGGATGCGTCACTCCAAGCTCTGCCTCCGTTTACCTGGCGTTCTCCTTTCCGTGTCTGTTCTTGTGTCCTTTTCTTAGCAAGACACTGGTTGTCGTATTAGGGCCCATCCTGACCCAGTATGACCTCACCTCAACTTGATTGCATCTACCAAGACCCTGTAAGGTCACGTTCACGGGTACTGGGGGTTAGGACTTGAAGATATCTTTTTGGCAGATAGAGTTTAACTCACAGCAAGGCTCAAAGGTGATGCAGTAAAAAAAGAATAGCCTGTTTCAATGAAGATACTAGAACAATTGGATGTCCATGTGCCAGTAAAAGAAAAGAAGAAAGAGAAAAGAAAAAAAAGAAATGAGAGAAAAGAAAAGCCTCAATTCACACCTAATAATCTACAAAAATAAACCCAACATGGATTATAGGTCTAAATGTAAAACCTAAAACTATAAAGGTTTTAGAAGAAAACATGGAAGAAAATCTTTGTGACCTTGAGTTGGCAAAGATTTGCCAAAGAAATGACACCAACAGCCCAGTCTATGAGAGAACAAATCGGTGAATTGGATTTCATCCACACAAAAAACTCTTGCGCTTCAGAGGCATTGTTAAGAGAATGAAAAGCCACAGACTGGGGGGAAAATTTTTGCAGAGCATACACCTGATAAATGACTTGTATCTAGAAATAAAAAGAAAACTCAAACAACTCGATTAAAAACGGGGAAATACATCTGGATCCTCCACCAGATAAGATATGTGGATAGCAAATAAGTACATAAAAAGATGCTTAACGTTATTAATCATTAGGGCATTACAAACTAAACAACTCTCCTATTGTCCTATTGTAATGACGGAAATGAAAAAAACTGACCATACCCAGTGAGGCAATGGAACCCCTCAGCACTGCCGGTGGGGATGTAAAGTCATAAAAAGACTTTGGGGAACAATTCAGTGGTTAGGGAAAAAACCACATACCTACCATAGGATTCCAGTCACTCCACTCCGAAGTATTTACCTAACAGGAAAGGAAATATGTGTCTGGACAAAAACTCACACACAGATGCTATTAGTGGCTTCACTTGTGGTAGCTAAAAGCTGTAAACAACCCAAATGTCCATCAACACAGGAACAACTGTGGCCTGAATTGTGTCTCCACTAAATTCTTGTGTTGAAACCCGAACCTTCAATTGGAGTAAGAGAGTAATTACAGTTCAGTGAGGTCATAAGGGTGGGGCCCTGATAGGATTAGTGTCTTTTAAAAAATTTATTTATTTTTTTATATTTTATTATTTTAATTGTTGTTGCAGTACAATTTTCTATCTTTTACACCCATCCCAACCCACCCACACAGCCCTCCCCTCCTCCCTCCCATTTCCACCTGCCCCTAGTTTTTACCCGTGTGTCCTTTATACTTCTTCCTGTAAACCCTCCACTTTTCCCCTGAAATTCCCTCTCCTCTCCCCTCTGAACACTGTCAGACTGTTCTCTATAAGAGGAGATAGCAGAGAACTCACAGTCTCCACCCAGTGAGGACACAGTGAGAAGGGGCCACCTGCAAACCAGGAGGACAGCCCTCATCAGAACCTGCCCCTGCTGGCATCCTGATCTTGAACTTCCAGCTCTGGAGCTGTGAGAAAATAAATTTCTGTTGTTTAAGCTGCCAAGTTTATGGTATTTGTCATGGCAGTCTGAGCAGACCAAAAGGTGAATAAATAAACAAATGGTCTGTGCATATAATAGAATACTACTGTTTGAGAAAAAACAATGAACTATAGATATACACAATGACATGAATGAATCTCCAAATAATGCTGAGTGAAAGAAGTCAGATAAGCCCCACCTCCACAAAAAAGTTTACTCTGTAAGATTCCATTTATATATAAAACTCTTTGTGTAGAAAGCACACAGTAGTTGCTTGGAGTGGGGGAGGGGCAGGCAGAGGTGGGAGAGAGGTATTACAAAGGGGTGTGAGAAAACCTTGGGGGGTGATATACATTCCTACCTTGATTGTGGGAATGGCTTCTGGTGTCTCCATATAACAGAACATGAAATTGTGTACGTTAAATATGTGTGAACCACTCCAATCTGCCTTTGCTATTTGCCGTGTTGGGATGGTCTGCTTTCTCGATTGAGAAAATATATTGCTAATTTTTATCTTTGCTTGTGTTCCTGTTCAGAGTACAGTTGTAGACAGAGTCTTAATTGATTTCTACAGATGCTCCTGCTTTCCACCAGCATGTATCATATAGCTAGCTGCTTTACCTTTTAACAAAGGAATGGCTGAATAATTTTACAGCTCTACTGTCTAACCTGATTGCTCTCTCCGCATTCTGTCTGGCGGGAGGGTGTTTGCTTTTCAGAGGGAGCAGCATTTGTGGTAAATTGTGGCTGTGGAAAGGGAATTAAAAAACTCATTTGGAGGGAAGAGTTTCTTTTAGCTGCATGTGAGCTGAAATGGACCTCCTATCCTGTGTTTCTCTTGCACTTCCTGTGTCACACCATTAAACATCCTCCAGGGGACCAGGAGCTCTGGGAGGTTCTGTTTAATCACTTCACGCCCCAGTATCATGGGTACCACTCTTGCAGGATGTGGGGCATGCAAATCCCCTGTGGTTTGGATAACAGCTGTTCCCACATTTTAACACATGCAACACGAAGTGAAACAGTCACAGACTTATCCTCAGGGCTAGTGACAGAAAAGAAGAAGGTTATTGGGGTTCATTTGCCCATGTTCAAATAACTTATTTTTTAGATCCTAGTTTGGACTCGAGTTTGTGGTTTTGCTTTGCTAAGTTTATTTTCACATCACACCTCACTCACCCTTAAAGAGGATGTGTGAGAACTGCCTTTCACGGGAGGAAGGGTTGGTATGCTCACATTGCAGGTGAGAACTGGCCTGGCTGCTAGTGTACCAGGTAAAAAGTATAAAGCCTATCCTCCTGGCTCCCAGACACACGTCAGCCTCCGTACACACTTCTGCCAAACTGTCCTTTGTCTGGAAAAGAGATTAACCATACTACTCTATGGGTGGGTGGCCCCAGTGTAAGTGGGCTGATATCTAGTCTTGGTGAGTTCGAGAGAGAGGCAGACTCTGCATCAGAGTTCTCGAAGTGTGGCAGCATCAGTGTCACCTACAAACTTGTTAGAAATGCAAATGGCCCCAGATCGGCTGAATTAGAAACTCTGGGATAAGGCCCAACAAACTACTCTTTAACAATTGTTCCAGGTGATTCTGACATAAATACACAGAAATTTGAGAACTTCTTCTATAACCACAACATACAGAAAACTATTTTGTTTGTAGTTGTCATCATTGTAAGGACAATTGTGTAAAATATATTTTAGTAATAGGATATCGAAGAAAGAGATCCCTTTTATCACGTATCTATAATGCACTTATTAAACATCTACTGTATGCAAAGGGCAATATTAGCTACTATGGAGGAAGGAAAGATAAATAATATATAGTCCAAGATTCTGTGAGCTCATTCAGTGTTGATGAGCTGTACATATCTGGTATATATTTGTCCATATTTGTTTGTACATATTTGACATGCCAGTAGAACAGAGAACAAAGCACAGTGGCCTACCTCCTTGGTGATTATGTATAAAACCTTCTCCCAAAATGGAAAATATGGGCAAAATTCACCATTGTGTTGTCGTTGTTCTCAAATCAGCTTTTGCTCTTTGCAGAGATGGGGGAATAATGGTTGTGGAGAGCATAACAGTTTGAACCGTAGCTGTTCATGTATTCAGGGACTTAAAGGCACAGCCTCACACTTCGTTGCTGTTGGCTCTGCCTGATGAACCAGCTCCAGCCAGAAGAATCTGTGGCCAGGCCAGGACCACAAAGCCACCTTTTACCTGCTCAGGAATCGAAAGCATTAGCAACAGACTCTCCCTTCTATTTAACTTTTATTAAAAGAAGTGCTAGGGTACTGAGATGCAGTACATCATATTTATTACCAAAATTATTAACAAATATACAAAACTTATACATGTGATTCTCTTACATCCGTTCATCCTCTATAATACTGATTTTTGTTCAAGTAGGTTATCTACAGTATGTAAACATCCCTTGGATTGACCTCACACAGATTAGGAAAGCCCTCTAACCCATGCTTTTATCAGACACTTCTTTTTATTTGGCTTTCATGTGTAGCATCTAATCTTCACATTTGGCACGTGGAAGAGACATCTACAGTGCAAAAGAGGCAGGTTTCCTGGCTTCCTTCCGAACGATTTCGCAGGGGCACAGGGAAAGCGCTGCGAGAACGAGAGCGCTCCAACCTCGCGGAGTTCCGTCCGTTGTAATGCCAGCAACTGTCAGTTCAGCTGCTGAACTTGGGCGCGGTGTCAATGCCTCTTCCTTCTCCCACCCCGCCCATCCATCCCCCATGCAAGGCCGTTTGCTTTCACTTGGTCTCAAAAGGGTTAAAAGAAATTCCATCCATCCCAGGACGAGTAGGTTAATTTCGCCGAATAACATTTCTTTTTCCCAGCGTTCTTTTGTGTGGGTTGGTTTATTCGGTTTGATGCGCCAGCAAAACTCTTAATTGGAGAATAAAATAAAATAAAAAGGAATCTGACAGTAGACCTTTCTGTCCGCTTTCGATCGTCACCCTAAGATCAGAGCCTCTTTGTGGTGGAAAAGTGACAAAGGCCTTGGTGAAAGGCAAAGAAAAGCCGAGCTGGCCATACTTCACCTTGGACTCTAAGCCTTTGAATACGGTGTGTCCCAAAAGTTAAAAAGAAAAAAGAAAGATAATGGGAGATTCTGCCCGCTTCTTGTGTTTCCTTGTGTCTCCGTATCTAACCAAGTAGTAAAGCTGATCCAGAGAGAACTCTGCTCTTCTGCTCCCCGCTTCTCACTCTCCAGCACAGTATTGCTCGTGGGGTCGGCGGCACCTCGTCCGCGAAGCATCCTCCCGGGACGCCGGGGTTCAGGGTTTTGGCGCGCAGGGGCCTCCGTCACCAGAGGGGTGCCGGCCCTTCCGCCGCCCCGTAGAGCTCGGCCAGCTTCCGGAAGCGGGGGCCCCAGTCCGTCAGGAAGTCGAAGCTCTGCTCCGAGTCCGACGTGGCCGACTGCAGGGAGCTCAGCGACCCGGCCACCGAGCCGTCCCCCTCGAACATGTACGTCTGGAGGGAGTCGAAGGGAGGGGCCCACAAGTCCATGTCCGCCTCGTAGAGCTTGGCCAGCACGTAGCTGTGGACGGTGCTGCTGACGGCGCACGTCTGCGGCACGTGGCGGGAGAGGCTCTCGATCTCCGGCAGCATGTCCTGCCGCGTCTTGGGGGCGCCCGCCACCTGCGCCTCCCGCGGGTTCCACATGGCCGCGATGTCGAAGGCCTCCGTGTCCTCCTCGCCGCCGCCCTCGTCGTCGTAGCGGACGATGTTCTCGTGGATGTTCTCGTCGTCGTCGACGGTGTACGGCTGCTTCCGGTGCCGCCGCATGGACAGGATGAGCAGCACCAGCACTGCGGGGGGAGAGCACAGGAAGCTGACCCGGGAGCCCCGCCGCGCCCTCCCCCCAACCTGAGATGGCCTCGATCGACCCCCGGTAGGGCGAGTTTCTGGGCGGGGAGCTCGGAGGCAGCGTGGGGGTGTTTCCAACCGCGGGGCCTGCCTGGTTCTCACCGGCTCGGCCGGGCTGGGTTGAGAGTGCGGGCGAGTGAAGCCCTGTGTGTTCTCCAGGCGGTTCAATGGGACGTTGCGTGGAACGTCTCATTGCATCAGCCTGCCGCTTTGAAAGCGAGTGTGGGTACATACACCCCACCACCCGGTACGAAATCCCGTTCACAAAGCTGGGGCGCTGTGGTCTGCCCGGAGTGCAGGCTGAGGATCACAGCACGTCTTCCGACTCTCTAAGAGGGATCTACGTTTCTCCTGTTGTAATGTGGCGGTCTTACTGTGTAAGTGGTACCCCGCTTTCCTGCATTAGCAGTGTAGTAGGATCCTGCCCTGTAAATATGTATTAGCGCATTTGCATAAAGACTCATACGCTAAGTGTCAGTCAGAAGCCTCGTCTTTTTATCTCTTCTCCAGAAAAGAGAGCGTAAATGACCGCTCTTGTCCGATAAACTCAGTTCTGCTGAAAAGCCTGCCATTAGTTGGAGACAGGGTTGTGACTTTCTAGACCCAACGGAAGGGAGGGAATGAGCAGCGACATTGTATATAGTTCATCGTGGTGTCAGAGAAGCACCACCAGGTTAGATGCGGGCTTGCAGGTTTGGATAAAATTTTGTCCCAATAAACATCTACATATTTTTTTCAGGATGTATTGTTCACTGACGTTTAAAGGAGAGTTAGACAATATCACATTGAACTGTTTATCTCAGGGATGAAAAATGGTTTCCAGGAAGTGTGTTGAGGTTTTAGCTGGAGAACTGCTATTGATTATTTTTCTGGTGGGCGTTGTTAGAGCTGGTGAGCAGGGACAGCTGACAGCACTGCAGAATGAGACCCCAGTTTATCCAGGGGGAACATGGGGTATGGTCAGATGCCCAGTAAAGTAATGGATGGACTTAAAAAACGAATAATACTTTTTGAATATAGAATGTGGGTTTTGTAAATTGCATTTAATGCTGTTAATACTGAACATTTACCCGAAGAGTTTGAGTGACAAAAACACACAGAGGAAACAGTTATATACTCCTGTATATTTTCTTTGTGTGCAAAACGGGACTCACGAACTGCAGGATCGTGGGACTTCAGAGCAAAGGGCCAACAGGCTCCAAGGGTGTGCAGGCTCGAACTGGGCGTCAGAGGCTGGGGTGTGATGTGGGTGGACGCAGACAGAAGAAGTGGGGTTCTAAGTGAACAAGCTTTTTGTGGGGTTCAGTAAATAGCTACTAAACTTGGTATTTTTTAGGCATGGTGCTAATCCACGTGGAGACAGTGTGGAATGTGAGGACTGCTCTTATACACACCAGCGATCTCAGGAGACTGTGGACACGTGATTAGTACAAGTCTGGCTGTGAGAAAGCCTGTTATGGGGTTGTAAGCATTGCAAAGGGAATGCAGGGCAGGGCTAGTTAGTTCTTCCTACGGGCCTGGGAAAACCTTCACACCCGTGACACCGGGGTGTCATTTCACTAGAAAACAGTAGGGAGGAAAACTGGAAAAGTCTCTGAGTATCTGCTGGAAGGAATTCTGATGGTGATGAAGAGTTAGGCAGTTCATGGGACTGGTCTGTTTCTTGAAAAATACAGATTGCTGTATATTTATTTTTTAATCTCATTCCCCGAGTGTCCATAATCAGATTTAAACAGGAAGTATGGCAAGTAATCTGATTTTAACAGCAAGTATTGCAAAATCAGATTTGGGATTATTAATCCCAGCACCTGTTTAGCCAAAAGGCTTCCCTGATGGAAGAGAATCGGTTCCGGGGATGTTTATTCTTTAGGAACTACAGGCACAGCCTATGGGGCTGGTGAGCGTTTTCTAGGAACTAGATTCCTACTTGAGGTGTGAAATAAAAAAGAAGAATCCCACTAAATCATAATTACTGTTTACTTAATTGTCCACAAAATGTACTATTTTGTTGACAAGTCAACTTCAGTTTAATCCTACTCACGTTTATGAGTTGTATTTCATGCGGGATGTGCATTCTTAGAAATAAGAGTGCCTGACACTGAGGGTTTCATGACGGCTCTGCTCGGGTTAGCTCCCGACAAGGTGTTTACTCTGCAATTCGAAGACAAGGCAGAATGGGCGTGGGAGGTACAATAAGTTGGCCCTCGCACACCACTGCTAACTTGAGAGCCTCTCCACTCCAGACTCTGGAAATCAGTCTTTCTTTAATGACAGCACCTCTACTCTTGGGCCAGGGTGAACCTGAAACGCGGGCGTTTTCCTGAGAGCCAGTGTCATCCAAGGCCTCTTGGCGGGTTTCCCGTTAGCCACTCGAGGCCTCCCAGCGCCACCTTATGGGCAGTCGGGGAATTGCAGGGAGGTTTTAGTCTGCCGCCGGCGAGGACCAGCAACAGGAAAATTCCCTGTGATTCCGGGCTGCAAGGGCTTAGAAACGTTGCTTATTTATATGCTTCTCCCTTCACGTAGCACTGAACTAAAGCGGCAGAATTAAACCATATGTTGTATTGAAAGATTTTTTTGTGTGTGAGAAGCATATTCTCCAGACGCACCTAACGTTCAGTCACGTGTTAACACTCTGCGGTCAGCCCTTCTTTCTGTGGCCTGCTGGGCCTCGGTGCAGAGGTCAGCCCGGGCCCCGGGGGGTGTGGGCATCTGCGCGTCTGTTCCCACTTCAGTCCCCGCTGCTTCCCCCTTTCCTCTCGTAGATGCCGGGATTTCTTTCATGTTGGATGGCGTTACTATCTATTTAGTCTGCTTTTCTCTCAGTAGAATATGTATGTTATGAACTATATATGTGTGGGGACGTATGTACAGAAACCTTCTTGGTTTCAAGAATTGGTTTAGGCGTTCCACTGATTGTTTTTGAGTGTGGAGATCAAAACAGTCACACGAGTGGCCTTCTGTACGGGTGGGCTGGGTGGCTGCCGTGAGTGTGATGTGAGCTGAGGAAGAAAGGACCCTCCCCCAGGAGTGTGGCCCCACGGGCCTGTGGGCACATCTTCTCTCGTGAGAAGCGACCTGTCCTGTTTGGTCACTGCCCCTCGGCGGATGGCCGCAGTGCCTAGGAGGGAGATAGCGCCCAGTCCGCTCGTTTTCCCAGACGGCCCTGTGCCTGCACTCCAACAGCTTTCGGACCTCTGTTCCCAGGTCTTCTTCTGGGGAGGCCTTTCCTCAGCACCCTGTTTAAAACAGCCAGCACCTACCCCGTCTCCTGACCCCTCAGGATGCCCAGTCCCTTGTTCTTTCCCTCTAACACGTGCCACCTGCAGAATCTGGGGTGGGCGCTTGGGAGAAGAGCTGTGCCACTCGGATACAGGGGTGCACAGCGTGGGGCCTGCCTGCACTTCAGGCCTGGCTCTGTCTGTGACGTTCTGTCCTTAGGCCTGTCACTGCCTCCTTGTGATTAACTGGCACTTATCTGAAACAAAGGGTCAGAGGAGGTGATCATGTGTCTTGTCCAGAACGGTCATTTGGGTTCTGTGGTGTCGGAGTGAACTGCTGTGTTCCGCAGTAAGCTCTGTGAAAGCTGGGACGTCTGTGTGTTAGTCCCAGCACCTGCAGTAGTTCCCGGGCCCGCAGTGGATGCCTTCCGTAAGCACGGCCTGGAAAACCAGCTCTGAACAGCTGTGCCAGGACAGCGACTGAGTGATGCCTAAATAAGTAAGCCTTCGCAGGACCCACAGAACAGAAGGGAGCCACCTACTCACCCAAGAGGACAAAGATGCAGGCCAGGATGGCGATGAGGGCACCCCGGCTCAAAGTGACCGGGAGCATGTAGGCCTCAGGGCTGCAGGACAGGACATGGCCGCTGTCATCACAGCTGCACACCTGGATGGTCAGCGTGCCCGTGCTGCTCAGCACCGGCTGCCCGCTGTCCGCTATCAGGATGGGCAGGTAAAAGACGCTCTGCTCCTGCTGCCGGAAGCCAGACCTCCTGGTTAGGATGTGGGCAGTGTTATCTGAAGGAGACAGGGTTCCGGGGTGGAAAAGGGAGAGAGAAAAGTGAGAGGAAAGGAGAAAACGGAAGACACACAGCAAATGAAATTGGTCTCTTGGATTGAGGACAGTTCCGGGGCAGAAGGCTCGGGAGTTTGTGGGGAGGAGAGAGGGATGTTAGACACTTCCCGCAGGTCTTCAGCTGCAGCCGTGTCTGGATCAGCATTTGGATGCAGAAACTAAGATTTTACTTGCTTCTAGGCAAAACCCCGAGGCCTAGGAGAGAAGCCCTTTTTGAGATGATGTCTTTCCCTTGGTGACATAGATCGCCCAGGGCAAACTGTCAGACTTCAGATCTGACTGAAATGTCCCTGGGAAAGCTTGACAGAAATGAGCAGTCAGTGGTGCCTTGTGGGCCTCGGCAGCTTTCCGAGGCCGGGCCCTTGGTGCCTGCAGGAGAAGAATGCCGAGGAGCCGACATGTCACTGGCAGATTGCTTATTTTTGCCGCTTGGGCTAGAATTTATGTCTTCTGCTGTTTTCTTTATGCCTCTGAAACGCCGTCACCAGCTCCTCCTGTGCTCTCAGCAGAACCCGCTCATTCAGCAGAGGCTCGTTTGAAATCCTCTAATCGTGTGACGCACCCTGTGATTTCTCCCTGTTTGATGGTCTCAGTTCAAGTAGTTAATGTGAACTTGGTGAAAATCCGCTCCTGATCAGCAGTACTGTTTCCCCCCCGTAGTTTTAAAAGGGATTAACAAAGTTATTTGTTGTTTCCCCAAAGCTTGTGTATGTGTGTGTGTGTGTATTTGTACTACACTTGCCTAATGTGATGTTTTGGGGTCTTCTGTTTTTTTAATCTGTGTTTTCAAATTTCCTTGAGTGGGTTTGAATTGTAAATCAGAGATATTTTTGCAAAGCTCAGATCACTTTTGGCAGAGGAAAAGTTTAAGATGGTAGGACACACAGTCAGTGACTCTGAAAGTGACTGTCACCACGGAGGGTCCTCTGGATGTGTTTCACACTTCACACAAAATTCTGAGTCTAACAAAGTAAACATTATTAATGTCAATATTAACATTTCTGGTTCTCCTTCCCTTCTTGGACATACCTAATAAAGGACTAGGCTTTTCTACTCTTGAATTTGGACAGTTCAGGTGATGAAAAATGAGCACGAAGTCTTTCAAGTCACTTGTAGGCAGAACCGTGTGACAGCTGGTGTGTGGTTCTCTGCGCTCTGCCGTGGTGGGGTGCCAGGAAGGGGTGTTTGGGGTAGAGACCCGGACAGCCTGGGGCTCTGGCCGCACACGGACAGCAAGCTCTCCCGAGTCAGACCCTCTACCAGCTTTCTGAGAGTAAGACATCAACTTCGGCTGTGTTAAGTCACTGAGGTTTCTGTGTCGTCTGTTTCTGCAGCACAGCCCGGCCTGTGCTGACAAAACATTCCCCCGTCAGGAAGTTTCGCACCTTCCCCTCCCAGCTTTTCCATGGTAGCGGCTCTTGTTCACGGAGGGCTCATGTGTCAGGCGCTTCAACTTTACCTGCAGCATTTCCTTTAGTTTTTACAATGTGGTGGCAATCTCTCATTTTCCAGTGAGAGGTGACCTAGGGAGATGATGTGGTTGGTCAAAGTCACTCACTTAGTAGCAGAGCTGGGGTTTGAACTCTGGTCTCTCTGATTGCAACGTCACACTCCTGCCATTGTGCTGTGTAAAAGCTTACTCAGGTCGGTGACATTGGCTGAAAATTATTCAGCTGATTGAAATTCCTTCCTGCTTTGGTACAGGCCTTTCCTCTTGTTCGCAGATGAAGACAGCCACTGGTTGCCAACCTGAGGATTGTATTCTTATTTCCACCTACCACACAACCCACTCAGTTTTCTGTTTTCCAGATTTAATTGCTAAATACGGTTAGTTCCGTTTCACAGTTTTAATTTTTTTTTTTTTCAGGAATGGAAGGAAATCGTTTTTATTTGTCAGTTCATTGAGTCCAGATCCTAAGAAAGTCTGGCCAGAGCTGAATTTCGTGAAAGTGTTATTCCCGCCGCATATCGTGTGTTTCTTGATGTCGGAATTATTTAAGATGAAAAAAAAAAGGCTGGAGCATCGCGTTGCTGAGTCCGTTCCTGGAAGGGGTCCGGCTGTAACAGTCACAGAGTTTTTGTTGGGTATTATTACCAGGGGTTCAGGAACCAGTTTGGAAAAAGTATTTGTTTCCGAGGTGACCCACAACGTTTTTCTCCTTCTTCTTCTTTTTTTTTTTTGATGTGGCTAAAACAGGTCCCAGTTTCCAGTCCCAATCTTAACGTTTACTCACTGACTTGTTTCCTTTCCTTACATACCAGATCCGACTATAAAAATCAGAGGGATTAGTAGCTGCCTTCAAACCTTACAGGACTGTTACAAATACCAAATAAAGCAAAGTATGGGGAAATGCATTTGGAATGGTAGAGTGCTACGCACACACAATACTTTCCATAGTGCTGTGGGTGGTAGGAAAAAGCAGGGCTGTGCTTGAGACAGTGCTCTGTTGTGTTCATAGAAGGGTGTCATGTCTTGGGCATGGGAGGGGGGGCTTGACAGTAAGACCTGCCATGTCGGATGTTGACCAGCTTTTCAGTGAGCCTCAGGAAAGGGTGCTTGTGGAGTGAATTGTCATGAGGAGACTGAGAGTTTATTCCTTCTAGTGAGGATGTGTTAGCTTCCACTGTGGGAAACCTCCCAAGACAAGGGTCATTTCTTTTTGGAGTCATCGTGTTCCGGTGGCCTGTCTTTCTACGGCTTTGGCCCCATGAATCAGTGCCCAGGCTGACCTTTAAGAGATCCATGGCACTTGGCTGCACGTTGTTTCTGACAAATGCCGACTGAAGGAGCCGAGTAACACAGCCGAAGGTCGGGAGAAACAGTGTCGTGTGTTTTTTCCCCCCAGGGTGTCCACTGTGAGATAGTCCCGAGGGCTGAGCCGCTTCGCAGAGGGGTTTCCTTGTAGAGCAGTAAGTGAACAGTTCAGGCTTTGACCCGATGGAAATATCAGGGTGTTTAGTTGTAGTAGTTCTGTGGTTATAATTTATATTACCTTTCCTTCCAAAGTTGTCATAGTGATTTCGTGATGACATGTAGAAGATTAGAGGGGTGACTTGGAAGAATGCTTTCCATTTAGAAGAACACAGGTTTGATATTCTCAACATTTAATAACAATATATCACGTGGGGTGGAATTAATTCTTTAAGTCTCAGATAATAGATGTTTGAGACCAAGGCCAGGCATGCCTAATCACGACTTTTTGTTAGCCTTTGTTTAGATTGTTATAAATTGCCAATTTATATTGTAGAATTGGAGTGAAACGAGGCCCCTGCAGACCTCCCGCCTCAGGTCAGACGGCTGGTTGGCAGCATAGTTAGTGACCGAAGGGGCCCACCCAACAGACGTGAGTTATTTTTTACTGGCTCTGACCTTCCATCGAACAGGATCTGGCTGGAGAACAGAAGCCCCTCACCTTCCCCTCGGCGCGCAGGGGAGGGTCTGCTAGGTGTAGAAGCCCCGCGAGGGTCTGGCGCTCCTTGGAGAGGCAGGTCTGGACCTCCACTCGGCAGAGCTGTGGCGGCGAGCCCTTGCTGGAGTGGGGGAGCCCTGGCGGTGTCTCTCTAAGTAAGAAAGTTGTCCCAGTGCCGGAACCACTCTTTGTGGCCCTGTATTTGCCCTGTGCCGTCTCTGCCACTTAGCCTTTGCCTCCCGTTTGCTCTGGGAGCTTTGTGCTGTTTCCCTCTCTGATCCTTGTTTAGAAGTGTTCCCTGAGGTTTCCCTCTCTATCTCGCTCTGTTTCCATCGTCTTTCTCGGCCTCCTCCCGTAGTCACAGAACGGACAGACAAGGCTGCCGTCTCTGGGACCAAGGCAGGCTTTGCCCGCGTGTCATACACGGTGTCTGGGGCGGAGCCAGCTCTCAACCTGTGGGGACTGACTGAGGGGAGGTTTCAGAATCAGCAGAGGGCGTCCTTTGTCTCTGATGTTCTGAAAGAAAACTTTGAAAGACACTACAAATTAGCATTAATGTCTTCCCTGCTAGTAAAGAGCAGGCAGATTTTGACACTGAATGGGATAACCCCGAGTGTCTAGCCCAAACTGTGGAAAAGCGTCGGTAGCCAGCATCCACCTGATTGATTACCTTGGTTGTCCCTCAGGGTGAAGTTGGGGTTGTTGGCGGCCTCGGGAGCCAAGCTGTAGCGGAAGTGCTGACCGCTGCGTGGGTCATCGTGGTCCACTGCGCTCACCGTCTGGATCAGCTGAGGGAGGGACAGGAGCTCAGGTGAGCTGGAGCCGGAGGAAAAAGTCTCAGGGCCCAGTGGTGTCCCCAACCCTGAAATCCAGCCGCAGGCTGCTTGACCCAATGGGAAGGGTGTCCTGACATCTACCTGGAAGATCTCCATGCTGTTCTGCAAGTCAGGTCAGGGCTTCGTTTCGGTTTTTTGTTGGGCCTGACTACATTAACGTCACAGGTGAGTGTTAACCAAATACCATGGATGTTAGACATCTGCATAACATATTCTCACACTAGTGCCCGCCGGTTTTAGGCAGTCTCAGTAGGAGATTCTGAATAAATGAACTCTGGGGTGCTGCAAGGTTCTGCTTGGCTCCCACTTTTTCATCCTCTCACCCCACCAGTTTAACCCTTTAACCCCACGTTGGGGTTAACATTTCAGGGTCAAGTTGTTATTGTTGAGAGGTCCCTATTTAAAAATGACCAGTACCTAGAAGGGCACGTTGGCCGTGTCAGGTTAATGGGTCACAGGGCAGTCAGTCCCTGTTGGCAGGAAGGGCGCTGGACAAGGGACAGGGCACAAGTCTGCCAGGGTGGGGTGTGCAGGGCAGACCAGAGCCAGAAGCAGATCTGGGGCCGCGGACAGGAGGAGGTGGGGTGGCTTCTTCTGGAGCGGCTCTGGCCCACACTTTGCCCTGTCCGCAGTGCTTTTCCGAGTAGTTAGCTGCCTCCTGGTTGTGAAGACCGCGATGACGGACTTCTGCGAGAGCACTGTGAAACACACCGCTGCACCACCGGCAGGCCGACGTGGGGCACATGGAAAAGGAGAAGGTGTGGGATGGGCGGTCTCCTTCCTGTGTGTCTGCTTCTCTATTGACCAGTAGCACTCCCCCCCCCCCCCGCGGGGCCTGGCCCTGTGGACGTGACGTCCTGCTGTTAAAAGCCAGCCGTGCTTCTGCCAGGGTAGCAACCAGACAGCGGAGGTCGGCTGGGCCCAGGTGGGCTTGCTTCGTCTTTATTTCGTCGTAAGTTGAGGGAGGTAAGCCTCCCTCACAGTATCTGAGGACTACATGACGGGGGAAGCTCCAGCGAGGCGACTTTCAGTGGACAGCGTGCTGCTCAGACCCCCCCCTCAGTGAAGGACTCGGTGCCCCAGCCGCACCTGTCTGACTCTTGGGGGGTTGCCTCAGTTGCTGAGAGCCACCTGCCCCTAGCTACCACAAACTTCTGGCACAACCCACACCCAGTGACTGATGGCAACAGTACAGAGGCCTGGCCATCCCATCTCAGCTTGGGAAAACTCTAGTTCCAGAGCCCTGTGAGGTCGTCCAAGGCTGCCAGTGGGTCTGCACTGCAGCTGGACTTCTCCTTTTGCCCAGTCCTGCAGAAGTCCTTCCCTTCTACAGGCTTTGGCCCAGGGACACTCCTGAATAGGCATCTTATATTGGAGCACCATCTCAGGATACGCCTCCTGGCAAACCAGCTGGCAACTGGCCTCTGGAATAAAACTGGGGAGTGGCGCTGAACTGAAGGGGAGGGGTCCGGAGGGCTCTGAAGATAAACTGGCCTCACAGTTTTGTCTGGCGCCAGTGCTGCACACACACTGGGGTCACGTTGCTGCCCCGTCCCTGCCGAGACAAGTCCTGTACCTTCCGTCTGGCCTGCAGTGCCACACAGACTTGCTGATGCATGTTATAAATAGGTGCTTTTGTTGGTTAATGTTGTTGGACAGTTATTTCAGAACATCTGACTTGTAAAATCGTATATACAGGTGACTGGGCGCCTGAGACGTAGGGCTGCTTGCCTACAGGGCTTTAAAGAAAGCTTGAGCAAAGACCCTGCCTGGCTGAGTGTGGTCAGGAGCACCCTGGCCTCCCCTCCGGCCCCCTGCTCCTGTAGGGTCAGATTTCACCCTTGGCCTCCTGGCTGAGCAGCATTCGGCTTAGCAGGTTTCATGCTGCCCTCGGCCCTCACCGAGTGTGTCTGCTGGTTTCTCCACGGGCTGCCTTGGCCGCTGCTCACCAGGAGGGAAGCACGCGCCCACCAGCTCGGCGGGCGCAAAGCTGACGACAGTGTCCAGAAAGTCTAACCCCGGGAGGCCAATTCCTTATGGACCAGGCGTGTCTCCTGAACTGTGTGCTTTTGAAAATCTTCAGAACGTGTCCCAGAACCAAAATCAAAGGGCAGGACTTCTGTTATCTTGGGCTAAAGATGACACATAGGAGAGACTTGCAGCTCATAGTAAATTAGACCCCTCCACCCCCCACGGTGGAGCATTCCCTCTCTTACAGGGCTTCAGAACAGGAGAGGTCGCGTTCTGGGAGAGTGGCAGCACCTCACCGCCTCTCTCGGTCTGGAGTACACAAGCACATCTCCCGTCTCTGCACCCTAAACGTAGCTGCCGGCGGCCAACTGAAGCAACACTGTATCTGTGGCTGAAAATTCAGGCGACGAGCCACGAGTCTGTCTCATCTTTAGCCCAAGATAACAAAAATCCTACCCTTTGGTTTTGGTTCAGGGACACGTTCTGAAGATTTTCAAAAGCACGCGGTTCAGGAGACACGCCTGGTCTGTAAGGAATCGGCCTCCTCGGGTTAGACTTTCTGGACACTGTCGTCAGCTTTGTGCCTGCCGAGCTGGTGGGTGCGTGCTTCCCTCCTGGTGAGCAGCGGCCAAGGCAGCCCGTGGAGAAACCAGCAGACACACTCGGTGAGGGCCGAGGGCAGCATGAAAGCTTTTACTGTGCTACTTAACACTGTTTTTATACTGTAGGTAAAAAATTAGCCTCTTGTCATGTTGTTGTGTAAAGTATTATATATTTGTCATATTACAATCTTATCCCATAATATAAAACAATATTTTGTATAGTATATTTTATAATACGTTGTCATAATATAAAACAAAAATTATTAAGATAAAGGCCCAAACCCCCTCACTCCAACCCACCCATGCATAGTAGCTATTGCTGTTTTTGTATCTTGTCTCTCGGTCTTCGCTCACACAGACATAATTTTACATAACTTCGGCATGCACATGTGGTTTTTATACCTCCTTTCTTATAATAATACGGATCATTTCTTAGGCTGTAAAGTCTTCACTGTAACTTTTATGAGCTGCGTAAAATTTCAGGTCTTTCTAGACCAGAAATTCAATGGATGAGGAAGTAGAATTACCCCAGACTTGTTTAAAAAATTTTAGGAGTGCAGTAGACCGTTGCACCGAGTTTCAAGAGTCAGTGGATGAGATAATTTATTTCAGAATCTCTACAGGACACCCTCCCACCCGGGAAGATGGGAAACTGCCTTAACAAAGACACCGACTCGGCAGAATGGTAAGGCTTGGAGGGTCGGTCTGCGGTGAGCTCGGGGCTGTGCAGACACGGTCTCTCTGTGCAGCAGGGTGCTGCAGGTGGCGGTGCGGGTGAGTGCGAGGAGAGAGAACCAGAACCACTTCGCAGCGGAGGCCGGGATGGCCAAAGCCTGCGTTCTCTCCTTGGAGACATGCACATCTCAAACTCAGAACGTACTTAATGAAACTCTGCTGACCCGTCTGCACCCCACCCCCAGGATCCATGGGGCCACAGTGTGTACCCCGGGGAAACAGGGCTGTTAGGGAGTCTGCTGGGTTATAAGTAGGGGAGGAGCGTGTCTTACAAGGCAGGCGCAGACGGGTGGATGTGGCGGCCTACGATCTGAGGTGTGGAAGGGTGGGTGCGGGGTGGACGACTGTCCTATCCAGATGTCGCTACATGGCCACTCCAAGCAGGGTTTTGGATGTTTCTCAGTTACACCACTTGGAGTTTGATCAACCAAATATTCATTTAGGTTTAAAACTGGACTTTAAAGAATGCACAGTTTTTTTCCTGAGGGTTAGAGAACTAAATTTATTTCAAATAAGTAGAAATTTGTTCCTTCAGATTAATTTTTTTCTCAAAATGTACCTGGCATCAGCAGCACCGATAAAAGGGGTGCTTCAGTGAGGGAAGAGTGAGGATAGGTAATTCTAGGTCACAAAACATTCTGAGAATCCGGCAGGCAGTCCCTAAACCAGGTATCTGTTGCCAGAAGTTAAGAACAGGGGGGAGGTAAGAAGACATAAAAATTAACCTTTCCCTATTGGAAATATTTTCAGGGATCAGTGCTAAACTGAGGGAAAGAGAGGATTCTTTTTTCCTTTGATCTTCACGGCGTCTCCCTCCCAGGACCCAGAGCGTGCTATTAAAGCTGGTTCTATGCAGTTCAGGTGCACGGTGGGCAGACGGCCTACTGCAGGCCAGTCAGTGAATCAGACCGTCATCAGAGCGTTCTTTAGGTCATAAAATGTGATGGAGACCCCAGATAGTTGTCTTAACAAATAAACTGTTGCAACGCGATACGCAGAAGGAGTTGGGCACTCCGGAGTCTAAATATCTTTGATGGCAGATTTGGCTACCTGTGACAGTCATTTCCGCATTGGGGGAGCTCACCAAGGTGTGTGCCTCGCAGGCAGCCTTACCTGCCCCGACTTGGCATTCTCGCAGACAAAGGCTTCATAGAATCCGGGGAACTCGGGAGCATTGTCGTTCACGTCCAGGACTCGGATTGTGACGGAAGCACTTCCGACCTGGGAAGGGTTGTCTGGAGAGAGCACAAAGGAGAGCGAAGGCGAGGTTTTGGAGGAACGGATGATGTTCACGGCCATTGTGGCCATTGTGTTTGTTACCTAGTGGGGGCGTGGCCGGGACGCAGGAGCGTGGGGAGGAGCAGGTGTGGGGGTGTGGCCGGGACGCAGGGGCGTGGGGAGGAGCAGGTGTGTGTGTGAGGGCACTGTGGTGTCAGGATGAGGCGAAGGGCCAGACTTGACGGGGAGCAGGTATCAAAAAATGAGTGTTAAAAAGAGGTTTTGAACCCTCTCCCTTGCCCCTCATACTTTGGGTTCTAGAATTAAAGGAGGTCAGCTCTGTATTTGGGGCTCGAAAATCGCCTGTTCAGAATAGGAGGCGTACTGTGTGGCTTGGGTTTATTCCTGCAAAACACTCTGTGCTTTGGATTATTTTCGGAAGGTTTCAAGTTGTTGACAGGAACACAGATAACTGCGTTCAGGGATTTGGGGGTCATTGCAGGACCACACACACTGCACCCCTGTCTTTGGCTGGGGCAGGAGAATTACTCGCCACTCACAGGGAAATGCCTTTTTGGTTTGATTTTTGCTTGAACACAAAGACAGTTCCACAGCCCCAGTAGTCCCCTCCTGTCTCTCCTGTTTCAGTCACCACCCCAAGAAGACTATAAGGTGCATAAGTTATTCTTAGTAAATAAACTTAGTAAATCAGAACGCCTTATTCTTCTGGTTCATTTTTCCTTTCTCAAAAATACTTACGCTATACTGTGTTTCACTTGTAAATACTTTTATTGCTTGGTTAAAAAATTTAAATTTTATCATGGCAGTGGATTTGTTGATTTTTGTACATGCCCTGACAAGGGACTGAACCGACAACCTTAGCATATGGGGATGATGCTCTAACCAACTGAGCTACCTAGTCAGGGCTAGTTAATTCTGATTTTTAAATAATATCGCAGTGGACATTTTGGTATATAAATTTTTGTTGATATCTACTGTTATTTCCTTAAGATAATTATTAGAGGTAGAATTCTTGAGAAAAAGTATGAGTATTTTTGGGAATCTTAATACAGAAGATTAATTGCCTAATTACCCCCCTGAATGGCTGTACATACTTCAGCCAGTACATTAGGGTCTGTAATTTATCTGAACATCTACCATCACTAGGTGTTATGGGAAAAATGTGAACAGCAGTAATGTAATTTTTCTTAAGTTTATAATAAACATGCTAATCTCAATTTTATTTTCTATTCCATTTTTAAGTTTATGTTAATAAATCTGCATTTTATTTTAAGATGTCTGAAATTTTTGTATGCTTGTGTATAATAAGGGTCATTTGTTGTAAATGCTTTCTTTCAGCCAAAAATAATATTTTATGCTGTTTGTTCACTCCTGATCCTGTCAAACATTAAAATTTCAGCCTCTTAGATTTCTCAGGAACTGACTCTTTTCCTCGTATAGAATTCTAGCTTCTTGGCTTGAGAATGCTATTTTTTTTGCATGCTTTTTTAAGTCCCTAAAGCAGGAGATTGCTGTACAGCAGTTGCTCAATAATTATTTGAACTGAATACATTCACTCACTTGCATGAACTGTGATTTTCATTTCTTTCTGTAAAAACACGGTTCCTGTCCCAACAAGCTCTAGGAACTTCCACTTTCCGCAGCGCTTACATTTGTCACCAGAGAGAGACCAGTTTATTGAGCTACTTACTCATTTCCATAGCAAGGATAGTGATGTTATGCCAAGAGAACTCTTCCCGGTCAAGGGGTCTTGCAGTCATCAGAGCCCCCGTTGTAATGTCAACATAGAAGAATCTCCCAGGGTCACTGCTTCTGTCAATGGAATATCTGGGAAAAAAACAAACAAAACCACAAAATAAAAACAAAAACAAAAATCCTGAAAACAGATTAAACACATCAATTTGAATAAACATACTGTAGCATGTTCCGTACATGAGAGAACTGCGGGATGTCGAGTGAGACATGACTCCGCTGATTGTGAGTTGCAGGTGCTTGGGAGACAGGATTTACTGTTTTATGTCCACGCCCCTCTGCCCACCTCCGCAAAGCCCAGTAACAACGTATTACTGCTTCAATTTCCTGATTCATAAAATAAAGTGGAACTGGGTGCTGCTAAACCTTAGGGCAGTTTTAAGGTATTTAAAGATCAGTTTCAGCTATTTAGAGTTTAGAACTGTCCAAGGCTTTTGGGACCCTCTGAATATCAACCCATTATGTATCTTTGTTCAAAATGAACTTCATTGAAATAAGTTCTGAAATGCTAAATTGAAACTGAAAAGCATGTAGTTCAGTGGTTGTAGTCCCCCTAATTAATATCAGTTACTGAGAGGAAGAGATTTGCATCCGGTCCTTCGTAACATGCTAGTGGCTGACCTGTTGGCACACGCAATAATGCATTTACTCAGTGGAGACTCCTTCTCTGTGGAATGTCTTTAACAGGATGAACCAGGTCTGTCTAGGTTGCTTATTGTAAGTAAGCCTGGAATTCATGAATTTATGGGGCTCGGTTTGCTGGAAAATGTCATGTAAGCTAGGTAATTAACGGGGTGTAAAAAACAGATGTTTCACACCCAAAATGGCTCCTTCGGTTCAGGCAGTGCACTGAATGGCAATATCCATCGCATATACCTGCATGCTCCGTGTGGACCGACATGCATCCTTACACAGGAGAAGAGGATATGTACAAGCCCTTGCACCTGGTTTCAGACCTTTCCAAGGAAAGGATGCTTGGCTTCTGTTTTGCTGTTGTCTGTATCCTCTGAGCCGTCACTTGCCTTGGTCCTGGGTAAGCGCTAGAATTCCTGGTGGGTGTGACTTGGCAGTCTGATCCTTTGTGCCATCTCACCTGTGCCGTTTCCCTTGGTTCCCATTTTGGGAGATTGAGTGATTATGGAGGGAGTTTCAGGCATCTGTATGTTTAAAACCCTCCATAAAGGATTTGATACGCAGTCATAATTGAGAGCCAGGCTGGAGAACCTTATATAGTCCTTGGTAATGGCCAGTCATTGTAATAGCTGCCATTATTGAACAGCAGGCATTTTATAGCTTCTTTTTAAATTCGTACAACTTCTCTAGGAGGTAGGTATTATCGCAGTTACCAGCAGAGACAAGACTTAGAGGAGTTAACACAGTTCATACTTTGCAGTAGTAAGGTTTGAAACACACGCGTGTGCACACACACACACTCTAATGTACTGGGTTCAAAGTTCTATTTAAGCTGCTGGCCATAGGGAAACTGGAAAACTGCCACTTTGATGGGAGCAGGCACTTTCTTCAGTGCATTGTGTTTTGAATTGCAGGTTAGTTAAGTCAGTATGGTGGGTTATTACTCCTGTTGAAAGAAAATAAAATAAAATAGCATGTATGCATACCAAACTATCACATGTAGTAAGAGTAATGTTGATGGTAAAACTTTTGTCTCAAATATATATATAAATACATATATATGTGTATATATAATATGCATGTATATGTATTATTTAGTAAAATGTCTTGTTTTAAACACATTTTTTTTTCCTGCAGAGATGCAGGATGGCTGTTCAGAGCATTACAGATTAAAGGAAAAGGTGGCCACTGAGGGCTAGAGAAGTTGGAATCATTTCACTGATGACTCTCCAAGGGCTGGGAAATTTAAGGCAGCAAATTGTCTGTTTCTGCCTGTGACCCTATTTAAGGAACGCTAGTGTGGTCAGGCATTGATTTATACACCTGACTTAATATTGACTCAGTTAAGCCTCACAATAAGCCTGTGAGGTAAGTACTGTTATCGTCCCCATTTTACAGGTGAGCAAACTGAGGCATAGAGAAGTTTAGTCTCTTGTCCAGGGTCTCATAGCTGGGAATCAAGAGCAGGCAGTTGGGTTCCCAGTTTCTGCTCCTGACTACCAGGCTGTGCTGCCTTATTGCACATGGAATGAATGAGATTGTTTAAGGAAACAAACCTGATCTCTTTTTGAAGATAGATTAAACCATGATAGTAAACAGTTGGCTTTTAAATAAAGAACAAACATATGGCTGCAAAGTTCATATAAAATTAACTGGAGCAGTTTTTTTCTAGCTATAACTAGTGATTTAGTTTTAAAGCTTACTGGCTGTTTTAAGAGTTGAGTTTGTCTTAGGAAAGAAAAAACACTGGTTGGCTCCTGACAGTCCTTTCTTTCCGTTCCCTTCTCATGAGTAAAGCCAGCCCTTCGGCCGTGACCCTGATGGCAGCTCTCCCAGCCACAGGCAGAGCGCCAAGGGAGAGGAAGCCTGTAAAGGACCAGCTTTCTGCAGCCCAGTGTACGAGGTCAGAGCAGATGCTACAGAGAGCGTGGGGTGGAGCAGTAGAAACTGCAGATGGAAAGAACCCCGACAGTACTGCCTCGTGACACCCCGAGGGGAAGCCCTTCCTCGGAGAAGCTTCCCTCATCAGGTGGTGTCCTTTCCGACTCCCCAGACAGGGCCCGAAGGAGGCAGTCACAGCGTTCATGACTTGGAACGGAACACTGGGCCAGATTTCAGGAGGCAGGAGAACAAGCTGAGGTGTAGATACGGGTGGAAAATGAGGAAACTGGGACACACGAGTGAATTATGTAGGTGGTTTTCCTTCTCTGACCACAATAATCTCACGTGCTACATGCAGAGTAGGCACGCATACATGTACAAAACTCCCTGAGCGAACCTTAGCTGATGTCCTCTGGGCTCCCTGCTTATTTGCTTGGCTCAGGACGTTCTGTGAGTTTGGAAGCGATTTGGAGGTTGGGCATCATGGGCAGGGTTGCGAACCCACGCATACCCTCCAGGATGGCACTGGAGGGCAGGCTGTTTTCACACCGCAGAAGCCTGTTCAGTTGCCAAGTGCTTCCATGCACCGCTTGCCAGAAATTCCTTGAGTATTCACTAAAATTTTAGGAGAACCAAGCCTTGTGTTTTTCATGTATATAAAACTAAATCTGGAGACTAGTTTGGGGGTTCACTAGTAAGTAATGACCAGTTTATGTGCCTGAACATACCATAAACTTCCTAGAGAGGAGATTATAAAAGTCTTAGTAATCTTTTAAAAAAGTTAAATGGCTCTTTGTTCCTAATATTTAAACTTTAGGTAGTATGTTGGTTTTGGGGTAATTTAATATGTAATTTCTTGCCAGAAATACAAATCTCATTTATTTGTAATAAAAATGCAGATGAATTAGATGGCCAAGCAGCATATAACATGTGCAGATTATTTCAAAATGACTTTAATAGGAAAACTAAGGATAAATAATTTGGAGGAAAGAGAATACAGGAAAATAATTCCCAAACGGGTATTAAATGGTGGCCAGAAATTTGACTTTTAGGTGTCTTTCCCCCCGACAGTCCAGGACCCCCGGTTTTCTGCTTGGATCCAGGGACCATCTGTGTCCCTGAGGGGCACCAGGAAGAGTCAGGGACCCGGTTTCTGGCACTGTGAATTCTGCTCTCTCTTGGCAACTGAGATGCAGAGGGAGCATCATCGCTGGTTCTGACCAGTGGATTCTGCTTTGCCGTGGTGCCCAAACCCTCGTCTGTCACCGCCAGGCATGATGCTGTTGCCTTGTTCTTGACTGTGTCTGAGGACCTATGTAGAGTCCCACCCACCCCAGAATAAACTCAGTGGACCCTGCCCTGTGCTTCCAGCTTGTTCAGTCTTGGAGTCCTTCTGGTCGAGATCTGTTGGAATACACAGGCTCTTCACTGTCGACTTCCATGATGCTGACTGGTGGCTGTCTGTGGCCCATCACGTGAAGCAGCTCTGTTAGTAGACAGGATTCCTTCGTTTTTTTATACCTCCTTTTGCTCCATGCCAGTAGTGGATCTGGGCCCACTGGTGTTTCTCTTTCTTTCCTGGATACGCCTTGAGATAACCACTTCAGTCCAAAAAAGTGCACACTTGCTCTGGGTGTGTGTGTGCACACGCGTGTTTCCTGGCAGTGCTCAGTCTCTCCTGCTGGTCATTTAGTCACGTGACTCCTACCGAAGCCCTGTTTCTTGTGCTCACCACACAGGAGTCCAGAGTCAGTCTGGAGGGAAGATGTGGAAGTCCCCACTGGGTGTTCTGATCGACTCTCACAGGAACGAGATCTGATTTTTTCAAGCTTGTGTTCATTTCAAACGTTTCCCCCCCATAAAGGTTTATTCTCTGATGTTTTCCCCACAGTATTTTTGTCATAAATAGATTAACCAATCAGAAGATACACTGATATGAGTATATATGTGTGTGTGTGTGTGTATGTATTTGACTTGTGAAAGTATAAATTTATAGTAGAATCTATTTCATTTATGTTGTGGTTGTTGTGATGACGATATAGTTTCACTAACCTCTTCCTACCCTGTTATACATTTCAAAAGCTTAAGGTAGAAATATTGCTCCTATGAAGTTGTTAAAATACAAGATTAGTTGAGTTTTAAAAGTCAAATACGAGAATTCAAACAAAATCGTTTTAGCCATTTTAATGCCTGAAAATGTAACATGTTTCGTTTGGTTAGAGGAGGCAGAGTTCCCCAGTGCAGCGCTTCTCAGGAGGGAACCGCCGTCGTTAAACTGCAGGAGCACGTTTTCCGTACGTGAGAAGTAGCGCCAGGCAAAGGGGCGGCTGACAGAAGGGGCAGTCAGTAAACTGGGGCGTGTTTCCAGTGTGTTGTCTGCACTAAAGCCCTAGATCCATGGTGTGACTTCCAACAACTGACGTGACAGATGGCCTCAGATAGCCTTGGACTCCTGATCTTTTGTGTCGAGCTTCAGAGGCTTGGCAGTCGCTCTGGAAGGTCGAGGCATCAACCTGTCCACCAGGTGTTTGCACTTCGGTTCCAGAGCTGGCGGGAAACGGCCGAGACTGTACGAGCAGCTCCCCTGCGCCCTCTTGAGGGGAAGCAGCCTGGTTGGAATCATTCGGTCCAGCCACACTTTGGGCAGATTGATACGCGGGCTTGTAGTGGGAAGCCCTGTGTGACCAGTCCGTGTGGCAGGGGAGCCATCGACAACACAGGTAGTAGTTTCTGTGTCTGTTCTTTCTATACAGAAATACATATACCATGTATGTTATTTCCCCCCATTTTTAAAGTAAAAAAGTCAGAGGTTCATAAAAATCAAAAGAATGTGCAATGATCACCTTTATATGCACGACTAAGATTCAACATTTTTAACAGTTTGACGTCTATGCTTTATTCAGGGGTGTCACACTCATTTTCACCGGGGGCCACATCAGCCTCGAGGTTGCCCTCAAAGGGCCAAATGTAATTTCAACTCCTTAACTGTTAAGGAGTAGTTACATTTATATAGTCCTAAAGTTATTTCAGCCCTTTGAAGGCAACCATGAGGCTACTGTGGCCCCCAGTGAAAATGAGTTTGATGCCCCTGCTTTACCTTAGTGGTTCTCTCAGCTGGAGGTAATTTTGTACCCTGCCCTCCTCAGGGACATTTGGCAATATATGGGGACATTTTAAGTCATTACAGTTCAGGGGATGCTACTGGTGTTTAGTGGGTAGAGGCCAGAGATGCTACTAAACATTGTGCAATGCACAGGACAGCCCCCACAGCGGAGAACCATCCGTCCCTGAATGTCAGCAGGGCTGGGATTGAGAACTAAGGGGTGTGTATGTTGCTGAACCACTTGACAGTAAGGCATAGACATAATGATACTTCATTATCTAGAACATGAAAAGGCCATGTTATTTAGACAGAAAGAATTTAAAGAAATAGGCGTCTCCAGAGATGGAAGAAGAAAAGGGGGAAAGTGCTAGAGAATTTGATGCAAGGGGAGGGAAGGTCCCACGATACAAGGGAGAGGTGAAGTCTGTGGGAGAAACCTGATCGAGTTGTTGGTCACATCTGGGTCCTTGGCAGAAATGATCTGTATGGTGGTTCCAATCGCCACATCTTCCGGCACCTCCACAAAATAAAAGCCAGGCTCAAATACAGGGGGCTCGTCCACATCTTCCACACTGATGTGCACTGTGGTTGTGTCCTGAAAGGGGCCCAGGTTCAGAAAACGCATCTCCAGGTGAGGATTGGCTCCCTCCACTTTTAAGGTGTAGCTTTTCTTGCTTTCGAAACTCAGTGGCTGGAAAGAAATGGCAGGGAAATTGATTAGCCAGCAACATATGCGTCAGGTTCCAAAGGATGACCCACCCTGAGGGCTGGTGGGTAGATTCCTCAATTCATTAAAATCGTGGAAAAGAGGTAAGGGGGGAAATAAGGGATTTTTTTTTTTTTGGTTCCATAGTTCTCGGTCTTAATGTCTGTTTCAATAACTTGGGTAAAGAAAGTTAGGAAGGCACTGGTTAGTTCAGAGACAGTGAGGAAGCCAGTTTGCTGGTTGAGAAAGCCACTGTACTCTGGGTAAGCCTGACTCTAGCACGCCCACTCTTCAATTGGCACGCTCACCTTGTCCTTAGAGATGTTTGCTCATTTGAAAAGGTGGCATGATAATTGAGAGTCCGGGGTCTGTTTCGGAATACCCACCCAACTCAGGCCGGGGCTGCTGGTTTGCTCTCTTCCTTAAAACAATTCTGGAGCACAAAGGCAGTAGAGATTTTGTAAGAAGCCATCATAGGCACATTTCACAGGAGTTCTCAGGGTACTGTGTCAGATCGGAATTTGTGTATTTAGCTTATACCATAGACAATCTTTTTTAAAAATCTCTTTTAGAAACCTAATCCAGTGCCTCATTGTGTAGTTGAATAAACAGACTCAGAGCTCGAAGGCTAAGCTAACATGGTTGTGTAGTGTCAGAATAGAAATGCTGGTCTAGACTTTAAAATACTTCATTTAGGGCTCACCCACAAAATAAAATTCCCTGTCATAAAATTGAATTTTTGTTTTAAACCTAGCCCTATCTTCAGAATGTTTTATGTCAAAATAAATACAGTACTTCATGTCCTGGCTAGTGTGGCTCAGTGGATTGAGTGCCAGCCTGTGAACCACCAAAGGGTTACTGGTTCGATTCTCTGTCAGGGCACATGCCTGGGTTGCAGGCCAGGTCCCCAGTAGGAGGTGCACAAGAGGCAACCACACATTGATGTTTCCTTTCTCCCTCCCTCCCCCACTAAAAATAAATAAATAAATAAATAAAAATCTTAAAAAAGATACAGCACTTCAGGGCAGAATGGGAACTTGAATGCTATCTTTTAAGACTATCCATTTGTTTCCTTTTTTTGTTTTTACTGACAAAAATGTTTAAAGTTTTAAGCAACAGTTCAAAACATCATCAACAAAAATATCACAGGAAGTCCATAAAATAATCACAGAGGAGAGCAGAGAAGTTACTAAAGCTCGAAAGTCACAAATGACTAATTTTTGTAGGTAAATATTCATTCATGCTTTTTTCATAAAATATGCTGAATTAAGCACATTTTGTGTTAGAAAGAGGCGTATGTCCATTTAAGCATCTGCTTTGTTTTTGAGAAACGAACAGTAGTAGTTACTTTCAGTTTGTTATTTTCAAATTCTAACAGAATCTTGCTGTCGGTGTTGCTGGGTTGCTGCTTGTTCTGTGTGCACTCAGCACCGAGCGTGGTCGTCGTGCACGTGGTCTCACAGAGTGCACCGTCCCGTGGGGGCCGGGCAGCCTGCCTTCCTAGTGCCTGGTCCGAAGGCCAGGTTTTCGTTGACAGGGAAGTCTGCCCCTCGGTTTATGATATATTTGAAGGAATAGTTTCATCTGTTTGTTTCATTTATACTTGCTCTGTAAACCTGGACATTTATCTTCCTGGTAAATTATATTATGTTCTCTTAAAATTCTTTCTTTAAATATAGGTAAGCCAAAGTGGGCACTGTTGTCTGTGTTCAGTTTGAGCTGGGTCAAGTTTTCCTCTTAAGTCATTTTTCCAACTTGGTGTGAATTTTGTATTTGTTTTTTAAATTAGCGTGTAATTTTCACACATCAAAGTCTGTCTTCTATAGTGTAAAGTTTTGGAGGTTTCGGCAGATGCATGCACTCACGTTTCCATCGTGATAATCAAGATGGACTGCAGTCCCGTCGCCCCGTTCCCCCTTCCCCGTGCTCCCCTGCGGCCAGCCCTCCCCACTGGCAGCTGCCATGAGCTCCGGTCTGCGCTCTGCTCCTGTTGCAAGACCGTCACATGCATGGAGCCATTCCGTATCTGCTGGTTTCTTTCACTTGGCACCATGCGTTTGGGATTCATCCACATTGTGGAAATGAGTTGTTCGTTCCTTCCTATCGCCAAGTTGTATTCTGTTGTGTGGATGCACCACTGTTCATCCACTTGGGTAGTTTCCAGTTTCTGCTGGTTTTGAATAAAACCATTGTGAACATTTGTATGCAGGTTTTTGCGTGAACATAGGTTTTCATTTCATTTGGGTAAATACCTAAGTGTGGGATTACAGGATTGTATGGTTAAGTATATTTTCAACTTTTTTAAAATAAGAAACTTCCAAACGAGTTTTCAGAGTGGCTGTCCTGTTTTGTATTCCCACCAGGAGTATGAGAGATATGGTTGCTTCATGTTCTTATCATTATTTGGTTTTATCAGCATTTTTGATTTTAGCATCCTAGTGCACGTGAAGTGGTATCTTGTGGTTTTGATTTGCATTTCCCTAATGCCTAATGAATGATGTTGAACATTTAAAAAAATTGTTTTTAAAGGTTTTATTTATTTTTAGAGAGAGAAGTAGGGAGGGAGAAAGAGAGAGAGAGAAATAACAATGTGTAGTTGCCTTTTATGCTCCTCCGCCCCCACTGGGGACCTGGCCCACAACCCAGGCATGTGCCCTGACTAGGAATCGAACTAGTGACCCTTTGGTTCACAGGCTGGCACTCAGTCCACTGAGCCACACCAGCCAGGGCTGATGTTGAACATTTTATAGCTCTTCTGGAAGAGTCTTTATATGCTGTGTATTCAAGTCATTTATCAGATATGTGATTTGCAGATAATTTATTGCACTCTTTGATTTTTTTTCTCTTGACAGTATCCTTTAAAGAGCAGAAGCTCTTAATTTTGATGAAATCTTACTAATCAGTTTTTCTTTTGTAGATTGGGATTTTGGTGTCATGTCTAAGAATCATTGCCTAAGAATCATTTGTCAGGGTCAAAAAGATTTTCTTCTATGTTTCCTTCTAGAAATTTATAGTTTTAGTTTTTTACATTTAGGTATATGACCCATTTTGAGTTTGTTTTTGTGAGGTATAAATTGAAGTTCTTTTTTAAAGTATGGATATAGAATTGTTTTATCACTGTCTGTTGAAGATACTGAAGAGAATTTTAATTAATGTTAGAATTGCTTTTAAAATAAGTTACCTAGTGATCATTACATTATTTAAGATTATTGTCTCCCTCACTTAAATAATTTTATTATTTAAAATTCAGGGAAAGCATTGCCCTAAATACCCTAAGCTTTAATTTGCCTACAAAAAATATGCTTGACTTTTCCCTCGCAAAAAGTTTTTGTGCTTGTTTTTTAACATCAAATAATTGTTTATTTTATACTCACGTAGTAAATTAAAGAGTAGTAACATCTGAGAAACGAAGTTTCATATTCAAGGAATTTCTCAGAGTTGGAGCACACAAAAAGTGATACGCCATTACATGCTTGAAAACCGAGTGATGAAAATTACAGCTCAAAGCAGTAACGCGGGCACCTAAGCAGAGTCGCTCCTCCTCTGTCCCCGTGGCATGGCCTCAAGTGCCGTGCTGTGACGGCTCCTCTTAGTCTCTGCTACAAGTGTGTCTCTCTCTGTCGGTCCCTCACAGGCACAGGCTGTGACGGACTCGGATTCTTACACCCTGGGGCCTAGCAAGGGCCTCAGACTCAAAACGCAGCAGGAAAGGCGGGCACGTTGAGCTGTGCGAACGAGTTTTTCAGTGAGTGTTAACAAGCACTGGTTGAGCGCCTGTGTAGATTTTACGTCACCGTAGTTCAGTGATTCTCAGGTGTGCATTTTTCATGTTTTGACGTTTTGGAAACAGGGTTGCTTCCCCAGCTGCGGCACCTTTAGGCGCAGCAGGAGACAGGGTGCAGTAGTTTCCGCGCAGGGCAGCCAGCTCGAAGCGGTTCTCGCCGTGTGCCCTTCGGTTGAGTTCGGTGCACCGTCCGCATTGCGTGTGTTGACCTTGAATGCCTTCCAAAATGCCTTCCACAAGATTGTATTCTGATTCCGTCTTGAAACAGAAGTTGTGAAGGCAGAGGCGCGCAGACAGCAGCAGGGAGTGATTCCGGTTAGTGAAGCAGGTGTGCCTGTGTCTGCAAGAGTTTTTTCCGAAACTATGAGCTAAGGAATGAGAAAGCATTGCATCATTTAAATTGAAAGTATTTTTTTAAGTGGTATGTAAAACAATGGTGGGATTTACATTGCATGGACATCTTCGGTTTGATGAAATATGGGAGTGTTCTGCTCTTTGTGGTCTGCCTAAGAGGATAATGGACTCAAAACCGTTGTTTATTGCGTGCTGGAGGGGGGAGACGTGCTGCAGACGGGAGAACGGTGCAGCAGCGTGCTCACAGAATAAAGGGCATGCTGGGAAATGTGTGTTTCAGGTTACCTTTCAAACATTTAAGAGACTGCAAATCAATTGATTGATTACTTAAAAGCCAGAATGACCCAGGATACCTGTTGTTAGTAAAGTGTGGTTTTATGAAAACCCCATTCTGTCAATTCAACTTAATTTTTCTTTTCGAAAAATATGTGCCTTTTAGATGAATAATAAGCCTTAGGGAAATACATCAAAAGCAGAACTTCCGTTTCCATTTCTCACAACACTAGTAATAATGAAGTCGGAAGAAGGGTGTGGATCAGGCGTCTGAGCGAATGTCACTCCAGACGTCCAGTTTGAGCTGTCGGCAGTCCTTAAAGTGTTTATTACATTTGAGGTGTCCACCCAAGGTATTGACCTCGTTCTTAATCCCGTTTTCTGTCACCTTGGAAGTTCAGGAGAGAAATACAGATGACCTTGGCAAAACTGACCTCTGTTTTGATGAAACACGGATACAGTTTTAGTGATGACAGTGAAAGACAGTGTTCTGTCTCAGGAGGTTTAATCTCTTCTCCAGGTAAGGGAGCTGGAGAAATGACATTCTGAGGTTCCTTTTAGATACAAAATTGTAATAGTTAACATTTTAAAATGAATGTCTTATAATAAGGTATATGCTACATTCTAATAATTTGACATAAGTTAATAGTATTACATTATTATTTAGAATTTTCTCATATGTTATTTTAAGATATAGAATTTGAAATATGGAGAATTCCAAATACTTTTTTCTGGTTGCTTAATTTTTTAAAGGGAATTTTTACATTAAACAATTTATAATTATTCAAAATTTTGAGCATTTACCTTGTTTAAAGTTTCCAGTCGTTGTAAGAAATGCATTATTAATTGTTACCTTGAGCTGCACCACATAATAGGGGGATGTTCTTAATCCTATATCGCACACTAAATTGATATTATTTCTAGTCACCTTTTCTAGTTCTACCACATATTATTAATTCTCAAGGAATGAGAATAAAATAAGAAACAGCACTATTTAAATTACATCCAGGTTTGTTTGATGATTCTGAAGTTAATCTCAGCATTTTGTACTGTTTTGTAAAGATGCTGGTTGTAAAGATTTCTGGTTGGTGGAATGCTGGGTAACATCTTAAATAAAACAGGGCGACCTTGAACTCTTCCCTTCCAAAGCAGTGTTAATTCAACTTTATGGAACGACGTGGAATGAAGTGATTAAACACTAACTGTTGCCACATTCTAAGTTATGACCGTGTGGCTTTTGTCGGGGTCCTCCATGTTCCTCATGCCGTGGTTAGTCTTCAGTGTTGTCACAGGTGCTCATTGCCTTCTCTTGGACGTAGTTTCTTCGTGCCTGTGAGGACGTGACATTGCCCTGATTTCCCTCCTTCTGCCCTGGCCCCTCCGCAGTCTCCTTGCTTGTCCGTGCCTGTCTCCTGACCTCAGCGTGTCAGGGTGCTGCAGGGCTCATTTCACTGTCTCTCTGACTGCGCTCACTCCCCTGGAGTGTCGTCCTCCTTTACTTTCTTTAAGTACTGTCTGTACGCTTATGACTCTCAAGTTTTTATTTCCAGCCAGCAATTCTTCTCCAAACTCCAGACTCCTGTAACCAACAGCTACTACCCGTCTCCACTTGGCTCTGTAGCTGACATTGCAAATGTAACGAACGCATCCAGAACGTGAACCCAGTGTTTGCCGCCCCCTGCCTTCCTCTCTGCCTGAGACTTCCCATCCCAGTTAACGAGAACTTCATTCTTCTTGTTGCTCAGTTGACTCCTCTCTTTCTTTCATGTCTGCATCCAGTCTGCTAAGAAGTCCTGTTGGTTGTGCCTTCAGAACATACATATCCAGATAGTGACCGCCTCTCACCCCCTCCGTCCCCACCACCCGAGGCCAGTGCACCTTCATCTCCTGTGTGTGTTGTTGCAACAGCTTTTCAGCTGGACTCTCTGTTTCCGTCTTTGCCCCTGGGGTCTCTTCTCAGCAGAAGCTACAGAGTAGTTACTTTATAATGGAAGCCCAGGCACGGCACACATTTGTCAAAGTCCTCCAGCTTTTCCCCTCTGTTCTCGGAGTAAGGCCCCAAGTCCTTCCCTCAGTCTGCAAAGTCTTATACCGTCTGGCTCACTCAGTGCTTTCTGCATATTTTCACCTCCTACTAGTCTTCCCTCCACTCCGTCTTATCAACTCCCGTGTTCTTGGGACAAACCGGGCAGAATCCCACCTCCGGGCCTTTGCGCTGGTTGTCCCCTTTCCACAACATCTCCACGCTCATGTCCTCAGCTCCAGGGCTGCTGGTGCAGTTCTCCCCTGATTTAGACGGAGCCTCCAAGGGTTGCGTCTGTCAACTTACCCAGCTTTGATGTTGCGACTCTGCCCCCTTACATGTCTTTGTGTCAATGTCATTCCTCTGGGGGGCCAGCCTCAACCACCCACTTTAAATACAAAGTCGTTTTGGCTCTTCTGACACCACGTTCTTTCTGCTTCACCCTCTCCCTTGGCATTCATTGGCTTGACTGTCTCCTTCCTCTTACAGAGTGGAAGCTCCAGGAGGGCGGAATTTTTTTGCTAATTTATTTACTCTATGTTAAATGCCTAGAGTGGTACCTGGCACATAGGTAGACACTCAACAAATATTTTTGAATAAGTAATTTAAGATATCTTGGGTTTTTAAATGTAAAAAAAATTTCTACCTGAAGATACCCATCCATATACTACACATAAAAAATGAGAGCTTATATTCAGAAAATTTGGTAATTTAACACATAGCAAAGGAGTTTCAAGTGATAATTTCACTTAGCAGCTATGCTTTATAAGCTTTTTCTAGGTTAATTAGCATCTGTAGATCTTTAAGTAGCAATTAAAAAATCCCTGCATGTTATTTATTGATTCATAAATGCTTTTATAGCTTGCTTTATTGTTATTTATGCTGTACTGTGGTAAAAAGTGAGTTATTCAAGTGCAAATATTGATTGTCATTAACATCATGGGGGAATTAAGCCATAACAGTTTTTTAAGTGGCTAAGTAGTGAGCTGGGAGAAATGACATATTTGTAATTATTTCTATTGTGACCTGATACTGTCTCTGTAAAATGACACAGCCAGTGTATACATATAAGCAAAAGGAGTTTTTTCTGAATAGTAGAAAAGCACCTTTCAGGGGGGTTGAAGACGTGCCCCTCAGTAGGACAGCAGCCCTCACTAACAGCTCGTGCGCGGTCAGAGACCCCGCAAGAGTGGCTCGGATTACCTTCTTCACGGTTATGATGCCGACTTGGAAGTTGGGGTCTGTGTGAATGTCAAAGGCATCGGCACCGTCTCCGTCCACGATCGTGTACTTCATCTCTGCGTTGATTCCTTCGTCCAGGTCCTTGGCGAACACTCTCCCCACGGTGGAGCTGACGGGAGCTGACTCCAGCACGCTCATCTGGTAATGTTCTGTGAAGGGAGGCCAGAACATTAGAGGTCTTGTCACCTGTCACCGGACAGAACACCTCATCACTGTCAGGTCACACAAAGCATGCTGTGCAAAACATCTTTCTCCTGGCTCAACAATTGAAAGTTGAGTTTTGCTGGTGAAAACTGACATCCGAAGAGGCTGAGCAACTGGTGTTAGGTCGTAGCCTGTGCTGGATGCTCAGCAAGGAGGGGCCACAGCGGCCCGACTGTAATTCTGAGAGCGGCACAGGACGGATGGAAGTACAAATACTTCTTATCTCAGTGAGTCTGCCCTCAGAGTGGCAGGAAGTACCTAGCTTTCCGACCTCTGATTCCTTCCTAATGGGCTATTCCCCCGAGTGTGGATTCCTTCTGAGAAAGGCGGAAAGCACGGACAGTGTGTTCATGAAGTGCGTGTGTGCTCCTCACATTTCACACGCCCGCGTCTTCCTTCGCGGCCAGCCCAGTGTGCTGACCCCCCATTTGGTGCCCAGTGGTCTGTAGAGAAGGAACGGCCGCTGAGAGGAAGCGCCCCTGGCTCTGTGTGGCGGCCACCACTGTGTCCTTGCACCTGGGCAGACCTCCGAAGCTTCTTGTTCTCCCCTTTTAGCATAGAACACCCCCAAAGTTCTCAGCGCCTACATTGTTTTCCTTTTCAACCTGAGACCCTGAATTCACAGTGCAATTTAGTTTATTTTCACTTCCATGGAGTTTTATCTTTCCTAATTTACCTTCTCTGGGGTGTAACTTTTCCCATTCCTCGTTATTTTGTCAATCAGACTGTGACTAACAAAATCACACAGTCACATTTTCAGTATGTACTTGGTCTCTTTTATTCTAATATGCGTCACAGGCTACAGGGATGCCTGGTTGAGGCCTTGGCTTCATAGAACTTTGGGGAGCCTGAAGGCAGCCGGCCAGCTCATAGCACCCTGTCTCGCACAGGAGAACACATTTCCTGGCGGCACACGAGCCAGGAAATCGCCCATGTCTGCGTCAAGCTGGCAGATGTTTGGGTTTTATGATCCCTTTCCACTCAATTCCAAAGGTGCTGGTGGACTACACTCTGCTGTTGCAGAACTTTGGGAAGAACAAACAGGTATCTGCCTACAGTTTTCTCCTCACCAGGAGGGCTGTGTGTTCTGTGTCTGAACAAATATACATACAATTCCTCGCCTAGTATCCTGCCTTTTGGTTTCCTGGAATCTCATGGGGGCTTTGTGTATACTAGTGGCACCTAAGTATTGGAGCTCTCTTGCTGTATTTGCATTGATAGAAGAGATAATACACTTGGTCTGGCTGACTCAAAATGTAGCCCTGTAGCTGATAGCCAGGCTTGATTCTATTTCTAGTTTAGTTGTTTTTAGCCTAATTTCCTTGGTTAAGTCTTTTCACCTGGGGTTGTGTCTGCTGCTCTCACTTCTCCCATGGGCATCTGCCTCTCCCCTTCCTGCCTCCATTCCCGGGCTCCATCCCACAGTCACAGCTCTGCATTTCCACTCTTCCTGAGGACATTTAATCTGATTGTCCTGCTGCCAGTGTGCGTTTGGATCTGAATTTGTCTTTCTCATTCCCTTTCTAGTTCCATTACGCTGCATCCTCCGTTTCCATCGCTAGCACAGTTCTCCCTGTCCCCAATTGCCACCTTAGACTCCACCCCCTGCCTCGTGCCCTTAGCCAAGAAATCACGGGGCAGAAATCCATGTTGTCTTCTTTGTCTCAGAGCATCCCCCTGCCGTTTCCTTAAGTCCTTGTTAGTTCGAGTGTGGACTGTTCTCAAAGCCGCCCTGGCCAGCCCTGCCACCCGGTCCATGCGTGGCTCTGATCAGGCTTTCCTCTGTGTCTGTGCCTGCCTGAAAACTTCTGAGGACTTCCATTAGTCATAATAACACAGTGAAAGTAAAGACAGGTCTTCACCTCATTAAACATAAAACTACACTCGCAACTTTATTTCCAGGTTTTATAGATACCTTTTTCCTTACATTCAGGTGAGCTCTGGGCGGGGGGCAGAGATTTCATTTGCTTTGTGTACTGTTCTGTATCTCATACCTAGAATGGTGTCTGAGACAAAGAATTTTGGGATGAATGAGTTGCTCCCCCCTCTGGAATGTTCTCCTTTCTGCCTGTTTAAATTCTTTATACTCTAATGCTCAGTCATCTTAGTTTACTGTGAGACTTCATTCCTCACTGGCCAAGTGGGACAGCAAATGCTGCTTCTTGGTTGTTAACTTCTGGTGAGCACGGACTGTGTGCTCCCCAAGCTTCACAGGGGCAGGGCCGAGGTTTCAGCATCTCGTGCCCCTCCCACCCAGTGCCTTTACGTAGCGGGTGCTGCCTGCCTGCTTGGGAATTGGTCAGGTGCAGTGGTGCAGTGGGTCACTGCTCTGGTTTAGTTTCCCTGCGTGCATTCTCAACATAGGCCATGTCACCCCCTGGTGTGACAAGGAGGAGCCCAGGTCCTCTCTTTCCTCTCTGTAACAGGTGTACCCCTCTGGCCCGAGAGCCGGACTCTTCCCTGGTTAAATACTCACTCTGGGGAAAGCGGGGTGGGTTATCATTGACATCCGAAAGAGTGATGTTGACCGTCGTGGTCCCAGATAACCCGCCAAGCTGCCCTCCCATGTCCTTAGCTTGGATGATCACTTCGTAGTATTCCTTCGCCTCTCGGTCCATGTTCATGAGCGCCGTCCTAATCACACCTGTGGGAGAGGAGCAACTTGGTTTTTACAGGCAAAACCACACATCCAGTGTTTAAAGTTGGGTTCCTGGTTTCTCCTTTGTGTTTTGTTAATATCTAGAGTCTAGGTGCAAGTCACCTGTGTTTTACTGAACTTGAGGTCAGAATCTCAGCTTCAGAAGAGGCTGTGCTTACATGAATGGTGAGTAAATGCAGTTCTGGCGGGCTCGTTTCCTCTGGCTGCATTACTGGGAGAGACCAGCAGGGGGCAGCATCGGTCCTCTGACCAACTAGGGGTGCTCCATCTCACCACTTGTAACTGGTGCTTCGGCCCAGAAAACCGACTGCGTGTGTCTGCAAAGCTGTGATTTCAGAGCAGTTCTCCAGCCCCTAAAGTTCTTGTGGTGTGAGTGACTCTTCTTTAGGCAAGGCACTGCTGGGCTGCGTTTTCCTGCCTCCCTAACACTGTAAGCAGGGTTGGAATTCTGATTCGATTTTCCTTGTTAGATAATCATTCTGTTTTGTCCTGTTCTGCAGCCTCAGTGCTTCTTTGAATTCCATGAGCTAGAACATGAAAGGTGCTCTGTGAGTTTTTTAGTTTGAATGGTCGCAAGGAACGAACTTCCCCAGACAGTACACTGCAGCATTGTGATGTACCAATGTGGTTTCGTTAAGAGGGGTCTAAACCGAAACCCAGCGAAATGTGTTTTGATCCTGCCAAGGGTGTGTGGGTTTATCTAGCTTTTAACCCTTCCACTTAGAAAAGTTGACTTCTGTATGGTCCGGGCAAAGATTAAAGATGTGCTTCCTGCAAGTTCACAACACGACCCTTGGCTAAGCAGACCTGTGCGTGCCGGGGGAAGCACTGGGAACGGCAGACCCGTCCCCAGTTTGCCGCTTCTACTGATTACACCGCAGTTTAGTAACAGCATTCTAACGTGAAATGTGCAGGCTTTCCTTTTTTAAATGCCCTGTGGGCACAGCAGTAACCATCTCTTCGTGTATTTCTGACCTCAACACTAAAGATATCCCCTGGGAGCTGTCAAATAGTGTAAGGTTATAAAGGACACTTCACCCGCTTTCTGTCTATACTTCTCTCCCCCGTGGGCACTCTCATACCCTCCCCCTCCCCTGTTTTTAGAATTGTTGAGGTTACTGTTCCATAGATGTCCCTAAACGCAACCTTTTTCTTTCCTCCTGCTAATATAAACTCCTTCACTTTTTTCTCTTAGGACATAATTTTCTGACTGCCAGTTTCCTCTCAGGACTTCTGGGGGGAAAGTCTATCAGGTTGCGAGTAGAAATGATTTTTTTTTCTTTCACACAAGCAGGTAACTCTGAGCATGCGCCATTGAGTTTACCTTTGTGGCTGTAAGTTCTTTATTCAAATTCTTGTGAATTACTCTTAGGTCCTTAATTCTCCCGTATATAAAATGGGAATAATAGCACTTCCATATATTTCAAAAATTCACCAAGTTTGGAGGCTCAAGTATGGTAAGGTGCATGAAAGTACTGTAGAAGGGAGAAAGCCCAGCACAAGTGCAAGAGAATAAGGATACAGTCATTACTTGCCCACTCAAAAGTATTGAAGGGAATTCTTCGGAGGTAAAACGAACTCCATAATCAGAGCTCTCAGGTAAAATCGAAAACAAAGCCAAACCAAGCCTCCGCCGATTCGTACTTTTCTGCCACACTGCTCCTTACCATCCAGTTCTGTGTGCTGTCCTCCTGTTAGAGCCTCCCACCCAGCACCTCCTTTCGGGGGGGCCGCAGCCCATGCTCTGTGCTCTTTTCCCTTATCCAAACCTGTCTGCACCAGCCTCCGCTCGTTCTGGCCTTTTTCTCTGCTCGCACAGGGTGGTTTAGTGGAAAGAACGTCAGACTACGTGTCAGGGACCTGTGTGCAATTAGAAGCAATTTTTTTTAGGTCTCAATTCCTAATTTCCTTATCTATTGTATTTTGCCATGTATCATGCACTGCCGGGTATAATGCACACCCACAATTGTGTGCACACTATGCATGGGATTATTGTAACTATTATACCTATAGTATGTTATCGTTATACCTATGTATAATGCGTGTTAAAGGGTTATTAAACATAATCCTTACTTTTCCCACAAAAATTTGGGCAAAAGTGTGCATTATACATGGCAAAATATGGTATTAAGTGATGGTGATGAACCAGATGATTCCCCTAAGGCTCTTTCTAGTTTCGGAATCGGTGGTTCTGGTTCTCTGTTGAGCCAGGTCAACATGTCAGTCCTCTCACGTCTTCTTGGAGTTACAAAAGACCTTAATCCCGGGAATAAGTACAACATGGGAGTTTTGGAAGGCCGATGAGGAGGCACTTCTGTGTGGACAGGCCTTCTGGCCCCCCCACCATACCCGGTACACTGTCTGTGTGCAGCCCCGCGCCGCTCCCGCCCAGCAGGGCGGCGCTGGTTTGCTCTTTGATCCCAGAGCTCGTCACGGTGCTCTCTGGTTAGTACACTCCCTGGGGGACCCTGGGAAGGAGGGTTCGCCTGTCACAGCAGCAGCTGCAGTTTATCAGGGAATGAAGCGAGCACCCGCCTCGACTGCTGAGCCCCGCACCTGACTTGGAGTCCACAGAAAAGTACGGCTGGCCCTGGAGAATGCTGTACACCACCCGGGCGCTGTTGCCGTAGGTCGGGTCGTCCGCGTCTGTGGCTGTCACCTGGACGACCGAGGTCCCTGAGGAAGAGAGATGGTGGGAACCTGTTCACATCGAATGATCCTCAACGGGCCGTCCTAACGGACTTGCTAATGTTGTGTTTGCTTCCGCGGAAGGGCCCCTCTCCAGGCAGGCTTCCCTGACTCCTGTCTCTGCCACTCAGACAGCAGGGAGGGGAACTGCGCTTTAAATTCTGAACAACCAGCAAGGGCAGCACGTTTTTTTGGCTCTCCCTTGCGCTTTCGATTATACCAAAATGCTTCTTCCTTACGGATCATCATCCATCCATCCATCCATCCATCCATCATCTTTCTTTTTTTTAAGAACTAGAACTGAATAACAACATCAGGCTAATTACTAATTTTTTTTCCTAACTGATTTCAGTGTTTAAGTGGTTTTCTGCCTGAGGACTTGGTTGTCAATATCGGTTCAGTTTTATAGTTTGTGGGCTGTTTCGCATGTTCCCCCCTGTGTTTAGAGAAGAGGGCCTTCTGTAGCGGAATTGCTCTTTATGAGAATCAGTGAATCTCCACCTTACCCACTGGTGACATCTCTGGCACGGTGGCAACATAAGGTCCGTCCAGAAACTTGGGCTCGTTGTCGTTGATGTCTTGGATTTTGATGATGAACTCTGACTCTGGTTCCATTGGCCTGCCTGTCCGCCTGTCCAGGGCTTGAGCCCGTAAAGTGTACTGGGCCCGCTCCTCTCGGTCGAGCCTCTGAATGGCGTGGATGTCCCCTGTGGTGTCATCGATGGTAAACACGATGCCCGCGCCTTCTCCTGAGAGGATGTACTTGATGGATCCGTCCCCCCTGTCCATGTCTGAGTGGAGCTAGGGGGAAAAGCACCAAGATCTCATTACGGATAATGAACGGGTGTCAGAAATAAATTGATTTTCAGTGTGGTCCTAATATATGATCTCCTTTCAAACAGGAAGAATTTACTCCATTCAAATGTTTAAAGTGTTTCTCTACAAAAAGCTAATACTCACTGGATGAGATTGTACTGAAGGGCGGATGTAGCCTGGGGACAGGGAATGTTTCCACGTCGCGTTCAGTGTCAGTGTGACTTCCCGAGCCCCTCTCCCTGGGGAGGGCAGGAGGTGGGAAGGGGCTCCGGGCCGTGTGGGTCCCCAGCGTGAGAACAGGCACGTGCTGAGCGAAGGAGAACCCAGCCTTGCCGTTGCAGCTTTTAAAAATGGGGAAACCTAAACATTGTCAGATCAGAGAGTGTCGACGTAGATTAAGTTTTGGAGTTTCAGAAGCTTTAGGGAAGTTTTAAGTTGGCTGAACGGGTGGTGGAATGATTGGTAAGTGCTGCTCCTGCCCGGGGAAGTACTCTGACCTCGGGCTCTGCGGCTCCGATCCCGTGGTCCCGGGCCTGGGGTTTCAGTCGCGGGTCTGTGCTCGCTCTGGTGTCAGGTGTCGGAAGGGAACATGCTGCCAGGTGTTCCTCTGCCTCGGTGCGCCTCCCTTTTCCGGGAGACCAGCTCCTGGCTCAGTGACCAGTCACTCGGGTGTCAGTGGGTGGCTGTGCCAGGGACAGACTTTCATCTACTCAGCCAACTGTGCTTCCTCCCCAAGTGCTTTGCAGTGACTCCTGAGCGGAGCCCAGGGCACTGTGTTCATAGTAAGCCTAGGCATCCGTTTCTGCACCTCTAATTCTGGACAATGCGTAGAGGTGGCAAGAACCCTGGAATTCTGTGCTGTGCATATTTAACAGTATCTCTCTAAAGGGGGCAACAAAAAACCAGTTACACTGAGCCAGCCACCGCTGACTGTCGTTGCTGGGGGCACGAGTTCTTGGGGTCCTCCGGTGACGGAGGTGATGAGATTTCCTTACCAGACAGACCGCCAGTGTGAGGCTCAGGCCGAGAGGCAGATACATCTGGCCTGAACATTATGTCAGTTATGAATTGAGTGTCCTCGGCAAATTATCGTTTATAGCTTTCAAGTTTGTCATTCTATGTAAATGTAGAGAACGGTATGGACTCTTACTTTGAAGGGCTGTTGGGATCACTAGAAGTTAATGTACATAAGCACCTAGCACAGCATTTCACGTGATAGGAACGCTATACATGGCGCCGATTATGATAATGATGGACGTGCACAGAGAGAAAGGTGGTACCACGCCCAGCTCTTCTCTGCCCCCTTCAACCTTCAGGAATGTCGCAGAGATGGCAAAGCCACCTGTTGTCTTTTTAAAATGCAGAGTTCATGCAGATGGCTGCCTAAAGCATTTCGGGGACAGCGTCACTCTGAGAATCAAGTGGCACAGATGCCAAGAAGACACCTGAAAATGTATTCACAACACCCTCCGACCAGGATGGGTTTGGAGGTTGTGGCTGGCTTTGAGCTGATCTCAGAGTGACTCGTGGCCAAATCATGCAGGCAGTGATTTTCTGCCTAGAGGAATTCAGCTGTGTCTTATCTAGGGAAGGGAAATAAGAGAACAAAATTGACCGAAAAAATAGCTGTGGATTTTTTCTACTTAAAGGATTCTATTTAGAATATGAAGTGCTCACATTACCTCATTCCATATGCAGTATTATTACAATTTTTTGTAATCCAGACCTTCTATTTTTGCAGTTAAAAAAGCAGAGGTGCACAGCTCTTATTGTGTAGAATAGAAAGCCATTTTATTCAGACTTGGCCACAAAGAAATGCAAATCCACTCCATGTTGACCTGTGTTCCCAGGCAGAGGAATGGCATTGGGAGAAGGAGGACAAGGATCTCAGGATTTTTTTTTTAATTAAAAAATACCTGTGCATGCATGGGTTTACATATATAAGTACCTATCTAAATCTAAATCTGAGTGTAGCTATGTATAATTTTAAGTCATGCGGCACAGGACTTTCACTTAGAATGAAACAGGTTAATTCAGGCTTGGCAGATTATTTAGGGGAGAGAAACAATAGACGCTGATATAAACAGAGAACTCAGGACTGTTCTCAGATGTTCTATTTGTCATCGGAATAGTTTTGTTCTCTGAACCGTAACGGAGCTGAGCACACGTGTGATCATCCCAGGCCACGTTTAAGTGCTCTGCCCTCGGAGAGAGCTGAATAAGCACCTGAGTGCTGAACTTTGCTGTTGCGGAGGAGGTTCTGGTTCCTCCAGAACCGTCCGGCTGGCTGATGTCGGTAGCCTGGCTGAACCTCTGATCTGTTGTCTTTGTTTTCGTCTAGTACAGGTGAGCCGGTGGAGTTTAAAGTCCTCTCTGGACTGTGACTTCCTCGAAGTCAGGAACCCTGTGGCTTTCATCTTGGTGTGGGTCTTCACGTGGAGTAAAGGCTCAAAACTTTTTACCGAAACAGTGGTGTAAGGTGTGGGGTTAGGGTTAAAGCTTTTAGTGGAATCATTTTACCTTTGTTTGAAAAGAGCTAGCAAGCATCTTCCCAGTAGCTCCTGAGTGTGTGTTTGCTAGTGCATCCCTGTAAGGGCGGGGGAAGGGGAGCGGAGCGGAGGCAGGGAGCCAGTGTGAGGACACAGCAGAGAAGCAGGGGGCCTGCAGGGGGCCCCAGCAGGGGGAGAGTGCCGGCAATGAAGGGGCCGGGATCTGCTTACAGAGAGCTGGATTCTGGGCAATGTAATTGTGTCAGGTCAGGATCCAGTCAGATACCAAAACCTGCATTTGTTATTTCAGCAGAAGGTTGACTATGAGAAGGTAGAAAGGGACCCTGGGGTATGAGAGGGGTCATGACTCCAGGACACAGTGAGTGCCCCTCTGGCTGCGGGAGCAGAGGCAAGAGTCGGGCCCTTAGAATCCAGATGTTTGGAGGGGGCTGGGCCTGTCACCGCTGAGGAGGGAGTGCTGCCCCTTGGGGCTGGGAATTCAGGAGCTTAGAGGACGTGTCCCCAGCACCCCCCACCCCCTACAGAACTGAGACACCTGAGAAGGGGATGCTGTTCCGTGGTGCTGATGTTTGTGTGGGGCTCTGATGAGGCTGGTGCACCCAGAAACTGGAGTCAGTTGCTGGCTGGGTAAAAGGAGTGAGTCCTTTCCCCCTCCTCCTCCCTCCAGTGGTTCTCCCTCTAGAATGTTCTACTGTCAGAACCCACCAGGGAGCAGGTTGCAAAAAGGGAATTGTGGCTTGCAGAGTCCCAGCACCAGCGTCACGGAGTAGAGAACAGAGGAGCGAATACGGAGCTGAGTGGCCCTAGCCCAGTGACCGGTGCGATAATGTGACTGGTGCGGTAATGTGTGCTTGGTCGGGAGGTACACTGGCCACGGGCTGCACATCTGGCTGCGGGAATTGCAGAGAGGAGACCTTAACAGTTTTCTCTGAGTCACTCTGCAAATTGGCACTGTAATAAAAATGTTTTGTGTTTACCCACATTTAATTCAGCTAACACTGACTGAGGAGCAGCTCTTTGGAGGAGGGTAAGGAGTACATAGGCATGTGCAAGGTCTGTCTGGAAAAAGTCCAGTCATTGTTGATATAACGAGATGGTCTGCATGACATCAGTGTAACCTGGCAGACAGGGAGAGTGGACTGGAACACACATGTGTCAACAATGAGGACTTCACTGTACTAGTCAGTGGGGGTGGGAGATGTTTTTGAGTGAGCATGTGTACTGTGTGGTCGTCACATTCAAAATGATTGAGTGAGTAGAGCAATGAATCTGCATCGCATTTTGTGCTAAGCTTGAACATTCCTCCACAGAAACTATTCAGATGATTCAGAAGGCTGCAGCTGTGGGCAGCTGGTGATTGGCAGCTTCATCATGACAATGTGCCTGTTCATGTATCATATCTGTTGCATAGTTTTTTTGCGAAACATCATATCACCCAGGTGACTCAGCCCCACTACAGCCCAGATTTGGTGCCCTGTGACTTCTGACTTTTCTCCAAACTAAAATCACCTTTGAAAGGGAAGAGATTTCAGACTGTTGATGAGGTTCAGGAAAATATGTTGGGGCAGCTTATGGGGACTGGGAGAACTGTGTGAAGTCCCAAGGTGCCTGCTTTGAAGGGGACTGAGGTGTCATTGTCCTTTGTGCAATGTTTCTTGCATCTTCTTCAATAAATGTCTCTTTTTCATATTGCATGGATGGATCCTTTCTGGACAGAATTCGTATATCTTGGGAAAACATCTCCCACCCCCAGTCTCCTAGACAGAATAAGACGGGTGGATATTCTACTTAACCTGGTACTTCTTTAGTCTGTGAGATCTTCAGCCAAAGGAGTAGAGACTGATGGGATGTACCCACGATTATGAAAAATCTTAGTTGATTTAGGATTTTAAAAACGAGGGCGAGTTTCAGTCCTTTTGCCCCCTTTCATAGCGCCTCACAGAGCCCCAGGGGTGCAGCGTGTGGCTAGATAGCTTCCGTGTAGTTGTTAACCCCGGCCTGACTCGGAACTGCAGATTCGTGCACAAGCACAAGCTCTCTGGACCCCCTCTTTGCATGTGTCAATATAATCTAGCTTTAGCTCAACACTGCCTGTCCCTGGGAAGCCCAGTGTGGATTTTGTAAGACCATACCAATTACAGCTGATAATTGTTGCCACACTCATTTCTGAAATAAGCAAATAGGCAGGCCCTCTAAACAGACATCTGCCAGAGCTCAAGGTGACAAGCTGAATGCTCCTGGGGTGTAAAGGGAATGGAAAGTAGATGAGTCTCTTTTAAAAGAAAGGAAAGGGCTAAAGTCCTGGTAAGTGAATAGATAATTATCTCCATCATGTGGAGGCAGCACTCTAGTGCAGGGCAAAAACTTGCGCTAGTTGCTAGTGTGTTGGCTGGCCAAGGTGACTTGAGGGACGCCTGGGGTGTCCTGTGTCCTGGGATGGGGTAAGTAGGAAAGCGTGAGTCCTCATGGTGAGTACTAGACGGTGCTGCGGAGCCAAGTGCTCCCGGTGTCAGGAAGCAGGCAGGCTTGGTTGGGCTCCTGGCCCCGCCCTAACACCGTTGCTGCTTCCGTGCAGCTCTCAGGGCCCCCTGCGTGCCCGGCAGTGTAAAGGAAGCCGCTTGCTCCGGTGTCCGATTTTGGGGTGTATTTTCATCTGGGCTTTGACTGTTGGTTACCTTTTGTGTAATTTGGGCGATGAACAGAACTTCTGTGAGCTAAGTTCTCTAGGCTGATTATCTGAAAGGGGGGAACGATACTGCCCTCACAGCACTGTTGAGGTGACTAAGTGATCTCTGCATGGATGTGATTGGCTGACGCACAGAGTTGTCCGTCTGCGTCGTGGTGTGCCCAAGTCTGTGCTGGTTTTCGGTGCAGGGAGCTGTGGGGAAGGCTGGGAGGGGTGTCTCAGATTCTCCCCTTGGGAGAAGGGAAGAGGGCTCTAAACTGTCCATGCAGACAGAGCAATTACTGAATACAGATGTATTTTCTTAAAGTTCTTTTAGCAGTAGCCATATATGTCCAGTAGGGACAGACAGTTTACAAATATGGAGTAGCCAGAGTGGATGGAGGACGTGTGCACGATGGAAGTGGCCTTTCAGCCGGGCCCCGAGGAGTGTGAATGGGACTGAACGGAGAGTGGGGGACTGCATGGCGGGGCAGGACAGTCGCAGGGATGGACGTCTGGGGTAGGGACAGATGCTGTGTGCGTGTCAGAGCCAGTAAGGAGACCTGGCTCAGCTGGGTCAGGACTGGAGTCGAGAATCCGTAGGGGAGGGCTGGGTCCCGGACGAGGAGTCATTTGCTGAAAGTCCTTGAACTGTATATATGCTAAGAGCGCTGAAGCATGGAGCTTTCTCAGTCAGAGGAGCACCAGGATGGAAAGGATGCCTGGAGGAGAAAAATGTCCTGCATTCTGGGGAGGGATGGGAGTGGCCTCTCCACAGGGAGGAAGGCAGGGCCTGCTTAACCTGATGCCGCAGATGCCGGAGAGCAGAGGGACCAGAGTAATGACAGTGCCGGCAGGGGACGAGCAGAATCTGAGACTGGCAGGACGTATGACAGGGCATGGTGGCTGATGGTGCATGAAAAAGGGAGGGAAAGAAAGGGAAGCCCGGGGAACTGCTGCCGCTGTTACCACTATTACTGTTACCGCTACCACCACCGCCACGGCTACCACCGCTATTACCACTATTACTGTTGCCACTCCCTCTACCACCACCACCACCTTTACAACCACAGGGTCATGTTTACTACGATTTTCCTCTCAACTGGCTGCTGTGCTGAGTGCTTATCGTCTAGTCTGGGGCTTCGGGCAGTGCACGTGAAAATAAACATAACTTACATGCCGTAGGTCATGAGTAGAGCTGTAAAAGAAGTGCAATAGTGAGAGACTCTGGCGCGGGGGCCCACCAGGGAGACTGGCTCGGGAAGACCCGGATCCGAATGAGGAGGTGGTGATGGTGAGAGGAGCCAGGAGAAGGGCCTTTCGTGGTGAGATAACAATAAGGCAAAGCCTGGCAAGTTGTAGAACGGACCCGGGCTGTGTCCCCGGAGCACACTGGTGAGGAAAGAGAGAGTGGTGTGTGACACGGAGGCCAGGAGGCAGGCTGTGTCAGGCAGGAGTGGCCGTGTAAGGCGTGTGCAGAGTGCCGTGGGAAGACCCCGAAGGGTGGAAGCAGATGGCACGGTCTGACTCGTGAATTTAAAGCTCGTCCGTGGGGAAGAGCTTGGAGGGAAGTGTGGGGAGAAGTGAGGAAACTGGCCTGGAACCTGGGTGTGTGCACAGGGGGAGAGAGGGGTGGGAGTGGTGATGAGAGAAATGGAGGGTTTGGGGTTGATTGTGGCCTGGGGTTGGATTGGCAGGTGGAGAGAATGCGGGGCAGGACAGGACGAAGGATGATCACGGGTTTCTGGTTTTAGGATCTGGGTGACAGTGACGTGAGTATAGAGAAGACTGGGGAGCCGCTGGTCTGGGCAGGAATATAAGAGCTCCTTACTGGGCACGCTGCATCTGGGGCGCCTCTGAGTCGTACACATGGAGGCGGTTTGTGAGGCTGGAGCTCACGTGAGCGGTCTGAGCCAGAGACGGAGGTTTTGGACTCATGGGTTTACGGGTGGAGTTTCCAGCCGCAGGGTAGTGGGTCTACCCAGGGGGTGAGTGTGGGAAAAGAAGAGGCCCAGGGCGGGGCTTAGTAAGACCTCCAGTGACAGGTCAGGGAGCAGGAGAGGACGGCACGGAGGCCCAGAGGGAGGAGGAAAGGTGTTTGTGGTGAAGGCCGTGAAGCAGAGGGGACGGAGAGTCGAGGAGCAGGGGCCGGCGGCCAGCAGCGCCCCAGGCCTCTGTCGGGCAGTTCCGTAGAATGCAGCCGCTGGCAGTGGTTGGGGGGTGGGCTGTCCTTAGGCGCGTGGGAAACACAGCTTTTGTGCAGTGTGGGGGGGGGGCAAAGTCAGGTAACTGGGCTGAGAAGTGAGTGGGAGTGGAGGGAGGAGCTTATGTAACAACTCTTGAGAAGCTGTCATTCTTGTATTATCCCCACTGGACACTTGAAGAAACAGAGGCTGATGGGGCCTAGGGACCTGTCCAAGTCCTGTGGAAGGAATGGGCAGAACAGGGTTTGAACCTACGTGTGTTTGACTGTGAAACCATGTTCTTAGCCTTTTGGCTAAGTAAGTGTTCAGGTTATCATCGGAATGAATTATTTATTTTCTAATTAGTTCCTTGTTTTCCATTTCCTCTCACTGGGTTGCTTTCACAAAATAGTCTCTGATTAACAACCAGATAATGTAAACATAGGAGAAAGCCTGGATTAAACATGAAATGGTAGATGTATCAAGGGGATTTGAGTATCAAGTTGATAAATATGTTCATAGATTGTCTCCAGCTATCCTTTAGTGTAGAGCACATGCTAGGACATTCTGAAATGAAGTACGTTTTTTTCTCTACCCTTACCCCCGTTAAATTTGGGCCTCGGACAGTGCCGTGGGGATGCTCTGGGGGCGGGGGTGGGAAGCAGAAAGCCTTCCGCTGCCCCCTTTGCATTCCCTAGCTTCTTTCTTCCCCGCCCTGTCGTTCCCAGGGCTGCCGCTTCCTCTTTTGTGACTTGAATGGTCTTGCCCTCCCAAATCCTGTTCCTTGTCCCTCCCCCTAGCCCACCCCTGCTCAGAACAGAGGCAAGAGCATGGAGAGAAGTCTTTCCTTTCTGACTGGTCACCTGACAAAGCAAAAATCAGGGTCAGCTAGCTGTCAATAACGCACCACTAGTTCAAGTTGTTCTTAGGCTGCAGACACAGGCTGGGTGAGTTTTCACATTGAGTTCATAGTCAGTTTCAGTATTTAACATCCTGATAATTTTTTCTTTCTCTTGGGTAGCTCTTACCTTGCCGACGTACAAAGGGTCTGTTCCAGTGTACTCTTCCAGGACAAAAAACTGGTTCCAAACCCAGCTCCTCTTTGTCCGAAAGTGTGACTGTGGCTTGTCCGACGGGAGTGCCTCTAATCTGCCCAGTGGTGTCGGTGTGCTGGAGAGAACAGTGGTCGTGAGGTCCATCAGTCCCCAGAAGCACAAGGACATGCCGAGTCCCAGCCAGCTCTTTGCATTGCTCATTCTACCGGAAGTCCACATGGGACCGCCAGGCTTTCAGAGAGTGAAGCACAGGGCGGTGAGCCGCTGGGACGTGAGTATTTTCTAAACAAAGAGAATAACGAGGTTCATCGGACACTTATGCTTCCCAAGTGCGATCCCCGTTCAAGTCCACGTGCTTGAAGTTGACTTCCTGTCAAGTTAGGAAAAACACAATGTAAAGATGTCAGATCTTTCCTGTGGGCTTGTAGCAACTTTTCAAGAAATGTCAGCAGTCAGTTTTCTACTCAACAGATTAAAGAGTCTTAACTGAGTATTGCTTTAGAAATGCTTGAGAAATAAATAATATTTTGATAAAAATGAAACAGTTTTTCTTGCTATAATCAATCCCAACCCTTTGGATATGGATTTCAGTCGGATAAAACTAGTCAATAAATTTCTTCTCGTTGCTGGCGTAGCTGCAAGGTTGTGCCGTAGTATCGATCGGCGTAAATTAATAGTGTGCACTTCGAAATACTTACGATCAGGCAGCTCTCTAAACTCTTACCAGTGGCATTCGTTTCCAAAATTTACAGCTAGTAACTAATATTTTCATGAACCCAGCCACTTTTCTTGGCTCATTAAAAAACTAAAAGCAAAATCTAACTATCTTTTGGCCACCCACAGTTATCTTGTGCCTACCCCACGTTATTGATAATATTAGGAACTTTGGACTTCATTTACGAGCAGCCATGGGGCACCTCTCTCTCCGGCTTTAATCGTTCTCTGAGCTCACAGTGAAATTCAGGCTTCACACTCAGCCGCTGTGGCTCTGAAGCCCTGACCGGGGCTGCTGGTGCGACCTTGCTGGGCTCTGAATGGCCAGCTGATCACTGTGTCATTCTCAAGAGACTCTGAAGTGCTGTGAGTCACGTGCTGCTGTGGGTGCTAAGAGTCTAGCCTGCAGATTTTTTGCCCCCAGTCTGAAAGACTCATGGGTCAAAGGGATGTTGACTTCTGCCCTGGGGACAGCGTGTCATCAGTCCAACTTCTCTTGTTCTGTGGAGTCGGATTAGCTGGGGACCTCAGCCCTGGGCTGTGACCTCATCAGCCTTTTCTTTGGCTGGCAGAGCACTTAAGTCACTCTGTCAGGGACAATCAGACTGTCTTCTGTGGGCCTGGTATTTTCACTGTTGCGTGGAGACCTATCTGCTGTCGTCTTCCCAGAACAAATGCGTGTACCCGGGGGTCCAGACCCACGCAGCCAGACCACGCTCCACGTCTGCAGGGGGTTTGGAGTGCGGGCCTCGGCGTTCACTCAGTCACCGCCTGCGCCTGGCACCGTCAGAACTCATTTTAGCCTTCCTCTCGCATGCTCACTATTAACGTGAACAAGAGAGTTGGAAGGTGTCTTACAATCGTTTCATACAGTGCCGTCTCACGTCTGTGTAAGGAGTCACGTCAGTGAGAACTGGTCAAGAGGGACAAGCTGAGGGGGCTTCGGAGACTCTGTGACGGAGTGGGCGGCTGTGCCCTGGTGAGCGGGGCTCCGAGGCGGGTGGCTGCTGCATGCAGCGGGCCACGGGCCTCACTCAGGGCGACGCGCTTGTTCATGAAGCCCTGTGGTGCGCCAGACGGTGGCCACCCAGGGTTCGCGGTCCTTGCTCTCTGGGCCAACAGAAACCCTGCCCGTGTTCCCTGACCCCTTCGGGAAGACGTCCCGGAGAGGCAGCCGTCACCCCGGAGATGAGTGATTGGCGCAGGTTGGTGAGACATGGCCATGCTGTTCTAGGGACATGGATGACGGCACAGCCGTGGCCAGAACACCGGGATTGGTAACCCTAAGGGAATGTTCCCTGTGTTGCGAGGAGAGGCCCAGCTGCAGTTTCCCCGGAGACCACAGGACTTGAGAGGCAGTCACTGCAGCTCCCGGCCTGTCCTCGTCACCTGTCCTGTGTCTACTCTGGTGCACTCTTATTTCTCACGTGCTCACCGGGGGCGATCCTTCTTCCCCCCACCCACCTCATGGGACTGCCGCGCAGGCCTGCTGCGGTGACGCAGGTCTGCTGCGGTGACGCAGGCGACAGTGCTCTGAGAACCGTGGCGGAGCCCACGGCCGCTGGGGCGGGCGGGCAGTGAGGAGGAAGGCCCTGGGTTGTGCGTGGAGATGATGAAGCCAAGTCTGACACACGTCTCCGGGGTACTTTTTATTGGACCAGAATCTGGAAAGGGCTTACTGTTTGTGTGATGTTTCACAGACTTTTAGGTCTGGGATAAGTTCTGCTGGGCATTCTGCCCAAGAATTATTTTAGATTATTTTGATTACTTTTTCTGGCCTGTTCTAGCATCTTGCTTAGGGGTCGAGGTGCACAGGTGCACGCGTGTGGGTGCAGGGTGCGGACGTGCCCTATCCTGCCACCACTGGCTGAATTTCAGGGGCCGAATGAGGTGCGAGGAAATGTTGAGGGGCTATAGGTCCGTCTTTGACACAGGGACGTACGTGCACTCTTGCCCGTCAGAGCCCCCATCGTTACCTGTAGGCGTCCTCTGAAGAGCTGGGGCAGGGTGACAATCTTTGGAACCTTTGGGGTGAGCACTGGGAGGCGGATTGCCCCTGGGCTCCCACCTCTCTCCCCTGTCCCCTTCACCTCCTACACGCCAGCGCAAAGCCCTCGTGTCCTCCCCTTGCACTGAGCACGCACAGAGGTGGCCTCGGGGCAGTTAGGGCTGTGGAGCCCTCGGTGACTCTGGAAGCTCTGGTGGCCCATGTTCCCCTCTCATGCCCTCCTTCACAAACCCGCAAGCCTGCCCTGCCTGTGAACTGTGATACACGGCTCGATAGCTGCTGTTGATGGAGAACGCTTGATTCCTGCTGTCTCATGGCGGAGCGCATGAGAAATCCTTCCTGCCCAACTTCTAGAAAGTACAATCTGGATTATACAATAGTTACATTATTCTGTGTGTAATTAGAGCTGTTTCTATACAAGGGAAAATCAGAAATACTAACCAGTTTGCAATTATTATAAATAATACAGTTTTCATAGTCATGTTTTTCCCTGCAGGATAGGAATAGTCCTGGAAGTGGGCTAATTTCTGTTGTTCTTATGAAAGAAGAGGCCAATATATGCATATTTGTGTATGTAGATCTGCTCAGAGGACCGCATATGCCACATGGAGACTGCATTAGTGGAAATTGACTTCTCCGTTAAATGAGTCTTTTAAAAGTTTTCCCCCTCATCCTGCCTAAAGAAAAGCAAATAGCTTGGTAATGAACACAGTAGGAAGAAATTAAAGTTGTACATAAAGTATGCTCTCAGTGGATTGTTTATTTTGTTACTTGAATTCGTTGTGAAATTTAAAGTAGGGGGAAGGGATGGTTACTGCTTTCTTATTGAAATGCACTGGGCTTTTATAGTCTCCCTCTGATTTCTCTCTTCATTATCCCAGTTTTCCTGAGCTCTTCATGGCTAATGGCAGCACTACTTGGTAAACTCAAATGACATCTCCACAGAAGCAAAACATCAGTTGCCTCTGCGGGTGACTCCCTATGATGTGGGTGGGTGTTCATTTTCTGATATGGCCTCATTCCTTCTCACAGGTAAATATAGACGGTGGTGTTGTGGTTTTAGGCAGCTGAACTTCTTCTGCTATCACTTTTATTATAGAAAGAGCCTCAAACATGCCCTTAAAAAGGAAAATGAAGCTTTGTGAAGGTTGCAGATGCACAGTGCAGTGTGACTGTGGGCCGTGAGGTGCGTCAGCACTCAGTCAGAACGCAACTCAGTGTGACAGCATTAGCCTGTCTCTCAGTCAAGGATTTCTCTTGAGAAATGCAAACACACACATTTACTTAAGAGCCAAAGTTCTTGCAGGGCTGTCCAGCCCACGGCCTGTGGGCCACATGTGGGCCACATGTGGCCCAGGATGGCTGTGAATGTGGCCCAGCACAGAATCGTAAATTTACTTAGAACATTATGAGGGTTTTTTTGTGATTACATGCCACAGTGTATTTAATGTGTGGCCCAAGACGACAGTTCTTCCACTGTGGCCCAGAGATACCAAAAGGTTGGACACCCCTGGATAGAGTGTAGAACCCACAGAGAACAAAATGGGTGGTATGGGTATGAAGTGGAGTGAAAAGTTCATAGATACCTTTGAATATGTGTAGTTCACAGATGGTAAGATTTCCATTGTAAAATTCCATAAAGAAAGTATTTTCAGTGCTCCCGTAAACAAACCTCCAACGCCCTTGAATCTGGATGTGTGTGTCTGTGCACCTGGCTGAAGCCTGCTCCTGGGGACCTGTTCTGGAGAGCGTGCATGGTGTGGTTTTGTGTGCTGAAAGAGGGAACTGGTCTCTGACTCACCGTCTTTTTCATCAACTGCAGACCTTCCGTACCGTGAGTAGATGTCTCATCCCCCCTTCGTGGCCGTGAACTCACCAGCCTACTCAAAGCCACCCATTCGTGGAGGCAACCAGCTCTCAGCAGAGCCAGAAGAGGTTGTCCAGGGACTAGATCTCCTGCATTTGGGCTGTGCTCTCACTCCCGCCCTCTCCCTCCACATCTCACCTGCCTCATGACTTTACCCCGTTCCCACAGTTAACATTTCTGAAATGGGATGTGTCTTAAAATCTGTTTGCATTTAACGTGGTCATTTCCTTCCCATACCCTTCAGAGAAGCTGTAAATAAGTTGACGGTGTGACTGGAGTGGAGGAATTAGTGTATTGCCTTCTTTTTTAATTGAACAGAAAACACAAAGAATACTTGGTTTCCATGGAGATTTCTTAGACAAGTTGGCCATCATTCTTGTTTATTCTAATTTTGATTGATTACAGTTCCATGAAGAGCTGCGGAAATCCTGAGCCTAATGGTCCAGCTCTTACAGTGTTCACTGAAGCCATTCTCAGCCTCCGGAACCTGCCCTTTCGCTCCGCGTGTTCTTTTGCTCTCCTGTTCTGTCCCCGCAGCCCAACTGGTTTGTAAGATGGAGTGCTTTTTGTGAGACTCAGAAATGGAATGGTGGGGTGGATGGGGTGGAGAGGGAGAGTTTAGGGACAGTGTCTGGTTTTATATTAGGATAGATGCTGTGCGTGGGTCAGAGCAGTAGAGCAAACAGTGGAAGGAAGCTTGAATCACGTAGTTGAGAGCTGACTGAAAAACCTGATCAGCCCCGCACAAAGCCTGAGTTGTGTGTCCTGTATGTACGCCGAGCCTCTGGATATATATAAATTCCCCAGCTCAAGTCTCAAGTAAAGGAATTTCCACTTCAGAAACCCCTTCTCCAGAGTTCATGCCCAGTTCCTCTTTGCTTTTCATGCGCATTTCAGTCACTTTCTCCAATTGAGGGTGCCCTGTCTTTCTTTCCATATCATCAAGGATGGAAAGTGTTGACAGATTGTTACTGGTCCCTTCACACAAACTCAGTGACTGTTTAAATCCTGAAGGAGTCGGGAGGTTTTGACCTGCTTTCCCCTTCCTCTCGTTTCACTCGTGATCAGAGCAAATGGAAGTGTGGTTCAGTCCGTGGCACTTGCTGTGGCTACAGTTAGACAGGGCGCTCAATCGTGATTGTTCAGACTTGTCTCACATGCTCCCTGTTTTTAGTTTAAGTGACATTTATAGTAATTTCATTAAATGTGTGCTTGTTCATTTTTAAAAAGCACGTATTTTAAATGCACATTTTTGGCTAAAGTTTTTCTTTGATAAGAACTTGCCCACGATTGCTACTCGGTGTTTCCTGCGGCAGCTTTGCCTCCGTGCAGAGCTTCAGGAGGGCTGAACAATTCTGGAGCCTTCCCTGGACCACAGAGATTAATTGATAGGGAAAGAGTTTGGGGAAACATTTGCTATCTAAAATTAAGACTTAATGTGTTAATTTGATAGTCATTTGAGTACTGACTACGTTTCATTGAAGGGTGGTTTGTGCAGCAGATGAGATGAGCCTCGCTCCCAGCCCTGCCACTTCTCACCCACACAGTCCTGAGCAGGACACTGAAACGGCTCCCGCCTCCGCCTGTCGTCTACGAAGCAGAGGGCAGCTCACAAGGCGATTGTCAGAATTAAGTGAGAGAGCGTCTCTGAAGCTTGTAGCATGGTGTTTGGCAGGTGGTGAAAGCCCTGCGTTTGGAAATAGTAGGTGCTTCCTGATGTTAGTTCCCTTTCCCTCCTCCAGGGAGTTTACGGTTTAGAGGGGCAGATGTCAGCATTAATGCTAGTGGAGAAATAAGAGCAGGCATAGGCGTAGGCAAGATAGCAGTTCTAGCGATGGGGGTCCTGTTGGGGCAGCAGCAGGAGGAAGGAAGAGTCACAGCAGAAGCCATAGGATGGAGTACTTCCTCTCTTCCAGGCGAGGTTAAGTAATTTGTGTTTACTTTGTCATTAATCTTTGTAAGAATTCCAGGAAAAGGTATTCTTTTCCCGTTTTACAAAGAAGCAAACTAAGAGGAGTGTGCTGGGCTGGCTCCTTCCAGCTTTCCTGAGCCCTGATTTGTACATCTCTCCCGACCCCTACGAATCAGCCGGGGTGTGAGTATTTACACCACGGCTATTGGCGGATGCTACAGAACAGGGAGGTGGATGAACTGGGTTTCTTTTTCAGGAGTGACTCTGCAGCATGCACTTCATCCATGACTGACTGTAGCAGACCTGTTTATGACAAGGGCCACAAGACCCCTGGCAACAAATGCTAGGCCAGTTCAGAAGAGGGAGAAGTGATTTCTCTCAGGAGGAAAGTTTAAGGTAGCATGGGAACCAGACCTTGAAGGACAGTGAGGAGGGCATTTCAAGGGGAAGAAACTGCAAGTGCAGAGGTGTGGGTGCAGGCCGCAGAGGGCCTGTCTGGGAGAAAGTCCATTCAGGAGAGCAGTCAGAGATGCAGGCCAGAACCGCTGGGAGCCCTGGACAGTGCAGGACTGCAGTGTTTTGAGTGTCTTCAGTTGTTCATAGCAAGCAATTAAATGCCTTTGAGCATATAAATGTAAGTGGTTAAATCTTTTTAGTCCTGCTGCTGGAGAGGGGGTGGGGGAATCCGCTGAGAGTCCAGGGAAGACTGGCGAGGAGAACTTCAACTAGGGTCTCAGGGATGGAAAAGACTGAGGAGGTGTCTGAGCCCTTGCGGGGGCAGACTCTCCCACCACCCACCGACCGGACAGATGAGAGCACGTGCGTGCGGCAAACATGGGGCCACGGGCCGAATCCGGCACTCCGCCTTGTTTCATCTGGCCCGGCACCTCGTGTCTTCCCAGCGGCAGCACCGAGCTCTACTTAACTGTTAAGGGTAGTTACATGTACACAGTCCTAAAATTACGTTCGGCCCTTTGAAGGCAACCTCGAGGCTGATGTGGCCCCCGGTGAACTCGAGTTTGACAGCCCTGGATTAGAAGGAGGTGGCTGTGGGGGTGGGTGGTGAAACAGTGACAGGGAAACTTCTGTGCTTAGGTTATGGCAGGCGGTTGGGAGGAGGCATTCGTTAGAGGCAAGATAATACATTTGGTTTTAGACTTAGGGATAAAAAATTCGTTCTTCCATGGCTGATTATTAAAAGGGGTGAGAGAAGAACTTTCTCTTTTTAGTCCAAAACTCCAAAGGAGGTTTAGGCAGGCCATCATAATCAAAACAGCCTGGTCCTGGCATAAAAACAGACACATAGATCAATGGAACAGATTAGAGAGCCCAGAAGTAAACCCACACCTTTATAGTCAATTAATATTCGACAGAGGAAGCAAGCACATACAATGGGCTAAAGACAGGTTATTCCATAAATGGTGTTGGGGAAAGTGGACAGATAGGTGCAGAAAAATGAAGCTAGACAACCTCCTTCTACCCCACACAAGAATAAATTCAAAATGGATCAAAGACTTAAATATTAGACAGGAAACCATAAAAAATTCTAGAAGAAACATAGGCAGCAAAATCTCAGATATTGCTCATAGAATTTTTTTTTTAAGTCATGGAATTTTTTTTTTATCAGAATTGTCTCCCCAGGCAATGGAAACAAAAGAAAAAAATAAACAAATGAGACTACATCAAACTAAAAAGTGTTTGCACAGCAAAGGAAAACATCAGCAAAATAAAAAGACAACCCACAGAGTGGGAGGACATATCTGCTGGGATACGTCTGATAAGGGGTTGTTATCCAAAATTTATAAAGTACTTATAAAAGTCAACACCAAAAAAAATCCAATTAAAAATGGGTAAAGGACCTGAATAGACACTTCTCCAATGAGAACATACAGATGACTGGTAGACCTGTGAAAAGATACTCAGTGTTGCTAATCAGCAGAGAGATGCAAATTAAAACCACAGTGCCGTATCACTTCACATCTGTCAGGATGCTGTCATCGGTAAATCAAACAAACAAATCAAACAAAGAAAAACAAACAAGTGCTGGCGAAGATGTGGACAGAGGGGAACGCTTTTGCACTGTTGGTGGGAATGCAGACTGGTGCGGCCACCGTGGGAAGAAGTGTAGAGGCACCTCAAAATGGATCTGCCGTTAGACCCAGCAATTCCAGCTCTGGGAATGGATCTCAAGGACCTCCAGACACTAATTCAGAAGAACATCAGCACCTCTGTTTTCAGTTATTTACAATCGCCAAGATATGGACGCACCCAAGTGTCCATCTGAGTGGATGAAACAACCGTGGGACACGTACACAGTGGAGTTCTACTCGGCCATAAAAAAGAATATTTTACCCTTTGCAACAGTGTGGATGGACCTGGAGAACATTATGCTAAGTGAAATAAGCCAGTTAGAGAGGACACATACTCTGTGATTTTACTCCTATGTGCACTCCAAGCAGCACAGAGACAGGCTCATAGATGGAGAGCAGATGGCAGCAAGGGAGGCGATCAGGGTGGAGGGATGTAGCTCCAAAAAGTCAAAAGGATTCATGACTGTGTGGTGATTGATGGTGGGAGGGGGGTACAAGGGGACTAAGTAGTAATGGAAAAAAATACAAAGAAGATTAAACTTAAAAAAGCATGTGAGCTCCTCCTCCTCCCTGAGAGCCCTTCTCCCTGCCGCTGAGCACCTGTGCTGGGCAGGCGCGCTGGTGCCGGCTGACCCGGGGCCGATTTGGTGACCGTGAGTGGGAACGTCACTCAGCCAGGGACTTTCAACCACAGATACTGTTCTTTTTACCTCACTCTCACATAGGAATCATGGGCATTCATTAACTTTTTAAAAATATTCTGTAGAATTGTTAATGATACAGATAACAAAACTTGAAAAGAGACAGAATGTCCATGCCCAAGGCCACACAACCCTTTGTGCCCTGACGGGCTGAGAGCCCATGTCCCTGTGTAAGCCGTGGCCACACACCGTTGAGTGGGAGGGCATAACTCAGCCACTCCACACTCCTCAGAGTGGGGAATCCGCTCTGGAGCTGCCCCCGAGGGCACCAACACCGTGAGCTGTGCTACGTTAGGGCTGGCTGGTCCCCGACTGACGCTGTGCACCTCCAGATCCCAGCTGCGCTGTAGGACGTAATCGTAGAAGACAGTGTCTGCAAGTGCAAGTCTCAGTGTCCCCTTCTGGGTACCGTTGTCTCTTGATCTCCCCGCCAGACCATGCCCAGCCATACGCATGCGACAGGGTGGTTTTCTGATCTGTAGACTGTGTAGCGACCTGCCTCCAGTGACACCACAGTGACACCATCGTGGGGCAGAGGTGGGTTAAATGTCCTCATTTCTCTGGACTATTTTAACTCCCTGATGGCTCTCCAGCTCAGTAACTGGAACCACGTTTCAAGCAAGTGTGTGAGGTGGTCTTAATTGGAACCCTGAACAGAGCCCTCCTGCTCCCCTCCCTCCACCAAAGCCTGGTCGAATTAGCCTGTGATAGAATCCCTGACTATGTACTTAAGTTTGTGTTCTTCCTTGGGATGTTCTGTCATGTTAACAGGGATTTAGGAAAAAAGAGATTCCCAAATAGCCCAAGCCAAATTGGTCCCAAACTAGGTCCTTCCAAGCAAAGCCGGGCTGCTGTGGGCCCCGCAAGTGACCAGGAGTAGGAGCTGTTCTGAATCCAGGGCCTTTTCAGTCATTTCGGGCTCATCCGTGTCCCATCTAGTTTTGGCATCAAGATCGCCAGCCACATGGAGGCCTGGATCAGGGGGCACAAATGTCGTCTCGTATGCCGAGGAATGGAAAACCCAGTCCACTGGTCCTTCCTCATCTGACCTTGTACTGGATCATGGGGACACTAATTCCTGTTTTCTGGCTAGCTACTGCTATGAAACAATTCCCCTCCAATTACAGTAGCTTTAAACAGCAGTCATTCTATTAGTTTCTGTGGGTCAGAAACTTGGTGTGCCTTGACTGGGTGGTTCTGGAGTGGGGTTTCTCGGGTGTTAGCCGTCAGATGGTGAATAGACCCCAAAGTCAGTGGTGTAGTGCAGGCCGGGGCAGGTCTGTCCCGTCACTCGGTCTGGTTTTGTGCCTTTGTGTGTGCTTTCCACGTGGGCCCATGGGCTTCCGCAGCGGCTGTTGGGTGGTGTGCAGTGTGGTGTATGAGGTCAGGGCTCCAGAGGGAGTGCGCCTGTTCTCAAAACCAAAGCTGCCTCACCTTGTATGGTCCCTTCCATGACCTAGTCTCAGAATTTCCCCAGCTTCACTTCTGCTGCTTTCTGTGGTTATGAGCCACTCACAAGTTCACACACACGAGGGGAGTGGCCAGGCGCCAAGAGAGCTTGTGGGATGGGAGGTGTTGTTGTGGCCATCTTCAGGAAGTGCAACCTGCCACACCTGGACTATCAGTCAAGCCAGCTGAGTTCAGTGGGGAGGAATTTTTGTAACCTCAGAAGAGCAAAGGGCCGATAACCTGTCCCGGATCACAAGCAAGTTTTTGTATTTAGAAAGGGATGGGAGAGATAGTTATTGTTTGGTTTAAAAAGCACACCTAGAACAAATCCTGTCTGAATGGCCCACTTCTCATTTATGCTGTGATAGAGATGGTGTATCCACAGAAGGGAGTTCTCTGTGAGCTGTACGTGCAAAACCGTGGATTGTGCCCACTCAGGCTTAGCAATGAGAAAGTACGGTCTGACTGTTCAGTACTGAGTGACTGGAGAATTGTAATTAATGGATCATGTTCAACTTCGGTGCAGTGAATGATAAGTAATATTTTATAGGAGTAAGTTCTGTATCAAGTGTTTATTGATTATTCATAATTTTCAGGACATCTAAAGTCATGGTCACTGAGCGTCGAGACTTGACCAAAATGGAACAGATTAAAGTGATGTTGGTCAGGATGTGCCTTGACTTTATACGCCTGGCTCTTTGGAGAAGTATTGGAGTGCAAACAGCAGTAACGAGTGAAATAAAATGCAGTAACATTCGGAAATGAGAACTCACTGAACAAACGTAAGATCCGTGGGTCACAGGGACAGTTGCCGGTTTGGCTCCTCGTGGTTTTTTTTGGTTGGGTCTCTGGCCCTGCTTACTCTAGCCTGGGGGATGAGCGGCACTTCTAGCCGTAGGGATCCAGAAGTGAGCGCACGCTAAGATTCCTTCCGTCCCCTAACTCCTACCCATATTTGGTTACTTAAATCTGTCAAATTTAACCAGTTATACCTTCTAAGTCTTTCTCAAATCCTTCTTTCTCTCCATTCCTTTTCCCTTAACCAGAGTTCTGGTTTTTTAAATTTCATGCCTTCACCTCACACGGTAGCAGCTTCCTGACTGGTGTCCTTGTCCTAACCTGTTCTCCTCTTATCAGCCAGAGGGGTCTTACCAGGCCACTCGCCTGCTCCAAGGTCTTTGGTGGCTCCTCATTTCTTAACTGATAACTCCTCGACAAGGCACTTCAGGCCCTACGGAGCTGGCTCCTACTTACCGGTCTAGCCTCATCTGTCCCTGCTCCCCACACATTTTTCTGTCCATCAGAATAAGCCGCAGCTGCTATGTTCTCAGACCTTCACACATTCATTCAAACATGAATGCCTTTCCCAGGCTCTTTGCTTAGCAGTCTCTTTCCCAGGAGGCACTTACTAATAGTTATCAGGCCTGACTTCTGTGTCCCCATGCCGCTCTGGCCGTTAGGCCAGCAGAGCCCACATGATCTGCTTTCCCCACTAGCCTGTGAATTCTCTGAGGACAGTGACTGTCCCGTCTGTATCTTCCGAATTAGGACAGTGTCGGCACCAAGCAAGAATTTAATAAAGGTTGGAATAGAATCACATTAAATGAAAGTGAACAATGATTCAGTAATACAATTTTCTCATTTCAAGAGAACTGTGGCTCTTGTCTGGCAATAGTAACAGTGGAGGCAGCTGAGGAAATACCAGGTGGGCCTGGGATCCTCACCCAGAGCACTGGCAGTTTCTAGGGGTGCGGGCGGAAGTTTGGAGCAGGTACAGAGGCATCCACAGGACCCTAAAGATGAAACCTACAGTGGTTGAGGAACGGAAAGCACTCTTTAAGGCTACTGGAAAAAGTCAAGGCGCAGCTCAATAATGACATTAGATTTTAAAAATCCGTCTTCACGGAAGACGTGCATCTGCTAGGATCAGGAGCAGGGCACCTGGCCTTTGTCAGTAGCAGGAGAGGTGTAAACAAGGATGGATGTCCTGACAGTGAAGTTTATGAACCAGACAGGTTGCTTATGGGGATTGAGAACTCTCCTGCCTTGTGGGGGCTCAGGCTGAAGACAGAGCCGGAGACCGACTGCAGGGAAGGAAGTTTCCCACTGACTTCGGTGTGCGTCTGCCAAGGCGGGGTGAGCCAGAGGGGCTCCAGGTCTTTAAAACCCTGTAAATCATGATATTTTCAGATGCTGACTTTACGTCATAGACCACATTTCTCTCATTTTTGCCTGGGAAGAAGGTTGAGTTTGCAGGCGTACGTTGAAAAGACTAGTGGTCCCACTAAAGTGCAGTTGACGGGGATGATGATGCTTGGTGCCAGCCATTTCTACCTCCACTCGCTGTAAAGTGTCAGTACAAGGAAAGAAAAATTTTGCATGGCCTCCTGACTGATCTCAGGCACCACTGGTGGTGAGAGGGGATGGCCAGCAGCTCTGCTGGGGGAAAGCGTGCGCCTCCCCTGCTTTCACGCTGGCACCGCTTCCCCGTCTGGCACTCGGTGCCCTGGGGCGTGCCGCGGGGCTGGTCGGTGCCGCTGCTGGGGACTGCACTAGCAGCTCCAGCCCCTGTTGGTAAAGGGGTTGGTTGCTGTGGAATGGAAAATGCCCCTCTGTATCTTTTGCAAAATTTAATGTACTATTTCTTTCCTCTATAATCCCTCCTATAATTTCATCTTTCCTATAAAGGTTCATTAAAAGAAATCCATATAAACTCTGTGTTTGTTCTTTTACTGTAAGGCTATGAAGAGTTTCACAGGAACCAGTCCACAAATTTTAATCCAAATTAAGGAAAAAGATTTTGCAAATATTTCTCTTCAAAGTACTAAAAGTAAATGAAGGTTAAAGAAGGAGGCTAAAAAGAAAGCCTTATTAATGGGAAATACATTCTGATAAATCAAACTGATTATAGTCTTAATAGTCAATTTAAATAATGGAATTGGTTAATAGCATCACATTAGGATTAAAGAAAGGGATAAAATCTGTTTCCACAAGTTGTTTCAAAACAAGACATTCACTGGCTGATGCCATATTATGTCAGTCTGATTATACTATACATAATAAAGCATTGCCCTATGATAAAATCCTGCCGGGAGATGTGTTTGATCAGACGCCTTGATATTATTTGAGTGAAAGCTACTTTGAGTTCGAAAGAATCCAAGAGGAAAATCTTTGGCTCCTGCAGTCAGTCTCACTCCACTGTGGACGCGGGCGCCCCACACACACTCTGTCCCGTCCCACTGTCAAACAGAAGCGCAAGCTAAACTGGTCGGGATCTCAGACTTGTCTCTTCAGGAGTCACGAACGGAACTTTGTTTGGCAACCGTGTTCCGCACTGATTGTTCATTTCTGAGATAAAGACTTTCGGTTGGCAGGAATTTTAACGCACACCGGTGACCACCATTGACAGCCACCCAATCAGAATGTGAAGTCCCTGCCTCGGCCCGCTTCGTGTGGCTCCCACGGGAACCACGTCAGCACAGCCACTTCCCCAGACAGTGTTTTTGTGCCACTGGCCAGTTTAAAACCAAGTTTTGTGAATATGTGTCATAGAAATAGCAGATGGCAAAGAGAAGTTTTAAAACTTACTTTTCTTCTTCTTCTCCCGTGGAGTACACTATTTTTGCACTTTCCTGAGCTCGTCACTTCAGTTGTGAGTTCACGTCACGCTGCCAGCTCCCGCTGGGTGCCAGAACAACGGAAAGTGGCCTTCCCTTTGCCGGTTGGAAACTGGTCTTTAAATCATAATCAGCGACAAAGGAGTCCGCTGGGCGTGGGGATTTAGTCCAGTAACTTTGAGGGGCGAAGTCTGCACCGGGCTAAGGCTTTTCTTCCCGCTCTGCCTGTGCCATGGGGTCAGAGCGCCTGCCTCTCTTGAGGGGAGATGAGACCCAGGCCGCCACCAAGTTGCTGATGCAACCTAAAGCTATTTGGGAAGGGAGTGAGAACAAACGGCATCACTTACGGTGGGTGATTAGCGGAGAATGATGTATGGGGGTGGGAGGGAGCCCGGCGTGTACAGGGAAGGGGGGCTGGCGGTTGCCCTTGTCTAGAGGGGGAGAAGGACAAAGAATGCTGTCCCTGAACATTTGAGGCCCTGGGGGATTTCTTCACAGGATCAAACAGCAGAGGACCATTAGCAGCATTGTACAGTGAGAGCTAAAGTTCTTTGGACATGTTGGCAGCTGAAAATATCTAGTGGCAAACAAACATGAGCTACTACGTATTTCAGAAACGAGATAATGGGGAGGCCGACAAGTCGCACGTCGTTTTCGCTTGCCGAGGCTCAGTGTTTCCAGTGAGTAAAGGCTGTATCTCAGCTGAGCTGCTCTGCCGCGTTATTGTTAATTAAATAATACTCCCTAAGAAATCTGTCATTACCGGCAGCCAGGAATGGGTTTGCTGAGTTTGCCGGAGGCCGTTAATGCTCCACAAACGGGTTCTTAATTGCCATAAGAGGCAATTTCACTGGGGATTGTAGTTCACTTTTCCCAACAATTTTATAGTGTGTGTTAGATCTTAAACTTCCTTTTTGTTCCTGTGTCTGGAGTTCCATGAGGCTAGAGGAATCATCCTGCAATGCTTCCTCTATTGAATTAGCCCTTCGCTGGAGCGGAAAGATGCATGTTGTTGCAGAGTCTATGACCCCCTCCCCCATTTCCACGATGACCGAGGAGAAGCAACTAATAACAGACTTTAAAATTAACCGAGTTTCCCCCTTTTATTCCATTACTTATCCTTTGAAATAAGTGACTTTGCTGGGAGAAATGACCTCTGCTGTGTCTTGGACGTGACCCTGACGTCACTTCTGGTCGCTGTTTTCCGGGCAGACAGGAGCACCGGACAGGTAGGCCCGTTGTCATTAGAGACGGTTGGAAGGGGGGACAGTGAGGGTGTTTGGCCTCAGAGAGGAGCATGTGCCATGGCCTCAAATTAAAAGTGACCTTTTCTTCAAACACTGTGCTTCTCTTCATAAGCAGAGAATAAGGACAAATCTGAGAAAAAGTCATCTTTTCCCCAGTGCTGTAAAAGCCTCCTATACCATTTCAAAAAGAAGTGTCATTTTGGCCTTTTCTTAAATGACCTCTTTCTCATCATAGTGTAATATGTTTTTTTTACCTTTTGACTAGTGCTTTGATTTTTAAATAAAGTTACTTATTGCACAGGAATTATACTTCAGACTGCATCTCGGTGGTATTTCATTCTAATAGTTTCATTTGGTTGAATTAATGTGCAGCTCTGCTTCAGTGAAGAGAGGAGTGGAGAGAAGGGGGAGGGGGAGAGATGGAGAAAAATAACCTTTATCTGCAATGAAAGCATAATTCAGCTGGAAACTACTAAAACATATACATCTGCATTATATCAGTGATTTACTGTTCTGTGGTCAGAATGGTTTCTCCTTCTCTTCACCAAGTTGATGTTTTGTTGTCTCTTGTCACTTGGTGATCTTTCTCTCTGCTTCCCTGCCCCCAGGTCCTGGTCTCTCTGTTTCCCATTGAGATGCGAACCAGCAGGCATCTCAGCCGGCATGTCCGGACACGCCGAGCACACTTGGACACTGGGAGGGAAGCAGGGCCCCCTTTTGTTGGGACACTGGCTGCACGTCATCGTGCACGAGGGGCAGGGCCGCCCTCAGGGCGGGAACTTGGCAAGAATGGTCAGGACAAATTGAGCTCAGGCTTAGCTGATCCTCCCCTTTTTCCGTTGGAAAATGGAGGGAATGGGAGAACAAGGGCATTTGTGACCAGTGACAATATAGCGTGGAAATAGATTGGGGACAGCCAGTGCCCACACATGGCACAGACAGCAGTCGTGGGGTATGTGGCGCACAGCAAAGGCAAGACCGGATCCCACGATCGCCAGGCGGACGGAGCCCCACCCCCCCCACCTCCTGGGTGTCCTGGGTGTCGGATGTGCACGTGCAGCAGTGGGTGGGGTGTCCGTGGGGCCCCTGCAGGGCCTGCCCGCAGAGGCGAGCACACGTGGATGGGACTGGCTGGTGCTCGTCTTTCCGTTTTTAGTGTTTTTATACCTGAATCCTGGGGGAAGAAATTCACTTGAAAATGGATTGTATGTTTTTCTTCCAAAGCTGTTTTTGTATCAGAATCTCTGTGAGAGATCACTGATGCAGTTTTATATGATATCTGCAGTGTATGTAGATCCCTTTCTGTGGTGTTTGTGTGTGGTTACATGGTTTTATTTATTCATTAATTCCACATGTATGTAGATAGCTGGAAACTATAGTGTACTTATGTAAGTGCTAATGTAAAAGCAGAGCTGATTTTTTCATTTATATATATGTATTCCTATATATATTCATATTCCTGAGATTGATTTTATTTTCCTTATCATAGGTTGATTGTAAATCTACCAATTACCAGAGGCTCACTTCCAAAAACCATTCCACCTTAAGGAGAGACGCACTGGGACTGAGGGTTACATGTGTAGCCCGGCTGTGTGCTGTCTTGTCACCGCAGGACAGTTGGGAGACAGGGCTCTCGACAAAGCAGGCGGCTGGCCTGCCGCATCGGAGAGGCTGGGGCGGCCAGACCACCTGTTCCTGTGACAGCCAAACCTATATATATTTAATAACGTTGTTTAAATAAACGTGTGTGTGTGTGTGTGTGTGTGTATGTGAATTCTCATTCAGCAGGGGTTCAGCCTGGCTCAGCTGCCTCCAAAGCAACTGGAGGTAGACAGACAAGGCTCTACCACCAATTGAATGGCTTTCCATCTGCCCTCTGCTTTGCCTAGAAATAGCCAGGCAGGCCAACGGTTTCTTGCTGTTGTTTAGCTTTTATTTATTTATTTTTTTCTGCTCTGAAGCAGAGGCTGACACGAAACAAACATGACATTTCCCTTTGAAAATTGGATCCCGAAGTTGGCTTTATATTCCTGGAAGCACAGTGCTATTGCAGTTCCTCCCCTGTTTCATGACTCACAGAGAGTTTGTCTGCGAAGCCCCACATTTGGAGGCAGTTACCACGTTGGGGTTTGGGGATTTCAAGGGTGGGGGTGTCTGATTTGGGTGCTCACGAAGGGACGCGTTGTAATGAGTGCAAACGGTTCCTTCGAACAGCAGGGGGCGAAGGAAAGGGGTGAACAGATTAATCATAAGGACACATTTGCCAGTCTTTCATTAGCGGTTTGAAAGGAGACACAGCAAAAAGCGGAGTCATGCAAATGTGGCTTCTTGAAGAACTTCATTAGCATTATCCACAAGCTATAGTTTATAATAGGTGGCCGCTGGGGTCCCCGTAGGTTATGGCCGTGGCCAGCTCACTGCAGTTGAAGTGACGCTTACTGTAAGGCGAATCTTCTGGACACAGTGTATGAGCTACGTAATATACGTATTACGGCGTATTATCTAAGCCAGTTGCATGGTAGTGACTTGAAGTTGGAAGACTTCTAATGTAGCAACCGAAGAGGAAAAAGTACGCTAGGGGAAGACGGCCTAGCAGAAGGACCAGATTTGCTTGTGCTCAGAATGAGAAGGAAGGAACAGCATTCTCAGAAGAGAGTTGCCGGTGTTCTTCAGCACGGCGCCTCCCCCCCGGCACACGCACCCCTGCGTATGGAGACGAGGAGATTTCCCTCATCTGTGACATCCTCATATTTGTCTGAATGTCTTAATCTTGAGGGGATGTAAGGAAAAGGAGCTGGTTTAGGATGGAGTAAGGATTTGAGAACCCTGGCTACCAAGATTGTCATTTCCATTCTGCACACATGCAGTGAGAAGGCAAGCTACACATTCTAAGGCAGATTCACTTTGAACTTGTGATGGTCCTGGCAGCTCTCACACACGCAGTTGAGGCACAGGGACTGGACCGTGGGAACTCTCACTGTAGAGATCCTGTAGAAGGGCTGTGTGCCATCTACAGGATCACACCCTCCAGTGGAGGCCACCTTGCGCCTTGCGGCTGGGTTGCCTGCGTCTAATCTTGGCTCCACCATCTCCTGGCTGTGGGAACCTGGGCAAGTACTTCCCTCGCTGTGCTTCCCTTTCCACACCTGCGCAGTGGAGCCGATAGCAGCTGGTTCATACATCTGCTGGCTGCATCAGGGTAGGGGAGGTGCCAGAATGGGGCCTTGGTGCCCTGTCGGTGTCCCAGCAGTATGGTGCTGGCCAGAGGCTGGGCTGCTCCAGCCTCGTTTGCAACAAGGACTCTGCCCCTTCCTCCCCTGCCCCCTACCCCAGCCAAAGCAGTGTGGAGCAAGGTTAAGCGGGGCTGAGCAGGTTTTATTTCCTGGAAATGTGGACTTGGGGTGCTGTTTTGCAGAGGCAGCCCAGAGGAAGGCTGGTGGAGAAGAGGGGAGACACTGGAGGGCGGGGGAAGAGAGGAGGCCAGCCCCTGTCCTTCGGGAAGCTGAGCTCGACTTTTCTCCCTCCGCTCCTGCCTGGTGCCTCTGTAGCTGTGCATCCCTCTCCGCCTTCTCCTGGAAACCAGCTCGGGCCCTGTCTGGCGTGGCTCTGGGTTTGGGGCGTCATCCTGTAACCGAAGGGTTGCAGGTTTGATTCCCGATCAGGGCACATGCCTAGGTTGTGGGTCCAGGCACGGATCTGGGTGCGCACAAAGGCAACTGGTCGATGCTTCTTTCACGTTGATGTTTCTCTCTCTTTCTCCCTTCCTCCCGCCCCCTCCGCCCCCAAAACCAAATGAAAATGTCCTTGGGTGAGGATGCAAAAAAAAAGAAAGAAAAAAACAGCTTGGGAGATTTTTGGTTCCCTCAGACCAAAACTTTGCTGGCAGGACTGGCCTCAAGTTGCAGACCCGGAGAAGAATAGTTATAATTTCAAGGTTTTCATGGAGTGACCCTCTCTCCTGACCTCTGTGTTGTTTCAGACGCCTTCACTAATCGGTGAATTGCAGAAGCTGGAGTCATAAGGACTACCCCAGAGGAAACGGCGGCGACATCACCAACTGCAGACACAGTCTGTGACCTGGTGTGACTAGAACCTCGTGACCCGGGAGGATTATTGGGTACCCTTTCTGAGGGACGCCCTGAGGTGCAGCGTGTAACTGAAGTAGTTGGTTTCCGTGGCAACTGTTAGAACATACGTTTGAGCACTTGGGAATTAGCCAAGGTGGAATGCTTTCTTTTTTGTACATGGTGGGTAGAGTGTCACTCTCAGAATTATTATCTATTATAAATCTTATATTTGTACTTATTCGAAAAAATAAGTGTTGTCTCAGACAGTGAAAGGAGGTTGTTTGCTTCTCCTAAGAGGGGTGCCTTCCTTCAGCTCTGTGCTGTGGAGGTGAGGAGTGTACTTGCTTTCCCGGCCAGGTCCCCACGTCTGGGAGGGTCACTGCGGTTCTCTGTGGTTAGAGGGAGGGGAGTTTTTATCGGCTGTGCACTCACAAATGTCCCCGGTCATCAACTCTCTGGATGCTTTGATTCCCTATTTTGTTCAACCTTCATGTTTCATTTCAATGTTAATGTGTAAAATGAGCTGTTCAAATTCACCTGGTTTGGTAACAAAATCCTAGACCATAACTCTTTTCTGAAAGTTAAGAATATTTTTATTGCTAAAATATGAAAGTTTAAAACTATTTTGGAGACTGACTGTGAATTCATTTTTGCTAACCTGGTAACTCTAACCAGCTCCAGGATTCTTAATGCCGTTTCAGCTGCCTTTTCTTCAGTGTGACGGGAAGTACGTGTGTTACTAGCCAAAGGTTCATACAGTCAGAGGATGGGGTGGTGCCGTTTTTCGTAACAAATGGCAGTTGTGACAATCGGAGGGAGCGTCAGGGTAGAGAAAGGCCAGGGGCCGGAGGACGACTGGCGCTGATTGGTTTGGCGCTGCCATTTGCTTTTTACTAGTTGTGGGCGGACACAGGCGTGCCGGCGCCTGTGGACAGTGCCCCTGGTTTTGCTTCCAGTTAAAAACAGTGCCGGGGGTGCTCTTGGCTGGCCAGGCCAGGTAGTTGTCCTCAGCGAGCTCTGTGAAGAGCTCCTTCAGCATGCTCTGCAGGGTCACTCGGGGCCGACGTCGTTCGCTGCTACAGGGCACCTCGAAATCACTGGTTCCCTTTGGGGGTATCGTCGCTCCCACCGTCAGCTGTGGTTCAGGAGTAGTGTCGCTACGTGGTAGGTACTGTTGAGGGTTTTAAAGACAAGTTCAGTGGCTTCACAGAATTTTTTTTCTTTTTGGTAAAGATAATTTCTACCCAGACTGTGATGGAGGCTTCTAACTTATGGTTTCACCACGGTTGCAGTTCCAACTTGAGCTCTGCGCTTGGTTCATTCATGCCCGATTTCCAGTTTGAGAGGTCTGGCTGTTTTTCCCCTGATGCTCCAGTGTCCTCCAAGTCCCAGACATTGATAAATGGGCGTGGTTGCCTTCTGCCTCCTTGTGACACCGAGTGACAGCCCACATTCACTCCAGTGTTTAGGTCAGGGATTCTGTTGTGAACAAAGTTTTGACAAGCAGCTGCCAGCCCCCACAGCATGCTCTTCCAGACTGCTAGGGTTGAACAGCGTATTAATCAAAGCTTCCAGAGACAGATGGAAAGGGGTATTCCTGGGCATTGCCTGGCCTTTCTAGCAGTGGAAGAGGGCAATGGGAGAGAGTGTTGCGTGGGGGGTACAGGGCACCGGTGGGGGGAGGGACCAGGTAGGACAGGAAGGGGACAGTGAGGAAAGTGAGATCCCACAGCCGCAGGAAGAGGCTGAACTTTTTATTTTCACCTTGTTAAACCACTAACTGGTCTTCTCTCAGCTGTTCCCTTGCATTTTTTTGAAAGTTAGGAACAGATAATCGTGCTGCATAAGCAGAAAAACCCTGAGCTTACATAAAGCGTATAATGCTGTTATCAATAAAATGTTAAAACAAAATTATCATAGTGATACATATTTAATTATGTGCACACTTCTTACTGTGCGCTATGGTAATAATGGCAAGGGAATCACATAAACAACGTAGCTGGCATTACTTTTAATAAGGAAGGGAACTAATATTTATTGAATCCTAATATCTGTGGGGCTCCATGCTGGGTGCGTCCTTTACATGTGCTACCTCATTGAATGCACAGCAAACGAGGCATTTCTGGGGCCAATGTGTGTGGAGGAGAGGGAAGTTACACTTCCAGGCCCTTCCGAAGACCCAGCATTCGCTTTTCTTAGGCAGGGGCACACATTTTCCTCAAGTGTGGGGGCTTTTGCCCTCTCCTTGGTCTGGGAGTTTGGACGGCCTGGGCGTGGGATCTTAGCTACAGACGACACCTTAAAGACACAGCTTTCCTCTCTATCTGACCTTACCTTCAAGTTTTACTAAGGGGAGGAGTTCACCCTGCAGCCTGCACTCCAGCCTTCGGGTGGGAACGCTGTTTGACTACAAGGAAGCAGAACCTGACGTAACCTCTTGGAGTTTGAGGGAATGTGGGTGGGAAACCGGCTGCAGCCCCCAGCTCTGCTGTGTCCCCTCCCTGTGAGCAGCCTGGGTGGGGGGAGGGGCCAAGTGGTGTGCTTCCGGAGGAAGCCCCCCACTCCCATCCCCTCCAGCATGGTTATTGACTGGGCCTGACATTTCACTATGTGGAGTATGACTTTTTTATCTTTTGGGATTAGGGAATTCTTTCAAAGTCTGGTAATGATCTTGATTCTGATCCTCAGAAAAATGTACCAATATTTACACTTCAAGTGAGGACTACTTGAGTTAGAGATTCACACACACTGCCCAGGACTAGCTTTGGGAGGAAGGGGAGAGTAGGTAGGTACGGCGAGTGCAGGAGCCAGTTATTCTTCAGTGTGAGCCATTTATTTTGTTCCTTCGCTCCCCTGCGCTGGGCTTGAGGCAGCAGGGCTGATGAGAAGAGGCAGGTAGAGGTGCTAAGAGGTCATTTTGCACTCAGATCTTGGGGGGAAGGGAGGCCCAACTGGGAAAGATAGTAGGGTCAGGTGTATAGCCTGGGCACAGAGTGGGCAGTGGCAGCAGTGTGACCCAGGGGCTCATTACAGATGCAGGATGGCAGACGGCCCTGCCCCCAGACACTCGGAGTCAGAATCTGCACTGTGACAAGGTCCCACATTCAGGCTTGAGGAGCGTGGGTGTGTGTCGAGGACACTGGGGTAGGAACGGGTTGCTGGGTCGAGAGTAGAGGGAGCCAGCCACCGGAGCGAGCTCTCAGAGGAGTATCTGGGCTGGTGCCCCCAGCACCGGCGCCCCCGAGGCCTCTGAGGAAGAGGAGGGCCCGGATGGACAGGAGCGGGGAAAGGGGCCTGGACGGCGCTTTGCCCTGGCACTCACGGGAGTTGGGAAAATGGTAAGTCTGGGAAGGAGGCGACATTTGAAAGCAGACGCGGAAGTGTAACAACAAAGACGTGGTTTGCCACAGGTGTGGAGTGCTGAAGGGTTCCTGACTTCCTGGTGTGGACCGTTTCAGCTGGAGTCAAAGAATGGTCTGTCCTGTGGAATTACTTACGATGCGCGTGAGGTAAATGCCCTCAGATAGACTTCTGTCTCTGCCCCTTGATGACTGTTTTGAACGTGTAACTTCGTTTTCTTTAATCCCTACGCCACCCAGGAAGGGGATGCACTTGATGACAGGCTGTTAAGTTACTAGCTCCCGTCACTGGTGCGGCCGCCACTGACACACCTTGACTCCTTTTCTTCTTATTTCCAGGTTTTATTTTTAGAGGGAAGGGAAAGGGAGGAGGAAGAGAGGGAGAGAAACATCAATGTGTGGTTGCCTCTTGTGCATCCCCTGCTGGGGACCTGGTCCACAACCCAGACATGTGCCCTGACTGGGAATTGAACCAGCGACCCTTTGGTTCACAGGCCAGTTGAGCCACACCAGTCAGGGCTCAATTCCTTCTTTTCTGAGAGAACCTGTATCAGATACTTGTTCAAGGCCTTTCATTAGCAACTTTGTTTGCTTTCTAACGATTTGTTTGTTTTGCCAAGACAGGTGAAAAGAAATGATAAATTTTGGAGCAGAGAGAGAATAGTACTCTTATTTAGGTGACGTTAAGGCTAAACCGTGTCACTGAGAGAATGCTAGCCACTTGTTCTGGGTTGAGTTGTGTCCAAACCCGTTCATCGGAATGCGTCCTTATTTTGAAGTGGAGTCTGCAGATATTATCAAGGTAAGATCAGTCACTCCTCTACTCAGGAAGACTGATGTTCCTGCAAGAAGAGAAGCCAGAGACCCGGGGGGGGGGGGGGCGGTCACGAGAACACGGAGGCCGGAGCGGTGCTGCTGCACAGCCTCGGGACTGCCGGGGCGGCCCAAAGCCCGGAGGGGCAAGGGAGGGTCCTCCCCCTAGCGGCTTGGAGGGAGCAGGGCCCTGCCCAAACCTTGACTTTGGACTTCAAGTTCCAGAACTGTGAGACAGTAAATTTTTGTTGTTTTAAAAGCCACCCAGTTTGTGGTACCTTGTTACGGAAGCTCAGGAAACAAATGTACCATGCTTAGCTATTTTCCTGCAGTTACGAATCATTTTGACCCAGTTTTGAATGAGTTTGTTATTTCTGTATACTCGTATTTGAGGTGGGATAGTCATTCTAGTCATTAAAGAAACTCAAACATTTAAAAATTTAAATCCCCTGCTTGAATAGGCCACTAGTTTAATTTTTCTACAAGTGGTCTATATATGCTATGGTTTAAATTTACCTTTTTACAAAATGCCAGAGTTTTAATAGTTCTTTTAAAATTAAAATACTCATTGGTATTATGTTAGTGAAAAAATATAACAGTGTCATACAATTGTTTAGCACTTAATCACCTGTGATATTTTAAATAAGATTCTGTTTCAAAAATATTGAAAGATTATTTACTTCTGCCCTGGCTAGTGTGGCTCAGTGGACTGAGCACTGGCTTGCGAACCAAAGGGTCTCTGGTTTGATTCCCAGTCAAGGCACATGCCTGGGTTGTGGGCCAGGTCCCCAGTAGGGGGTGAGTGAGAGGCAACCACACATTGATGTTTCTCTCCCTCTTTCTCCTTCCCTTCCCCTCTCTAAAAATAAAAAAAGTAAAATCTTTAAAAAATGATAGATGATGTAAACTCATAAATGTTTAATAACTATTAAATAAAAACGGGTAACCATTAAAGAGATGAAGTTTTTTTAAGATATATTTACTGTTAAATCAACAAATTATTTGAAAATAGATTTAAAAAGTAGTTAAATATTGTGTGATGTTAGTAGCTACTGGTGTCTAGGATATCTACTTATTGGGGAAAAAGGGCAAAACGTGAAGAAAATACAAATGGGTAAGGAAAAAGGAAACTCTGCAAAATAGCTTATGTAATAAATATACCATATGTTCAAACAATGTCAAAAATCTCAAATTTATTTTGAGAGCAGGGTCAGTTTGACCCTGCAAATTACCTTCAGGAAAGGATGGCAGAACTGCCCACATCACACCCACGAATGTCTATCGTGAGTGTGAGGTCCAGGACTGTGGGGAACTGCCAAGGGGGCAGCCACTCCTGCCTCTCCGTCGGCGGGGTGAGCACAGCCTTTGCGTGCTGGTGCCCAGTTATGGTATAACCTCCCCGTACTGCGTGCGGCTTCTGTGGCTGGCTCATCCACTTAAATTAGATGTGTTTTGGAGCCTACTACTCCTCCCACTTTTTGTCATTTGCCTGAGAGAAATTTAGCATGTTTTGCACAGCAAAGAGAAACCATCAACAAAATGAGAAAATGACCCACTAAATAGGAGAACATATTTGCCAATGATACATCTGATAAGGGGTTAATATCCAAAATTTATAAAGAACTCATTCAACTCAACACCAAAAAACAAACAATCCAATTAAAAAATGGGCAAAGGACCTGAGTAGACACTTTTCCAAAGAGGACACACAGAGGGCCCACAGCCGTGAAAACATGCTCCCCATCACTGATCATCAGAGAAACGCAAATTGAAACCACAGTGAGCTATCACCTCACACTGGTCAGAGGGGCCATCACCAGTAACTCAACAAGCAGCAACGGCCGGCGAGGTTGTGGAGAAGAGAGAACCCTTGTGGGCTGTTGGGGGTAATGCAGGTTGGTGCAGCCACTGGAAAACAGTATGGAGTTACCGCAAAAAATTAAAAATGCAACTGCCTTCGGACCTAGCAATTCCACTTTTGAGAATTCATCCAAAGAAACCCAGAATACGAATTCGAAAGAGTATGTGCACCCGTGTTCATCGCAGAATTATGTACTATAGCCAAGCCACGGGAGCAGCCCAGGTGCCCGTCAGCAGACCAGTGGACAAAAAAGCTGCGGTGCACTGGGGTACGACCCCGCCACAGACAGGAATGAAACCCCACCATTGGCAAAAGCGTGGTTGCACCTTGAGGAGGCTTTGCTAATTGAAATAGGCCAGTCAGAGAAAGACAAGTACCGTATGATTTCGCTTGTATGTGGAATCTAAAGAACAATATAAGCCAAACAGAAACAGACTCGCAGAGAACGGACTGATGGCTGCAGTGTGGGGGCGCTGGGTGAACAAGGCGAAGGGGCTGAGAAGTGCAAACGGGCAGTTACAGGACACTCGTGGGGATGGAAGTGCCGCACAGGAAGTCCAGTCAGTGATGCCGTGATACCTGTGTGCTGCGGCCGGCTCCTGGAAGTGTCAGGGGGAAGACCTCACAGACTGTGTGACTGCCTGCTCTGTGGACACCTGAAACTAGCACGAACTAACATGGAGCATCACTTAAATGGAAAATTAAAAATTGAAATTTCGCATTCAGTATGTCACTTGGAGTGCAATGCCAGGAAGACTGGTTACAAAGGAATCCAGAGGAGCTTCCTCCGAGACGGCCCTGAGATGCGAATATCATTGCAGAATTCTATCAAGGTCACTTGTATTTATTTTCATCTGAGGTTTTTTTTAACTTTAAAATGCCTTTGTACTTCCCAGCTCAAAATTCTAATCGCTTTCAGTGAGCTCAGTCTCTATGCAAAACTTGCTTCCTGCCTGCCAAATTGAAAGCATCTGGATGGAATACTGAATTTAAGTCATTTTTTCCTAATGTGTCCTTCCTTAGAAGAAAAGAAGTCAAATCCAATAACATCATGCAGAGAGGATGGGGAAGTAGCTCCAGCGGGAGCTTTGTGTTTCAACAGTTGGTCGGAATTAAGTGTGCGGTGCTGTCCCTCTTCCCTGTGTCTGCCTCCCGGGCTGTGGGCTCGCAGTGGTTGATTGGCAGTCTCACAGAGGTACCGCTTTTGTCTCTCCATTCTGTCTGTAGCACCGCTGTCTGCCACGGGGATGACCAGTACTCCTCGTGAGTTCCTGAGGTTAATCTGGGCCCGGTCCAGGGTTTCTCAGACCTGAAAGTGCATGGGAATCCTCTGAGGGCCTTGCTAATGTGCAGATTTTATCAGGTCAGCCTGGGTGGCGCCTCAGCTTTTGTATTTCTGAAATTCTCCATGGTGGTGTACACAGCTGCTGCTTGGTACCCAGTGTGGAGTAGGAAGGTTGGCCTACGTTGGGTGTATCTAGCTTCAGGCTCGTTTTCTTGGCCCAGGCTCTCCTAACACCTGGCCGTTTCAGGGCTCGGTCTGCCGAGTGCATTTTGGATTTAGCCTGGAGCAGTGTCTCCCACACATGGATGCAGCTCCACACTCCACGCTTCCCCCTTCATTCCAGTTCCCTCCCCTCTAAGTGCACTGACTGGAAGTTCAAGAGTCAGGGCACGTAGAAACTTGCCTTACAGGGGAAACGTTTTTAATTGACCAGAGTGAAGGAAAACAAGGAGAGATGAGTATCCGCATTGAACTTATATTCTGTCATGGGAGAATCCAGAATGTAATTTTGCCAGAGGTGATGGAGTTTTGTTAGTATGTACTTAGCATTAAGGTAAGTAATAGTTAGAATGATAGCAGATTGAGGCATTTAATGTTCAGCTTTCCAGAAGCTCTAAATAAAAGAAATTATAATAATATGACTGAAGCTATTATATCCGCAGAAGCACTTAAGACATAGATACAATGTTCCACTTTTGAGCTATCACACTGCAATTAACTAGGTGGTATTAAGAAGTTTCTTAAACACTTAAAGTTGTAAAGCTACGCGGAAATAGATCTGTGCTTCGCAAATAAATACAAACAAGGGCTGGAGTCATTTTAATGGACAGTAAAAGAAATCAGCAAGCCCAATTCTCGGTCCCTGTGGATGAGATTTAAAGCAACAAATCTGTGCTACTTTATGCAGTTCACATAAAAATACACTTAAATTTTGAAGATTTACTCTGCCGTCACCTTCCTACACAACAAACACAAATCCTGGGCTGATTTGCCTTTTTCCGTTCACACCGTGGGAGGGCCACTTGGCTCTCCGGTGCTTACACACAGTCCCCTTTCAAGTGAAGTGACTGCCCGTGGGCCCTTCAGCTTCTGCCCAGATCCCGATGGAGTCTTGGCCTGCACCCACTATGGGACCTTCTGCCTGATTCTCCCATCCAGAAGGATGCTGGACTGACGGACAAAGAATTAGGTTTTGGGAGAACAAGGTCTTGCCTGCAGTCTGGCAGGGCTCAGACCCAGCTGCCATGCTTCAGGTTCGGGGAGGCTGTGGTGGGCCAGGTGTGGGATGCCTCTGTGATGGGCCGCTTTGCTGACACCCCCTCTTCCCTAAATATTATAGGAATGGGACCAATAAATTATGATCGAAGGCTGAATAGATTATTATCAACTCACAGTGTTTTGGGTCCTTTCTGGAAATGGATATTTAGAAATTCCTTTATTCCCTTAACGAGGCAGAATCCTATTCTTAGAGTAAATAGTAGGTGGTCCTGTTGGTTCTATGTTACAATCACAGTAAGTTGAGAGAGGCTGGAGGGGCAAAGGGAGGAGGCCACAGAGAATGAGAAGGCGCCCAGGTCGAGGGTCTCACCAGCAAGAAGGCCGGCAGGAGGAAAGAAGCAGACAGGAGATGCAGAGGCAGAGGAAGTGGCAGAAGTGGCACAAGCCCAATTCTCGGTCCCTGTGGACGAGATTTAAAGCAGCAAATCTGTGCTACTTTATGCAGTTCACATAAAAATACACTTAAATTTTGGTTTAAGTGTATTTTTGGTTTGCTGCCATGTTTACACACTCGTGCTGTGCCGTGTGTTTTCTTTAAAAACGTTCAGAGAGAGTCTAGTTTCTTCGCTGATAATAAGAGTCAACTGAAGACCCAGGTTGTTCATCAGAGAATCTGCACTTTAAAAATGGATACAGAATACAGAAGAGAGGGAGGGGGTTAAGGGGAGTCAATGGTAATGGGCAAAGGGCAATAAGAAAACAAACAAGGTACAGAGGGGGTTTCAGCGGCAGTGAGGCCGACTAGCCAGGACGGTGGAGACTGGGCCTGACTGGGGGGGAAAGGGAGGGGCCGAGAGGCGGGAGAACCCCCAGCTCCCTCTGTTTCTGGTGTTGGCTTGGCTCTGGAAAGCACTCCCTTCCCAGTCGTAGCTAAGACCCCATCCTGTTTGATTTCTCCGACAGTTCTGTGAAGTGGATGGGCGGGCATCAATACTGACGTCATCCAGTCCCGTCTGCTGCTGGATGAGGAGACAGACTGGGGAGCGAACTGCTGGGAGCTAGTTACTGAGCTCGGGCGGGTACGCAGAATTAACACTCGCAGTGGCTGAACGTGGGGGGCTCTGCCACTGTGATGTTTTGGGCAAGTATTTTTAACCTTTCTGTGCCTCGATTTCCTCATCTGTAAAATGGGGAGGGCTATCAGAGTACCTGACTTTCAGAGCTGGTGTCAGCATTGAGTAAATAGTACAACCGGCACTGAGAACAGTGTCTGCAAAAACGAGTTCTAAGTCAAGGCTAGTGGTTCTCACTGTGATTATTACTGAAGATAGCCTGTGTTCCGCAGCCTATCCAGATCACCGGATCCGCAGCCACAGCTCACACCGGTGAGCCGTGGTTAGGCAGCCATGGGGCATCAGTGCGTAACCAGAGGGCGCCACCTTGATTCAGATTCGGGGACTGCTTCGAGGGCGAGGCTGCCTCTCTGCTGTGGGGGCTTTGAGTTCCTGACTGGAGGAGATCTACTGGAAATGACTTCCTTAATCCAGGTCTCTTCTCTTCTCTTCTCTTCTCTTCTCTTCTCTTCTCTTCTCTTCTCTTCTCTTCTCTTCTCTTCTCTTCTCTTCTCTTCTCTTCTCTTCTCTTCTCTTCTCTTCTCTTCTCTCTTCTTCTTTTTCTTTTTCTTTTTCTTTTTCTCTTTTTCTTTTTATTAAGATAACCTGTTTCCGGAGGAGGACAGGAGGAGCCAGAGTGGATTTCATTAAAAGGACAAAAAGACTAAATGGAGTCGGCGTTCTCTGGAGCCGAGAGGGGTCTCCATGATTGTTGGCGATCCTTTCCTTTCTGGGTTCCTCCTTCATGCGGACCCTGAACCAGTGCGCCCATGGAGCCCGGCGTTCTGAGAGAGGAAAAGGATTCGGGCGGCCTACGATGTGACCCTCTGGAGAATCATGCAACAGGACCGGCACCCTGTGGAGCCCCTCCACTGACCCATACTCACTGGCCGAGAGGTCGGGATGGTTCTTTCCCCTCTGGAGATAGGAGAACAAAGTAATCAGGCTCTGAAGAGAGCAGATTTTCTGCAGGATTATCTGAGAACTGAGTCTCGGAGATCAGAGGAAGAATGCTTATCAGTTGTTCTTTCTCAAACTCACCCAAAACCTGCACTCCTCCCCTCTACCAACCAAAACAATGAAAATCTTATCAATTGTATGAAAAATAAAAATAAAGAGAATCTGTTTTCATTGCAACATGTCTCCCATGCAAACCTAGGTTCTCGTGGCTAAAATTGTCTTTCTCTCAAGACCTCTCCTTCCAAATATTTTTTTGAAAAAAGGTTATGTAATTATATAGTTCTGTTTAACCATGAATAGTTCCTCCCCCCAACTCAAAAGGAGCTCTATTAAAAGAGACTAGAAATTTTTAGGCACTGGAAGAGATCTGACTTGCAGGTCTTAACTACCAAACGTGGTAAGTGCGTCACCTGGTGGTATGACCCAGGAACAACAAGCAAAGACAAGTGAAGGTCCGGCGGAGCTTCACAGAGGAATCTACCACATCCTGTGCAGTACACAGAACACCAGGTCGCAGTTTGTATTTGATAGCCTGAAAGGAGGAAAGAAAAAATGCGAGCCAAATACCATCAAATGTACTAACATTTATTATCTGTCAGCCACTTGGATTCCACACTCAGAGCAAGTAACTGGAATGGGGTCACTCCAGGCTGTCAGCTTATTAAAGGACAGGGCTGTGTGAGTTCAGTTTTTGGAGCTCTGTAGGGCAGGTTCTGCAGTGAGGAGGGGTGTAGAATTTAAACTTACGTGCCTCTGTCAAAACCTTTCAGTAAGTTATTAAAAACCCTTTTGAAAGGAATGCTCATCGTGGAGATGATGTTAACTGTATAGTTTGTGTAACAAGTGTTCATTTGAGATAAAAGTTAAAGGTTTATCTTTTCAGCACCACTTAGCCCAGAATTATGTGGTGGTTTTCTATGGTAAATTATGTTTTTTTGCTTGCTTGTGTAACTCAAGTTCTCATAATATCTTCACATTCCCACATTTGGCAAATAATTGTATACTGGTAGAATATCTTAGGAGGTCATAATGTGGCCAGAAAAATATTATTAAGAGAATAATATGACTTTATAGTGGTGTCATAATTAGCATATCGAAGAAGCCCAAAAATGTGCACTACTCAGAAGCTCTGTCATTTCAGGGTTAGGTGTGCACGTGTTCACATGTAAAGAGTTGACCTCTTTCCCCAAGATACTTCCATTGCTGGCTTCGGAGCCTCGATCCTGTAAGCTGTCCTATTAAAACTTTTCCCCATCAATCCTACTTTTTAATTAACCAGACTACAGGCTTTATTTAAATGTCCCCAGTGTCCGGCTAATGTCTGTCTTCTATTCCAGGATTCAGTTTGGGATCCCTCCTCGCATTTGATTGTCGTGTTCTCTTTGGTCTCCTTTGCTCTGTGATAGTTCCTGAGCTTTCCTAGTTTTTCCTGGTGCTGGCGCTTTGAAGAGTCCTGGTGAGGTGTTTTGTAGAAGGCCCATCAGTGTGTGTTTGTGTGGTGTTGTCCAGGATGATTCCACGTGGCTCATAGTAGGAGCACAGACAGACATGTGAGACCCTGCAGGGAAGGCTTTTGGGTATAACGTGATTGGCCAATGGTCCCGATGTGGAAGAGGGTGGCTGAAGGGCAGATGTTTTCTCATTTCAGTGCAGAATGCATGTTTTCTTTGCAATAATCATTGTCTTTCCTACATGTCTAATGAGTGAAAACATGTTTTCCGTCCTCCCCCTCTCTTACACGGACAGGTACTGGAAGGCTCACAGAATGTCCTCTTTTGCGTTAATTCTGCAGCTCACAACTCTGCATGTTACGCATTAGAACTTTTTGGTTTTCCACTTGTTCTGTTAAGGCGGGGTTTTATTATAGTTCTAAAACCACATATCTAGACAAAGGACTTAGTATCTAGAATACATGAAGAGCTCTCAAAACAGTAGAGTACAAAAAGAAAACAATCTAATTAGAGCGTGGGTAAAAAAGACATGAAGACCTTTCACCAAAGAAGTTACAGAGGTGGCAAATGAGCACATAGAAAAGATTAAACATCACTAGCTGTTAGAGAAATGCACATTAAAACTACAATATGATAGTGCTATAGTCCAGTCAGAACGGCTACACTAAATAATTGTAACACTAAATGCTGGCGAGGATGTGGAGAAACCGGATCACGCATGCAGTTGCACTCCTAGGCATTTCTCCTGGAGAAGCAAAGACTAGTGTTCACGCAGACACCCATGCGTGAGTGTTTACAGTAGCTTTATTCATATCAGCCCCAGACTGGAAGCAGCTAAGGTGTCTTTCAGTGGGCGAATGGTTGAACAATTGCGGTACATCTACACCAGGGACACTGCTCGGCAATAAAGAGAACCGCTGACAAACGTGGTAACCCGCACGCATCCCCAGAGAGTCCTGCTGAGTGAAGAAAGCCCGTTTGAAGAGGTCATGCGTGCTCTAGTAGTCCATTAATACAGCGCTCCCGAAACACCCAGATTCAAACTGGTGGTATACCATCTGTGATAAATGATAATTAAAAAAATACAAACATTCCACATCTAACATATGGAAAATACATAAAACTCTTTATTATAAGTAAATGTAATTCTGTCTAGTAAATTAATTTTCTCAGAATGCTTTCTTGGTTGTTTTTTTAACTTTGAATCTATAGTCAATATTCAGCCACGAATTAACACTGGGAGCTGCATCGGAGTCTGCCAGCTCTTTTCCCAATAACTTGTGACAGCTGATGTGTGGCTTATTGTTAAACACCTTCCCACCCTCATATAAATTATTAATTAAACTAAAAAAATCTTCACCTTCAGCATTAAATCAAGCCCTGATTTATAGTACTCGCTGAGTTCTGTGGTATAGATATTGCCACCATGTCCAGTTTCAAAGGTCCCAATATAGTCACTGAGTGTGGGGTTGGGAGGCCGGGGGCAGCCCACCCCAGCCAGATGCGATGGCCAGGTTGGACTGCGTGAGCCACGACAGCAGTGAAATTTAGTAAAATGATTAGGCAGAAATGGTATGCTTGCAGCATTTATTAATTTGTAAATATTTATTATTTAAGTGGTTCATTTAATTGTAAGTTTACATAATTTTTAAGTAAAGGCTACATGTTATAACTGGTTCTCAGAATTTCTGAAAATCAGGCAGTTGGCTTTTACAAGCTGTTGGGCTGTCACTCCTGCACGTTACTGTCCCTAACACAGAACCACAGGGACAAGGTTTGAAACTGTCTGAAATAATTAAACCATAGAAAAGTTAAAAATAAGATCTACACAACAGAAAATTGTTTAATTGCTGCTCTGGAAGGCAGTTTAACAGTACATATCAACATACAAGTTTACCAGTTCTTTTGCCAAGCCATTTCACTTTCACTCTCATTGATTGAGTAAATTTATTGAGAACCTGTTATATGCCAGGAACTTCTAAGAATTGATTTTACAAACGTATGAATGAAGTTGTATAAGGTAGGGAATTTTTCACAATGTTTCTATGGAAACAAAAAATTAAAAAAAAAACATCAGCAAGGGGTTGGTTAAGTAAATGACGGTTCATTGATATAATGGGATATAATGTAAACATAAGAATGAAGCTGTAGATCAATGTGTATTGTAATGGAAATATATCCATGGTACATTTAAAGAGAAAAATCAGGTTTTAAAAGTATATATATAGTATGATTATGTTTTGTAAAAAACAATTACTGTATATCTTTAAATCTGCCCACAAATACCTGGAGAAAGTCTGGAAGGATATGCAGAAGTTATTAATAGAGGTAAACCTTTCTATTGTGAATGAATGGTTTTATACTGAACATGTACTGCCTCCAAAATTAGAAATAACAACAAAGTTGTATCAGCCTTGGCCATGGGGTTGGACCGTCGTCCCGTAACCGAAAGGTTGCGGGTTTGATCCCTGGTCCGGGTGCGTACTGGAGGCCACCAACTGATGCTTCCCTCTCTGTCCATGTTTCTCTCTCTCTAGAAGCAGTGGGAAAGTGTCCTCGGGTGAGGATAAAAGAAGAAAAGAAATAATAAAACTCTTTTGATTAAAAATTGCTATGAAAAACCCTTTTATTTCATAGATTAAACATGTTCTTAGAAAAAGGGTTTTAGATTAGGAATTGAAAACCTTGTTTTGAGTTCATAATATTTTTTCTACTTGGGTATCTATTTTGAAAATTTCCATAATAAAAGTAAACATTTTTAAATGCTTGGTTTGAATTTTATCCCTACTTCTCAGTATGTGACTTAGATTGAGATAATTTTCCATCGTGAGCCTTATTTTCCTTGCCTAAGAGACAGGACAGACCGATTTAATCTGTGTTTCCCACGTACTGGTGACTTGGAACCAATTACGTGTTCTGTTCAGTTTCTCTGTGTGGGGGAATTATGGTAATAATGGCAATGACGGCGTGGTAGTGCCTCCCTCATAGAGTTGTTGTATTAAGTGAATTAAACCACATCACTGGTATTTAACAAGTTTTTATTACAATTCTTACCTGCAAAATGGGAAGATGGTGATGATGATGATGGGAAGGAGGAGAATGATGCTAAAATGGGCCTTGAAGGTTTGTGGTGGGAGCAGATGAAATTCCTGACACCTAGTGGGCACCAGAATGTAGGTGTGTCTGCGCTGGAAGTGAGGCAGCGGAAGCACAGCCTGAGCAGGTTTTCTTCGGAGCCAGCATTTAACCGAATGAATTCTGAATGCAGGACTCTTGATTTTTTGATTCATCGAAGAAAATGCCCTTTCTCCATTCAGTTATCCAATATATTTCCTGTTTTAAAATCTAAACTGTCATATTAAACAACAAAAATATCTCTATATTTTATGTCAAAAAATCTCTATTGATCACTATAATTCTTTATTGTTCCATTACCTCAAAAACAATTTGTACGGGCTGACTTGATAGTCTCTGTAAATGGAGGTGATACAATTTTGCTATTTTAAATAATTTAAAGTGCCATGTTCCCTACCACCCCTCCATTTGTATATAATATTATATGACTCTGCATGCATGGCTATCGGGTGCCAACACACTTCCCTGATCTTTTAATACAGAGCCATGCAACATGCAAGGATCAGAAATGATACATGTATATTAATGATACATTTTAATCTAACACATAACAGCAAGGGAAGGCCGAGTGACAGGTCATATTTAGTTACAAATAAGGGACAAACTCATTGCTTAGGAGTGTTCGAGTCTCTGGTGAATAGCAAAAGGTTTCTATTCCTTCCCTGACAGAGTAAATTTATCTCCTTAAAAGTCACCTTTATGCTTTCTACTTGTCATCAGAAAGGCCGAGTTCTCTATTTCAGTTTTATGTGGACAAGGCATTAATTTTACGTGAGAGACATTGTTCTGTGCTGCAATTAAATGAGGCCATTATTGGTTTGAGAGGTAAAGGGGGGGGGGGCAGAACTCAGGCTCATGGTTGGTTTAATGAGAAAAGTGCTGTGTGAACATGGTCCCCTGGACTTTTCTGGCACTGAAAGCAGAATATAAATGGGGCAGTGGACTTGAAAGCCATCGGGAGCCTCTCTGAGTACCTGGAATCGGGGTGCACAGCTGGTGTCATCGGAAAGGGCGTGCGGTGTGAGAACACATCAGTGCTTTCTCAGGGGAGAGATTGATGGGGCCCCTTAGGACCGATTGTAGGCAGAGGAGCCCAGAGAGCATTAGCTTCTGCGGTCGAGAAAGAGACCTCAGAAGGTCACCCAGTTTAAACCAGAGTTTAATCCTTTTAGCAGTAATGTCTATCCATTTCTTAAATATATCCAGAAAGAGATTTAGCCACTCTTCCAGATACATAAATGTCATCAAATTGGCAGGAAGGAGAGAGAGCTGGTCATTAGAACAGGATGAATATTTAAAACAACCTTAACTCGTTCCAAATCGGAGAGAAATAAATGAGGTTTTGCTCCAGGAAGACCAAGAAGAGCAGTTTTGCTCTATTCGGGGAAAGTTCAGGTGACGCAGAGCAGCGCCAGCTGATTGTAGTTAAACACCGTCCCATCCTCATTCCTGCAGCAGCCACGCTCCCTGCAAGGGACGTTTGTGCAGTTTCCCCTTTCTCACTTCCTGTCCACTCTGCAGCCTGCTGACCGCTGGCTTTGCCTTCTCGAGTCCATTGAAGTGGCTTTCGGAACTTGAGGCGTTCTTGCCTCCTCCATGGACACTTCAGTCCTGTGTCATTTGACCTTGCTGTTGCATTGGAGAGGGGAGGAAGGTTCTTGGAAGTCTGCTGAAATACACGGTCCCCTATTATTCCCCACAGTGGTGTGATAGGGCGAGGGCTGCGCTTGCTGGGGCTTCCCCTCTAAATCACGGTTGTCCTAAACCACCGCTCTAGCTTTTGTTTGATGTTTAATGAGCATCAGGCCAAACACTGTGGTCTGTGCTTTACATGTAGTATCTGATTTAACGCCCTACAATATCAACAGGAGGGGCGTCGCTTCGCCTTCCTTTTATAGATGAGAAAACCGAAATCCATAGTGGTCAGTGCTTGCCCGGGCTTATGCAGCCGGTAAGTAGTGGAGCCTGGATTTGAACCAGCCTTGCGCTCTTGTCGGGTACAGAGGAACAGAGTGACTCTCCATACTCGCAGTAACGCGCCCCTGCCCATGTGCGTGTACGTTACCGTGGCAGGAAGGACCTGTGCATCGGGGTGTTAGAATATTATCGGGACGAGCACAATGGGAGTGAAAGGACAGGCTCATGGATATGTGAGTTTTCACGATAAAATGACTTCAGACTGGCCGTGTAGGGAACAGTAACTGAAGTCGTGATATGAACTTCTCTTCCCGAAGGGAATTACTGGTTTAGCTTACTACATTTGATAATGACTAATTAAATGTTTACCCCACAGGTCATGGACTTTGCTCACCTTTTTCCTTGCTGTATCTTCAGTCCACAATACAAAGGCAATTACTGACTATTGACTGAACGTCCATCACAAACCCCTTTCCTCTTGAAACTCTCTGACATCCGTGAAACTGCACTTTCCACGTTTTCCTCCCATGTCACTGGCCACTCCTCACCACCCTCTTTGTGTGTTCCACTTTCTCCTGGACCTCCAGGTGTTTCCCAGGAGTCTGCCCTTAACTCACATGCCCGCCTACCATGGTCATGCTTTAGGGGTTATGAACTCTGCCCAATGGCATTAGCTGTCCTGTACCTGCTGCCTTTAAAATCTCTAGTTCAGTTTGAATTTCTCTGCCTAGCATCATCACTCTGTGTCTAGATTTAGTAAATCTCAGGGGGAACACACTAAGCCCCCATATTCAAATACTTGTGTCTCCTGTCAGTGCGTATTCTTATTGCAAAGGGAAAGTCTAGAGCTTCCATTGGATACTTAAGAACAGTGTGGAACTGTGCATCCTTCCTAGGATAAAACTCTTTTCTGTGAGCATGAGCCCGGCACTTGGGGAAGATAATTCTGTGCAGACTTACAAATGTTGGCCTTTGCAAGGTATCTCAGCCTCCCACCCCTCAGGGTGATAATGCAGTTACTTGGTTCACACACACACGGCAGCTTGCTTTGCTGTGTCATTCATCATAAGCAAGCACTCGACCTCTGCTTTTAGGAGTGGCTTTCCTGTCGCTGTCTGTCTGGGGCTCTTCTGTTACACTGAAATGAACGGGGGCGGGGCCAAACATTTCCCAGGATACAAAAAAGGGAAAAGCTTACAGAAAGAATAGGCAACTGTATCACGTGGGGAAACGAACAAAAACGAGGAAAGGGAGACGGTAATTGGTGTTAGTAACAGGTAACTGCTGGGTAGAACATGTCAGAGGAACGGTGTGAGAGGAAGACAGACTACGGGGTGACACAAACGCAGTCGGTAGTGAACAGGGCGTGAAAAGGGCGGCTGGGAGGGGCCCGGACACAAAAACGAGGTCTGTGTAAGTTCCTTGCCAAGCCGCGCTCAGTTTCAGATTCGCGAGGGGCGAGAAGGGGCAGCGGTTTGAATTCCTGACCACGGAGCCCAGCCTGAGAGATGAAGGACTGGAGGATGAATACGGAGAAAGGGGTTAGAGTTCTTGCTGGACAAGGTCAAGTTCAGAGCAGTGAGGCAGGGGGAGAGGTGAGAGCAGACATCAGTTAAGCGTGAGCCCCAGTCAGAACTCGTGTTTGATGCTTTCTTCAGTGATGCTGGGGTGGTTGCGGGGGTTCTTTTTCATGGGTGGTGGAGGAGGACGGCGGTGAAATGCGTGAGAGACTGGAACGGTGTGTGGTCATTTTAACACGTCTGCACATTCCTTGATATTTCCCCGTAAGAGTTGTAGTCTAATGCACCTCCCCTCAGATCAAGGCCGGCCTTAGTGATTGGCCTCTAACAGAGTGTCAGTGGAAGGGATGCTCTGCAGCTTCTGGCCACGAAAAGGCAAACGTACCTTCCGTCTGGCTCCCTTTCGGGATGCTGGCCTCTGGAACCCAGCTGTGTGCTCTGCAGAAGAGGCCGGCCTGGAGAGGCGCCACGGTCTGTGGCCTTCGGCCTCGGCTGAGCCCCCAGCCAGAGTCCTGCACCACCTTGTCAGCCCTGCAGGGGTGTGAGGGAAATGCCCGATTATGGTGGTTTGAAGCCAGCAGCCCTGGGGGCTTCTCTGCAGCAGCAGGAAACTGGAGCAAAGCTCCAGCAAGGCGGTCGACAGAGATGCTTCTGTGTGTCGGCACGGTCCCTCGGAGAGCAGAGGCGCTGGGCTCTGCCGGACTGTGTTCAAGTCTTTGACCGCCTTCCCGACTTGGGACAGGTCACTCAGCATTTCTGAGTTTCGTGTTTTTCTTGTCTTTAGAGGGGAAATGATACAGACCTTGAGGATTCTTGTGTGACTTAGAAATAATTGGCTGTTATGTAGTGATCACTCAAAAACTGGTAGCTATCCTTTTTATTGTGAGGAAAGCTTGGGTTTTGGCCTCAGGTTCCATTGCTAACTAACTACGGCTTTGGGCAAGTTCTGTAACTTATCTGCATGGTGCGTCCTTCTTGTGTCAATGGCGGAGGAAGCCTGCCTTGCGGGGTGTTACAGATTAGAAACAGTGTAATGACTGGTATGTGGCGCGCACTCAGTAAATAGTAGATACAGTTATAAATACAATAATTAGTATGATGGCCCTGAACTTGGCCACTGGCAGGAGTAGGGCAGACTCGAAAATTCTGAGGTAAGCCTTTGAGGCAGTTGGAAGAAAGTTCTAGTAGAAGATGGCCCTGAAGTTTTGGAAAGGATGATGCTAATAATTGATACAAGTTTCGAAAGAAGAGACTTTTCAATGACGAGTAAAGACTTAGAAAAAGGATTTTGAGGAACTCCTTTCTTGTAGTACTGAGAATAGGAGGACGCAGCTGAGGAGATTAGAAAAGCGATGAGTCTCTAAATATTAGAAAAGGCCACAAAACTCCAAGTAATGGGTGTGAAATCGTGAGAGAACAAGGGAGGTCAAGGGACCAGAAGGACAGGGGGCTGTGACCGGCGAGCAGGGTTAGTTCGGGGGGTTCCGTGAAGAAGAGGGAGACCCTCCCGTCCTCTGCTCCCGCACTAACCACCTGCGCGGGCTTGCGCGGGACCGGCGGCCACGCACTGGCCCTCCTCCTCGGCCGAGTCTTCCTCGAACTTCCTCAGACAGGGACTCTATCTATTACTTTGTTAAAAGGCTGTCAATCAGTAGTTTACTAGCTCTCCATGTTGGGGAACCCTCACCCCGAAGTCTTCCCCTATCTACCAACTTCAGCTTCTTCTACAAGCCTCTTGGTCTTCAAGCGTTTCCCTTACCATATCTGACAGTCATTGGACATCTCCTTTGTCCTGGACACAAAAACAAGGTTTGTTCAGCAGTTCCTGAGAAAGTTAATATTGTCAGCTTCTGAAAATGTTTAAAAAATTGTCTTGTCTCTCTGACTGGTACGTGTGCAGCTGTCGCATATACCTTTGCTATGATATCATTCATGTGCCTGTTTACAGAGTATCTGATATGTGCTACACACTGGTAAAGACTTCTGTCGTCCTGGAGCTTGTGAAATAAGTGATGGGGCTGGGAGGGAGGGCAGTGGTGAGGAGGGAGACAGTAAACAAACAAACAAGTCCCACTGGAAAGAACATCCATGACACGCAGTGTATGTTGACCGGCTACAAGCCCGAGCTCTTAGCTGCCTGAGAACGGCAGCAGGTGTTGGGCACGTTAATACAGGAGAGAGAGCAGTTAGCCCGACGGCTGGCCGTCCGCTGACCTGCCCACACGCACACTCAGCTCCACTGCAGCTCAGGCAGGTCCTGCTTCCCCGGCTACCCGCTACAACCTCGCAGACCCTGCTGGAGTTCTGCTCTCTCCTTTCCCCTTCCCACCCCTCAGGGTGCTGGGTGTCCTTGGGCCACGATGGGGCCCATGTAAGCCTCTGAGACAGCACCGAGAAGGTGGTCCCTGAAAGCTTCTCTCGAGAGCAGTGCTACCCCAGGTGCCACCCACAGTGAGATGAGGAGCTGCTGTCCTGCGTCCGCTCCAAAGAAGAGCTCGCTGTGGAAACGATGTTAGCTGTTCCTGGTGGTGCACTTGATTGACATTCTAGCGTTGGCTCCTGTCTGGTCGCAGATGGCTTGTGCGCAGGTGCCGACCTGCGGGCCACGCCCTGAGGAACACTGCTCTACAGGGCGGGTTGCACTTGGGGCTCCCTGTGGCTGTGTGCGGCCTGCAGGTTTGTTTTCTCTGGCCTGCTATACCATTGTTAACATTTTGCGATGGAAAGATTTCTCACAAACTTTCACATTTCCAGCAGCTCTTAATCACACCTTTGTTTTGTGTCCCTTTAACATCTGACGTCTGTGGTTCCACTTTCCTACATGGCAGCGGTCAGGTGGAACTGAGAAGCGACTCTGCTTTTTATAGAGGGCATGGACTTCCAAGGAACCCGAGGGACGCTATTGATCTGGTTTATTTATGGGGTCTGCTGGCCCCTAGAGGCATTTGAACCCATAACCACTAAGAATCGTGAGAAAACAAGTGTGATCCTATCTCAAACCCCAGTTGGGCTGGGGTGTGCTTAAGAACGCTCCTCCCCTTCTTCCCTTGTTCTTCCATCCATTCACGGGTCTGCTCTCATACCCTGTCCATCACAAACACGCCCGAACTCACTGCACTGAGCCTGCTCAGTGATGATACGGAGAGGAGGGCACAGGAAAGGTGAATATGCGTGCGCTCCGTCACGCACAGCAGTCACAGTTCCAGCCTGTCATGCACCCGTGCCCCAGGAACCTGGGGAGCTGTTAGATCTGTCGCCCCAAGGACCAGTCCATGGGGGATAGGAGGGCATCTCAGACCTCCAGCCCTGCTGACCATGGATCACTGCTTAGAGTCGAATTACTGTTAACCTTCCCAGAGAGGAGGCTGCATCAGAGCACTGCTTTGGAAAGGGCCTGCTGGCTCCCTAGTGGTCCTGCAATTCACTGCTGCTGCTCATCCTCACGGAGGTTACCAAGTGGCGGCTGTTCGGAAAGCACGCAGCAGTCTCCAGTTTTAGTCCCACCACTTGATGCGATTTTCATCGCTTGAAAGCCTTGACTCTATTTTCCTGTGCCGTATGGAGTATAGTAACTGAAATGGAAAATTGTAAGTGAATATCTGTGGTGCACAAGACTTGATTTTGGAAGCCTTCACTTCGCAGGACTTCAGAAAAGTTCTGGGAAATGACTGAAAGTAAAAGTCAGATGCACTGTGAAGTTCTGAATCAAAATGAGCAAACGCTTATGATTAGCCCTTTACTTGGAGTTTTCTGAGTCTTGTTTACATTTTCTTTGATTTTGTTTGTTTATTTGCTGTAAAATATGGTAAGATTTTATGGCTCCTGACTGAGAGGAATGGGAGAAGAACGGGGTGCTGGGATCACGTTTTCCTCAGTCTAGAGGAAACTGGAGTTAGGGTTCTAAGCAAAGGCATGGTGGGTGGGAGAATGCAAAAAAATATTGAAGTTTATAAGCTCCACACAAGCAGGAACCCTACCGGGAGGTGGTTTGGTGGAGAATGCAGAGTTGTGTGCACGAAAGACTTAAGAATCCCATCATAATCAATCTGGACCCTGCACTTTGGGGAGCATGAGTGTGTACATGAGAAAAGAAGCATTTTCACTAAATGTAAAATATTCCACAGAAAACAGGATAAAGGAATGTGAAGGACGCCTGAGGAAGGAGTGACCCAAGATGAGTGTTATTAAATGAAGGAAGGAGGCTTCGACAGAGGTGCCAGGTGCCATTGCTATCAGCAGGACTGCGTTTTATGGGCACAAAGGTCATTTAGTGTTTCTTTGCCTCATTGTTCTCAGTGTCATTCATTGTGTGGAGGTTATATTTATTGCTTATTTGGTTCATCTAATGAAAAGGACAGACAGAGAGCACCTGATGAGCTCCAGCCCTTAATTGTTCTCTCATAAGTCCTGCCTTTGTCTGCATCCACACCCTCTGCAGTGTGACCGTAGCTGCACCCGGTGCTCAGATGCCTCCACTCTGAGGCTGGGTGGTTCCGGTCACGTGACTTGGTCAGTAGACTGCAGCAGAAGTGGCAGTGCCTGGAGCAGATCTTTCAAGCCTAGACCTCAGGGTACCTGGTGTGCTCCAGACCTTGTGGGGCACTGCCAACTGAGCCTGCCTGCCCCAACCAAGCTCCCAGAAGAGCTGAAGAGTCCAGCCAAGATCAGAAGATGTTCCTAGCCGGCTCGAGGTTGACTACAAATGCATGAGTCAGAGTCACTGAAGCCAGCTGAGGCCGTAACTGCCCAGTTGATTTAGTTGTTGTTTTAAGTCATGAGTTTGTGCTGCTCATTACACAGCATGGTTGTGGTCATAGATAACTGATACACAAGGAGTGTGTCAGATTTGGGTGCAGTACAGCTGTGTAGCAGCAGCTTCCAGCTCTGAGTGGTTTATAATACTTATTTTTCTTCTTTATTTCCCTCATGGATTTGAGGTTGGCTGCTTCAGGCTGAGGGGTCGGGTTTAGGACTGTTCCCTGTGTCTGTCATTCTGGGATCAGGGGACACTCAGGGCGTGGTTTTCTCATGACAGAAGGCAGACATATAAGAGTCAAGCTAAGTTATGTAAGCAGATTTAGTCTTTGTTCCCATCAGGCCCACTTACATCCTGTTGGGTGGAGGATATCCCGTGGCCAAGCCTGAGGTCAGTGTAGCAACGTACCATTTACCGACAGTGCGGGAGGCCCTGCCGAGTCACGTGACAAAGGGGATGGTGGGTCCCTGCTGCAGGAAAGGAGTGAAGCATTGGGAACAGTAATTCATCACGGGGAAAATGACTCAGGAGGCAAAATGGGGAAACTTTTCTGAAACACTTGATGAAACTCATTAATGCAGTAAAGAATTTGCCCCAGAAGAAGCCGCAACAGTCTGTTAAAGACCTGTAGTGATTGATATGCTGGTGTGAATGTGGAACCTTCCTTATCCCGAAGCACGCTGTTTGGAACAGGGATCTGCTGAGAATGTTCTGGCTTCCAGTCAGCCCATCTGTCAGTGCCCCTTCTGTCGGCTGCGTTTGGGTGCTGTGCACTTACCTCTCCTCCCGGTTTACAGTCCTCCTCCTTCTCTCGGTTTTACAACTTTATCTGCCACTCTCTAATGAGGCCTCCTTGGGCTCACGGTATTGTTAAAATACAGGAAACTATCTTCTACTGAGAAATGGTGGAGTAAGGAAAAAGTCATATATGCGAGTATAGACGAATATGCACTCTAATTATAAAATGGTTTTTAATTTGAACTGCAAAATGGTTGACACGATTAAACCAGAGAATAAATACACTTTACGCAAGAAATGCAGGACTCTACCTTTCCCGTAACTGGGCGAGATAGAAAGGCTCTCTAGACACCTTACATATTCCATAGGCTGCGTTTTTCTCTCCGTAAAAGTCCTAGAGTGTAGACATTGCTTTTTGTGTCAGCTGTTGGCATTGCTCCTTTCATTGACTGAGCCCTGTCACTTCAGTGTTTAGGAAGTATGACAGTCACAAAATCAATCTTCTTTGTTAAAAATGAATATGTGGCAGCACTTCACTATCAACAACTATTTATCAGAAAAAATGATTTGAAACAACATATGGAAGAAAAATACTGTACGTATGGTTGGTCAGTTTGCCCTTTAAAGGTGACCTCTGCCTAACTTCCTGTGTTGAATGTGTTGGGTCACGTGCTTGGGAGAGAGTCAGAGCCCTCTCTAGAAATACCTTCCCCCTGCTCTATCTTGTTTGCATCAACCCCTCTCTTCTTCCTGCCACCAGCTGCACACCTGAGCATGTATGATGCCCGGGACTAACGTTTGTTAGATCGATCTCAGAGGAGCAGTTGACGTCAGAGGAGTGGAGGGTAAAAACGCAAGAGATTGGGTGAAAACCCAGTAGAGACCGGAGCCGGTGCAGGGACCAGTGCGCGAGGGAGAGGAGGCCGCAGAGACACAGCAGGTCTGAGTGCAGACAAGCTGCCAGCAGGGCTGAAACGCACCTGCTGAGACACCACGGCTCTCACGTTCTGGCTTCCGCATGTTCCTTCTCGGTCACCGACACGCTTCTCTCTACTGCCCAAGTGCTCCGCACACATCAGCATGTCTGTGCCAAGTGAAGGCAGCTGGGGCGATTCTGCCTTGAGATTCCCTGTTTTGTCCGACCCTGCCCGAAAACTTGTGGAAGCAATGAATAGAGAACTCACCGAGCTGGGGGAAAGAATAGTAGAAATAAATTCTATAGTAAATATCTTTGTTGGACTCAAATAATTGCCACAGCTGGAAAGGAACCTAGACACTATACTGTCTAACATCTCATTTTACAGATGAAACTAGTACCCAGAGAGAGAATGGCTTACTCTCAAGGTCATGTGAATACCAGAGCGAATATTTGAACCCAGGCTGCTGCCCTTGGGCTAGTGTTCTTGATCTAGACCTTCCTTTCTGCATGCACCTTTGAATGGTATGACAATGATTTTTGTGCCAGGAGAAATCAGAGAAACGTTGCAGTCACTTTTTGTGGCATCTGCAGTTTGCCTATTCAGCCCTTCATTTAATAATATTTAATAATGTCTATTGTCAGTTCTGTATGTTATACAGTAAACACACAGGGCCAATACTACTGTATTTTATGCTTTCTCATCAAGAGTGAAGTTGCAAGGGCCACAAATGGCCTGATGGAAGAGGGTCATGAGTATGGGGGCTTCCAGATCACTGTGACTCGCTGAAACAGATGAGTGACCGTGGACGTGAGTTCTTCCTGTCTGACAGTCCCATGGGGAGCCACCTGCCCAGCAGGATGAACACAGAACAACTACCATTTATGCTTTGTTTGGTCAAAGGATGATTGGTGATCGAGGTGCACCCTTTGTGTGGGCTGAGTACACCCTCCTCTTGTTAGCTGAGCCTTGGTTGCTGTTGGCAGATCAATAGGAGAGATTTTTGCAGGCGAGTGAGCTGCAAGGACTGGCAGTGACCGCTGACCACCAAACTCCTCCCTCTGTGGAGGGCCAGCTGTGCAGGGGCAGGGTGGTGGTGCATGGACGTGGTCTGTAGCTGTTCACTGGGTGCGCTGGCCCTGGGGTGTCCCGGGTGGTGCAGGCCAAGGTCAGCCCCCTCCTGTGTTTTGCCTGGGGCACTGTTCCTGACCTATAAAGCAATCTGAGAGGGCAGCTACTTGTGCTGGGCTGGGAGATTCCCAGGTGAAGCCAAGCTGTGAATCTAATCTGGCTGCCTTTAGGGCTCACTGCTGCTTGTTAGATAAGATTTAGGAGGCAAGATGAGCCATTGTTAAGGAAAAGTAGCTTGGGTGGGTCTCTTAAGTTGGGTGGGGTAGAGCCTCTGTGGATCTCCAAGGCAGGTCCCCCACTGAGAAGTGCGGGAAGGACTCAACCAAGAGACAATGGCCTCTGCTCGCCCAGATGCCAGACACTTCAGTCTCTCCCTGTATACCACTGGTGTCCTTCAAGCTGCCACCTGGTGCCGGATCTCAGAGGGAGTGAGTCTGAGTAGGTGAGTCCGTGTGTGGGTTCCCCAGAGGAACTGCTTAGGGCTCTAGCAGCCTCGTCCACTGACTCAACCCCACTAGGTTTTGCATTCAGAAGTTGTGGGGACTTATTTTCCTGGCACTGGAACCGTGGGCTGGGGGCCCTGATGTGGATATGGGGCTCCTTGCTCCTGAGCTATCCCTCCTGAATTTTTATCCACGTGGGTGAGGGGCCAGCCTGTTCCATGTCTGCGTCCCTGCTACCAGTGTGGATGGATGTGATTGCTTCAATTCTGTAGTTGTCAGACTTCCATTCAACTTGATTTCTGATGTCCCTGACTGCTCCTGGTTCCATATTTTAGTTGTAATTTTAATGTGGCTGTGGGACGTGGCAAGCCGTGTCTGCCTATGTCGCCATCTTGACCAGAAACCCCCACTAAGTACTTTTCATTCATGCAGTCCGTCATTCACTCATTCAGTTCTATTTATTCATTGATTCATTCTTTCAGTACATTTAACTGTTATTTATTGAGTGCCTACTGTATACTGGGTCTGGTTCTATTTCTTTTTTATTTCTCACGATAATCTTAGGATGTAGGTACGCATGTTTTCCCCTCACTTACTATAAAGGAAACAGATTTAGAGTTTAAGAAAAATGTCTTTAAGTCACGCAGTGATGCTGTGTGAAAGTCAGGGTTTAAACCTACAGGCTGAGCATATAACTCCTAGGTATACAGCCTCCCCTGCCACTGGAAAGTCTCCAGACATGCCACAAAATGGGAAAAGCCTGGTTACAGTTTGCTTAGCCAAGGCTAGTCTTGGGCGTGAATAGAGTTAGTAGTTACCTATGTGGTTTAACTCACAATTCTTGAGAGAATCCCACATCCTAGATAGTTTCTGCTTAATACCATAGTGCTTAAATCCCACAAATAGAAATGCTTTTTAAAAAAAGATTATGACAGCATGACTTCCAAGCGTACATACAGCATCTGTCCCCAGTTCAGACTTCTTACTGAACTTAAAGCTGCATTTCTAGAGGCTTTCTAGATGTTCATGGGCATCCCAAATTAAGAGTGTCTAAAACTAAGTTTAGTTCTTTGGGAATGCAGATCAAAACCACAATGGGACAGACAGCCCCTCACTTTATGGCCACTAGGGTGGCTAGAATAAAAAGGCAGTAAGAGTTGGTGAGGACATGGAGAGATCGGACCGCTCTGCATTGCTGGTGGGAATGGAAAATGGTACGGCTACTTCGGGAAAGAGCATGGCATTTTCTCAAGAGATAGCACATAGAGTTGTCATGTCACCCAGTAAGTCCACATGCAGGCATATTCTCGAGAGAGTTTAAAACGTGTTCCCATACAAAAACCTGGACGCGAATGCTCACAGCAGTATTACTCACAATAGCCAAAAGGTGCAAACAGCCGAAATGTTGACTGGAAGATAAAACGTGGCCCATCCGTACAAGGGAAGGCCATTCAGCAGTAGGAAGGAATGGGGTGCTAATGTGGGCCGCAGTGTGGATGAGCTTTGAAAACGTGCTCAGTGAGAGAAGCCAGTCACCAAGGCCACATGTTGTGTGATGCCGTCAATATAACCTGTCCAGGACAGGCAGTCTGTGGCTACAGAAGGTGCATTAGTGGTTGCTTAGGTGGGTGGAGATGAGGAGTGGAGGCTGATGAGGACAGAATTTCTTTCGGAGGTGTTGAAAATGTTCTAAAATCGACTGTGGTGATGTTTGCACAGCTCGGAGAGTATGCTAAAAAACACTGAACCGTACACTTGAAATGAGTGGATTACGTGGCATGGGAATTACGCCTCAGTGAAGCTGTTATATATGTTTTTAAAAATCGGGCTTGTTCTGCCTATTCCCTAGTTCTAGGAGAATGGCGTCTCTCCTGTGTTCCCGACGGTACTGTGTGCCCTTTGCAAGGGCCAGCTTTCTGTTCATATTTGTCCGCCTGCATTCAGCATCATGCCTGGTCCACGTTAGACCTCTTCACGATGTGAGTTGTTCTGTGGAGGACAGTGGCATTTTCCTCTGTGTTGAGGACAACCTGGACAGAGTGGGTGAACCCTGGGGGAACCTGGCAGAAATGGGCACACTGACAGGAGGGAAGTTGGGGTGCGGGGCAATGGGAGGAGCTGAGGGATCCTGCCTGTGGGTGGCCCCTGTGTGGTGCGCGGTGGCACCACGAGAGGCCGTCTTGTCTAAGGGGCAGAGTGCAGGCTTTGCTCCAGGTCTCAAAGGTGAATGAGGAAGGGGGGCTGTGACCCCAACTTGGGGATTTGAGGAGTTAACTTCCCTCTGTGTGCCCCTCAATTTTCCCATCTGTAAGAAAAGGGTAATAATACTCCTAGGAATTGTGAAAATGTAATGAGAATATATGTACAGTTATCTGTATATGGTGAAAATGCTTCGTTACTGTTGTTTTCATGTTATTACTTTAACTCGTAGTCCTGTCCCCAGACACCATCACAGGAAGGGGATAGACAGGGGAACTCAACTGTGTTTTCTCTCGAAGTTCTTGTCTTGGACACCGAAGAGAGAGTATTCCGAAAGAGCTGTGGAAGAGTATCGAGATTGGCATACACCAAATTACTGTTCACGTTATTGGTCAAAATTACCAGTATCCTGATGCTCATTTGCGTTATAGTAATCCTTCCATCAGTCACAGCTCTGCAGCTAGTGAGCCCCAGGAGGGGCCGTTGCGACAATGGAGACGTGGAGAAGGAGGGCTGACGCTGGGTGCCTGGGCTGGCTCCCAGCGACTGCTCACAGCTGCGCCGGGACAGGCTCCGCGGCGCAGAGAGAGGGAAGGAGTGGGCTTCATGCCGGTCTCACTCTGCCACCTGTTAGCTGTGTGGCCTTGTGGTAGGTGACGTATGCTCTCCAGCCCTCAGTGTCCCTTCCTCTGAGAGTCAGGGCATCGTCGTAGCTCCCTCGCAGGTGTCTGAGGTCAACATGCAAAACTCTTACCACAGTGACAGGTGCTTATGAGTGATCCCTAATAAAGGTGCTTTATACTGAAGGGGACAGTGGAGACCCTCTCTGCACACCTGTAAACCCAGTGCAGAGTGCCAGACCACGGTTTAGAGCGATTTACCGTCAGATGAGTTCAGCAGGTATTTATCATTGCCTATATCGCCAGGGACTGTGCTAGGTGTTCTTATTGGGGACTTATTCTAACAGATGAAATGGACCAGTTAACTGATAAGATTTATAATATCAAGCTTCCTTTAATTGTACATGTCATTTTTTTAATACAGAATGCTACATGAAAATTATTCAGGGACATGCAGGTGACTTACGAAATATGTAATATGTCATAGTGGTCTGTGGAAGAGTACGTATGCATATGTGTGTCCGCAAATAATTAGCCCTTGCAGACTTCCCTCCAGGGAAAATCTAGTCCAGTACTGAGGAACTCAATGCCTTCTGTTTGTGTCGTATTGGTCCTGACTCTGAATCTGTTTTCTGAGAGGAGAGAGGACTTACACTTTCTATACTGGTTTCTCGCTTCTCAGTTATGAAAGCCAGTACAAGCCGACTCCCCGCTCTTGAGCAACACAAACAACGACAGCAATGGCGGCAAACGAAGAGACCCCACACAGAACTGCAAACCCTCAAAGAGGCAGCTGCTCAAATAACATTAGGAAAACGCCCCCTCTGAGTCACACCGCGGGGATGAATACTCTGTGTAGCTGAGGTTGCTCCCTGGAGCTCAGTATTGTCGTGCTCAGCCTGAGTCCCCACTGGGGCATCAGATTTACGGAGCCGCTGTTCATGAGAACAGGGCGCCATGAGGACGCCCCAGCCCAGCCTTCCACCATGAATTGTCCTGTTCCGTGTGAGAGACCACAATACAGGAGTGGTGACAACTCGTAGGGACATGAACGATTATCCCCAGGGAGCTTCTAAAGTAGTCATAACATATGATATTCATTGATTACTTTTAACATATATTTTTTCTCATTAAATTTCAAAATAATGTATTACAATGAAATAAATACCAAAAATGATAATGCAGATCCATATTTAATTACAGAAGCTCTGCATTTTGTTGAGTAAAACATCAGGCACCAAATTGGAGTGTCAGTGTGATCTCAGGTTTGACAAAACGCTATTATTAATAATGCACACCATTTGTGGGGCGCTTACTTTTGGCACTGTGCCAAAATACAGCATGACATTGTAAAATGGTGTAATAATAAATAATATATAATTTACCCCTATTTTATAGCTATGAAACTGAGGCTTATTGAGGTTCAGTAACTTCTTCAAGGTCACATAAGGTGTGTGAGAGCCAGAAAGCCCTTGACTCCAGCCTGCTCTGCACGTCGGTGCCCTGCCCCCACCAGATAGACGGGGGGGGGGGGGGGGGGTAGGGCGAGGAGCGTAACACTGTTAACGACTGTTATCCTTGGATGTGGAATTGTTTTCTGTTAGTTTGTATTTTCTACTTTTCACCAATGAAATTATTTGCATGATAAGTAAAGGGGGGATGTAAATCAAACCATTAAACAGCCTCCCTTTACCAAAGCAGAAGGCGGTGGAGGGAGAAAGGAAAGAAGAAGGAAAGTAAAATGGAAGTAAGATAAGAAAAAGAAGAAAAAAGGGGAGGGGAAGGAAGGGGAGGGGAGGGGGTAGGGGAGAGAACAGGCCATCCTCCAGAGGGCGCTGTAAGGCGCTGTCTCTGTGCTGCTCTGCACCCTCATGCCTCCTCTTGCTGGTGGCATTGAACACAGTGCCGCGCAGAGGCCGGAGGCGGAGGAAGACGCGCTTCAAATCGCAAGGGCTCGGGAAAGGGACCTCCACACTTTGAGAACACCGCGCTCTTTCCGGCTAGGGCACCTTGGGCACTGCAGTTGTAATTTGTATTGAGGACCATGTCTTTTACAAAGTGTAGCCTTTTGGCAAAATGTTTTGAGGTTTTGGGCAGAAGACTGTTAGGTAGGAAAAGACTGACCCTGTTTAACAGCTGGGGTGTGCTCTGGGCTCCAGCAGTGCAAGTGGATGAGCGAGGGCTAGCAGCTGCAGTGAGGTTGGGGAGCCCCCAGAAAGCGTGAGGGCAGCAGTGGGACTCAGGGCGACTACTCCATTCATTTCTCTAAGTTAAGGGCTTCTAGTTGTCATCAGCTGGGACAGCACATGTAAATGAGGTTGTCCTTGACAAACTGGGAAGTTGAGTCACCCCAGAGAAACCAGGTAAATCAGAAAAATAAAGAAGCTACCAAAACCACATAAAGAATGTGAGTGTAAAATACAAAGACAAACTTTTTAAAACGTCCAGCCTGATTAGTAATCAAATAAATTTAAATTAAAAAAAATTTAATTTAAGTAAATATATACAAAATTATATTTTTTCATTTTTCAAAATTGCAAAATCATTTTAAATATTAATAGAGCAACCAGTTATTAAACTCCTGTATGTGCCAGGAATTTTCTAGGGTCTAAAAAAAACATTTAATAAAAATTTTATTTTAGAATACTTTTGGATTTACAGAAAAGTTGCAAGAATATTACAGAGAGTTCCTGTACACCCTGTATTTGGTGTTCTCTGTTATTACTATGGTAAATTTGTCACAACTAATGTACCGATATTGATACCTTGTTGCAAAGTCCAGTCCACACGTTATTTGGGTTTCCTTAGTTTTCACCTAATGTCTCTTTTCTGTGCTAGGGTTCCGTGCCGGCTGTCACATCACATTCTGTCATCGTGTCTCCTTAGTGTTTTAGACTTTGTTGTTTGTGATGACCTTGACAGTTTTGAGGAGTATCAGAAAGCTATTTTGTAGAATGTCCTTCAATTTGTGTTTGCCCGATGTTCCCCTCGTGGTTAAACAGGGCCTGTGGGTTTTCTTTTGGGGAGAAGACCGCAGGACTAAGTACCACTCTTAACACATCATGTCCAGGATTCATACTGTCGGCGTGGCTTACTCCTGTTGACGTCAGCCTTGCTCCCCTGCTAGTGCTGCCCAGTTTCTCCACTGCCAGGGACTCTGCTCCCCTTCCCGCCTCTGCTCTTGGGAAGGAGGTCACTGCAGTGTGCAGCCCACAGGGGAGGCACAGGGAGTCAGGCTCCGCCTCCTCCAGGGCAGCGTGTCTGCATAAAGATTCTTTGGAATTCTGCACAGAGTGGTCTTTCCTCCCTCATTTCTTTCTTTATACAATCATTAATTTATATCAGTTTGAATTTATGGGTATTTATCTTTTACTTTGGGTTATGATCCTGTACTCTGTTATTTATTTTGTGTTCAAATATGTCCCAGCTCTGCCCATTGGGAACTTTCTCTGGTTGGTTTCTAAGCCCCTGTGATGTGCTCACATCATTTGTTTTGGGCACTCTCTTACTGTCTGGCACTCTAAGTGGATTAGGCTCATCTTGGGTGTTTAATGCACAGCCCCAGAATCAGCCATCTTTTCAAGGAACCCTGGTTTCTTTTATTGGAAGATGGTACTAGAAGCCAAGATCTGGCCCTAGGTATGCTCTTGCTACTGGGTTGTTGTTACTCCCAGGCCCTCGTAGTGGACAGAGTTAGGAAGTACATGTGTACATGCTGACTCATGTGTACCTATGTATCTATAATTATTTCTCTGTCTGTATCTGTATTAATCTAAACATGAGCTCACATTATTTCCCTGATTCTCGCCCAGTCCCTCCTGGTCTGCTCTAGCATCTCCTTGCTTATTTGTGACCTCTCATTACAACAATCACAACAATCTCCTACCACCCACCGTCCATTTCCTTATGCTCAGCTTTGGTGAGATTGCTGGAAAACTGCCACTCTTGCACTGTTGGTACAACCTTGTGGAAGGAGATTAGGTAAAATGTGTCAAGAACCTTAAAAATATGAGCTAGACTTGAGGTCAAACAGTCCAGTCTCCAGTCAGGAGGCCACAGGCAGGGGGAGTTAGGAGCAGAGTCCCCAGGTGGGAGGAGGGCAGCAGAACGGGGAGGCAGCTCCTAGACTCAAACCCAACGGGCTGCTTTCACTCTGCCCTGCGCTCAGGTGCGAGTCCACACTCTGACCCAGTCTTGCCCGGGGACCTGTCACTGATGTTAGTGGGGAGACAAAGCATTTGAAGTTGGGCGAATGCAGCAAATCCAGTTAACCGAATTGTCTTCTTGACATTTGCCAAGAAATTTATTCATGGCTTGCCTCTGAAATCAACTGACTGGTAGTTGCTAAGAATCCCTTTTATTCTCATCACTGTTGAAAAAAAAAGTTCCTGCTCTCAGAGAGCTTGCAATTTAGATATTGTGAGATTTATGCCTATAAGCACAAGCCATCTGCAAAACAACTTGGGAGTTTTCCAAAAAAAGAAAAAGAAAGGAAGAGAGAAAAGAGAGAGGAGGAGCAGAAGGGAGGGAGGAGAAGAGAGGGTAGCTAAGGGTGAGGGGGCAGTAACTGGGAGCTGAGTACCCCACAGTCCGCACTGAGCCCCTGCAGGAGCGCTGTGCTGCTTGGGCACCTGCATGGGTGACCTCTGCAGTCACAGTTTCCTCACAGTCACAATAGGATATGTGACTCAAAACACGGGGGTCGGAATGTAAGGATTCCATAGTCTTTTGTTCAAATGCACGTCAAGTACAAAGTCTGCTGAAGAGAGAGAAGGGTAACTATAATTCCAAACAAGAAAAAGATCACTGTAAACCATCTTTGTTTACCTGAGAAGGGATTAGTGAAGAACTACTTCTCAAGTGAATTCCCCAAAGCTTCTCTCTGGTCTGGATTTGATAGGCATGTTGCTAAGACTTGGAAAGAATGGCCACGTGGGTTAACTCTTTTGTGCTAGAGATTCCGGGGGTGGGTAGGCTGTCCAGGTGTGCCAGAAAGAAGAAGAGGCAAGACTGTTCTGCACTTCTTCACGGTGGTTTGGGAAAGATTAGTCAAGTTTAGAAAAGTTAAAAAATTTAAATTAAGTTGTGTCTGTGTTTGAAAGACAGGATTTCCCTTCAGAGCAGCAGTCACAGGAGATGTTGAATTGGCTTACTATTTATTCAAACAACAAACACAATAATTGTGACTATCTAGAGGTTATAAACGAAAAGGGCAGAAAACATAAACAGTATTCAAAAGCCAAGTCTTGGGTGGGTGAGAACGATTGAGAGGAAGTAGGCTCTAAGAATGCTAAGTGGTACCCTGCAAAATCCCCAAACGTAGTTACAGAATCAACACCCAGCGCAACGCTCTGTGTTTGAAAGGAGAACAATGGAGAAACCGAAGTCAAAAGACATGTTAATTAGCATTTTAAAAATCCAACACATTATGATTTTCTAAAATAATTTCCCTTCTTCGTGCCTGCATGTAGCAAACAGATCACAGACTTGCGATTGATTCTCTGCACACCCTCACGCCTCCCAGAGATTCGGGTAAAACCCTGTCCCCATGTGGAAATTCCCTCATAACAGTCTCCACCGCCGTCTGGGCTCAGATATTTTCCTGCGTGTGGGGGTGTGAGGCTTATTGAAATTGAGAGTCACTGTGGTGTAAACAGCTGGCGATCATTAAAAATAATAAGGGGAGGGGGCACATTGTCGCCTCAGCCTCTATCAGGCATATCTGGAGGACTGGTGGGAGGGCCATTATGGGTCTGTTCTACTGGAGAGAACTGATGGGATGACTTCAGCTCGGGGGAGGTGAGATGCACATCTCAGGGAGCCGTCTGCTTGTGTCTGAGAGGCGTGGGGACTCTGTGTAGAGTCCATCAGTGACCACCCACCCTGAGCCCTGTGCACTGGGACTTGAGTTCTGTGCCAGGGAAACGGGACAAGCACTGTGGAAGAGCAGACACAGCCTAGGAGACGAGACAGTGAGATGCAAGGCGTCAGCAATGATGGGCCCTTCGAGCCCATGGCCAGGCCATCATTATTGGGTGCAGGAGACAGGTGACTGTCAGAGGCTGAGCTGTCACTTCCCTCTGTGCAGTGCAGATGTCACCACCGAGAACCAGAGGGAAACAGGAGGAACGCAGCTCATGATGTCCCATGGGTGTCAAGAGGATTAGTTGTGGAGGACACTCGAGACACCTTCTGGGACCCCCCAGACACCTTTGGTAGTGACATTGAGGTGAGAGAGGGCCGGAGTCGCTGTAGCATGGGTGAGGACAGAGCCCAGTAAACACTGTCGCCTGGCTGGATATTCCACTTGTGCGCTATGCTGATACGTGGTACGCTGACACCTTGCACCCTATACTGGGCTGGTGAAGGGGGGGCTTGGGAAACACAGGCTTCCTTCCTTTTCTTCCTTGAAAGGAGTTGAAGGGGGAGAGAAAGGGAACATCTCTTCTGCTTGCTCTTAAATGTCATCACTTGTGGCAGTCTTGCAGCATCAGATGTACGCTTTTGTCCTTCCTTCTGGAGTCTGAGTTTGTGGAGAAGTTGTATCATTATCCTTCTGTCCTTGACACAGATACGGCACCAGGAATAAAGCAGATGCTCAGCAAATGGTGAAGATATTTAACCTAACGTGGGCATTGTGGTGGGTGCTTTATTTAGCTTTAAATTTAATGTCTGTTGGAAGGAATTGAATTTCTGTAGGGAAGGGGGAGACCTGGGCAGCTTTTCAAAATTTGCCCTCTAGAACCCTGGAGCGGGAGTTCGGAGCATGTGAGTTCAGTGCCGCCCACAGAGTGGTCGTGGGCTGAGTCCTGGCCTGTGAGGCGTGGATTATCCGTCTGCGATAGAGTGCAGAAAGTGGGGGCATCTCAAAACTTCCACAGCCATTTGACACTGCAGGAACATCCGATCCTGTGCTCATCTTTCTAGTACTTCCTGTTTGTAGTAGTCGACCACGGCATTGGTTAATGAAGGGTTAGAAATGAAAGAAATGGAAAGGTCCGTCTTTTGGTCCAACTCAACACAAGTTCAGGACACATGGAAAGTTCAGTCCTCTGCCTCTTTGGACAGGCAGCGTGGCATATGGCTGAGCACTTGGGTCCTGTTTAAATTCTGCTTAGCGTCTGCCCAAGAGAAGGAACCAATTGACCTGTGAGGCTGGAGTCTGAGCCTGTCTTCTGTTTGGCAAAAACAAAGCAGGCGAATAAACGAAGAACACCTGCTCCCTGCCCACCTGCCGGGCCTGTTCAGAACGTCTGCCTTTTGAGAAGATGAAGAACACGGTCTTCCTCGCCCAACTCTCCTACTCCAGGAACTTTGGGAAATCATTTTCAAGCCCTCCATAAGTTATATGTCCTGGAACATCTTGTTCACCATATTGTATTTCTTAAAAGGAAAAGATTTAGTGAGGGCTTATTGTGTTTCAAGATTCTTCTATCAGGTTGGGTTCCAGTACATTTCCAGTGACTAAGAAGGCTACTTCAAAGCAAATGTCAAAAAATATGCATTCTGGGAAATGTTTTTTTTCACAGACTACATTGACTAATCTTAAATCGATACTGTTTGACGTTAAATAAAATTAGCATATACAAAAGTATAGAAGGATGAGATCTCAGAAGAATAGGGACACTGACTGTATTTTAGAAGCCTCCGGAGTGTGACAGATACTGTACTGGCTGGGAAGGGCATCTTCCCTTTCTGAGGGCACATTTGGTCTAATTTAGACACAAATAATAATCAGATGCCGTACTGCCCCGCTGTTCGGTGCCCGGAGACAGAAGGTGTTGCACCCGCAGTTGGCCTCCCGTTTCGTGAATGCTGTGCAACGTGCGGGTGAGTCTCTCGGGCCTTCTGCACAGCGCTCGTGAATGCGGAAGACCCTGGCCTGCCCTTGAGTGTGCATCGGAAGGGTGCTGGTGGTGGTCTCGCCCACCAGTTTTTGGCATAGGAGGCTAGGAAGACTAGGCTAACGAGGGCATACCTGCCAGAGAAGAGGTGAAAGATAAAATCGGAAAAAATTACAGACTTTTCAATGATAACGATCTTTGAGAATGAGATCATCACCTCTATACGTGTGTTACATCCTTTACTTTTGATATTTTAGGAAACAAAAAAAAGCACTGATGCTTTAGGAAGCAGAAAAGCATTTGGAAGTGAAACATAGGCAACCCATTTTCTGGCATTTGGAAGTGACGTATATACAACTTATATTGGGAAAAAGAATTTGCAGAACTTCATATTTATAGAATTAGATCACAATGCCTTGAATTTAGGGATTTTCATGGAGAGATGGACAGGGAGGAGCAGGGACGGGGAAGTCTTAAACACGTCATGATAAAACAGCAGCAGTTCTTACTGGCTAGATGGTAGAATGAAGCATAGGTCTGTTAAGAAAAAGAAGTTTCTGGAGAGAATCTGTGTGGACTTAGGGGATCCTCAATCCTGTGATGCACTGTATCAGGAGAGCCAGGGCAGAAGGGAGACGGGGCCTTGGCCCTGGCCCTGGCCCGTGAAGCAGGGATCACTGACACGGAGATGAGTGGGGCTGTGCTGCCAGAGTGTGCAGAGTCATGGATACTCTACACCCAGGGGTGAGTCCTCAGCCACACTCTGAGAAGCTCACGATGATGACTGGAGGTCCAGGCTGTGCCACCACTGCACTGAGGGCTCAGATGGGGTCTGCCCTGGGCCAGCTGACAAGGGACACCCCCAGGGGACAGGGACCCCTTCCCAAACCTCTCCTCCCTGAGCTTGGAATACCTCCTCCCTCTGTTTCTTTGATGCTGACCTAAGCCTGCTGACCACACCTTCCCTGGTTCCCTCTCATGTGATTCTTGACCTCCTTTGAGTTTGCTCTTGTTCCTGGTTCTCCCAGCGGACGAAGCCCCCGATACCCTTCTTGCTTGACGTTTTAGTTTGAACAGCTTGCTGAGCTTTGGCTTACTTGCATGTTTTCCAGAAAACATGATAATCAATTTCAGAATTTTGCTTAAGATGGACTCTTGTGGGTACCCGTTGTGTGTAGTAAGTAGCCAGTGCTGATCGTGACGTTGGAAAAAGGCAAGAACAGAAAGCAGTGAAACTGAAGGAGAACTAGAGAGCTCTCCTGAGTTACAAAATGAACAGCTGCATTTTTTCCTTTCTATTTTGCCTCTTACTTCAAGGAAGGTTCACTTGCCTAGAAGCAGGATGATGGAAGAATTGCAAATGTTGTAAGTTTACAGGAAATATTTCCTCCTTTGCCAAATGGTAATGTTTAAAGACTCAGGACAGTAAATAAGCAAAAGTAATAAAAAACCACATTTCTCTGTGCAAAAGAGAATTCCCATCTGAACATAGTCTAAAGCAAAACACGATGGTTGTTGGGACCCCCACTGCTGTTGCATGGGTGGGTCATGGGCAGTTTCACTCATGAGTTGTAGGCCCTTCCACACTTAGGAGTTCTGTTTACAAAGTATGGCCATTTATGTAAACATATGTATATTTAGAATATATTCATATACTTAATAATTTAAATATATAATATGTGTTTACATATTTACTATCATTCTATGAATAGAACACTTAACAAAGGCATAGTTTTGTTCTCTTATGATGTATGCTATGAATTATTTTTATTAAATCTCAAGTAATAAAAATTTCCCAGTGTGATGATCTGTTTTAGGATCCTGGCAACCATGCCAAGTAATAATGTTTCTCTGAGATGTAAAAATAACTTGAGTTACTCTAAAAATGTGATTCGCGGTCACGACCACGTAGTTTTCTTCTAGTAACAGCTTCTCTGGGAGACGCACAGCAAGCGTCAACAGGGGTGCCTGGCGAACTAGAAAGCACTTAGAGAAATCTTCACTCATTTGGCTATTTTTTTTACATGTAGAAACATTATTTCTCCAGTAAAGCACTAATTTCTAGGTGAGCAAATGATACCAAGACAGGAGAGGGTGAGCGGAGAGACAGAGTGAACCAGCAGCTTATGAATGAACGAGTAGTTTTCGTTTTGACTGTGAGCTGCCACTTGCTTTTCCCACAGCTATATTGGACATGCTCAAAGAATATTCTCAACAGATGAATGAAATATAGGTTTAATATTCTTGAGAGATAAATGCGGTACAGGTTTAATATAGGTTTATCTCCCATGGAGATAAAGAACTACTCGTGTTAATTTACCATTGCACTTCACGAGGTTTTTTATATTACCATCCTGATGAAGGCCAGGAATACGTGAACTTGAAACCTTATTAACCCCAAAGCACTGTGCTTCCTTTGTTACTGTAGATGCTGAGCGCCGTGAGCATCGTAGTGCGTAGGTTTCTGAGAAGTGGCTCGTGGGGAAGGAGACCACAGTGGGATATGGGCTCTACTGAGGTTGGAATTCGTGACCATTCCAATGAAAACTGGTTTTTCCTCACTGACACTAAACAAACTAAACTCAGGTTTTCCAGTGGATTGTTAATTTTATGTTACTCAGTCCTCTTCGAAGAAGCAACACTCGTGAGAGCATACATTAGGGAGAGCCCCGCCCGCTCCAGAATAGAGGACAGTTGTGGCCGACGCTGTGAAAGAGAGAGACATTTAAGCTTGGTGGTCGGAGACTCGGAGGGTTAGCTTCTGGACCTACCTCCCTTTTGAGATGTGCAAGTGGGACTCACGCCTCTGGATGTCAGTGTACTCGCGAAGATGATTAGAGTGTTAAGAATTTCATTAAGTGAAATTTATCTTCACATTCAGTGGATTAGATGACACTCCTTTTAATGTTCTGAGTTTGTTTCAAGGTTCTTGCCATCCTGTTTTCCTGCCCTGCTTCATTTATTTGTAAAAAGATTGTTGAATGTTTTCTTAGACACCATTTGGATAATCTCACTGCATATACTGTTGATCACATCATGCCAAACTTAATCGCTAATTAGCTATTATGTTTGGAAAGATCAGGTAATGCCCTGGCCCTTTGTTTTGTGTAGCGCTCCTAGTTGCAGAATGGGTCATTTGGCTGATGTTTTTGAACACTCAGTGAGGGGCGTGGGGTGACTTGGAGCCAGCGTGGTCATTGCGGTTCCTCACCAGTGGGCTCGTGGTGCCAGGGAGTTGTCGCCCTGTCAAGTGGCAAGTTGTGGTTCCAGCATGAGGACAGCACCCTCCCACCCCACCCCAGAGAACACGCAGTAAATCTTTGAAAGAATACACAAACAAATGAGGGCAACGAAACTAACACTGGTTCTTATTTAATGTTTAGGTTACTCATTTGGTGGGATTCTATGCATTCAGTGACCCTGGATTTCTGTAAGATATTAATAAATTGGTACACGACACCTTTCTGGGGAGGACAAGTGTGTGTCAGGTCATAGCTTCGTTACTGCAGAGCCTGTCCCACAGTGGTCACTCGAAAAACAGTAGTTGAAAAAAAAGAAAAGCCTCTGGAAGGAAGCCGTATGGCACGTTGTTACCCCCCTGCTTATCCCTTTTCCACCGAGATGAACGAAGACTTCGGTGAATCAGGTGACATCACGGTTCCCAAGGAGCTCGTTGGGCTGATGGAAGAGGTGGGAAGTAAAACTGTGAAGGGTTAAAAGAATGATGCAGACGCTCTCACCTTGGTTCAGAAAGTTTGAAAAATATAGGCTGACAAAGGTGTGGTTTTCCGGTAGTTGAAAATACAGTGCGTGTCAGACTGGAGAGGCAGTTCTTGCGAGTCGGTGCGAGTCAGCAGTAATGTCGTGTGTCCGCCGAGATGTGACTGCTTTGAGGCTGCGTCAGTAAATGATTAACCTTGTGTCTGTGATTCACGGGACCTCTGACACTGTTCGCATGTCGCACGTATGTGTGCTTCGGTTTTTAGCAGAAAGGGTTTATACCTTTTATTAGATTCTTAATGAGAACAGTGACTCACAAAATATTAAGACCTGCCAGTTCAGAAGAAGATAGGTAACAGTCTGTTGTGTGCACAGGTCAGGTTAAAGTACAGTTGTACCGATATAATCAGCTTTTGGAAATACATTTTAAGAGTGGCAGTGGTAGATTGAAGCATCTCCAGGAGGCAAGCTGGGAGAGTGGTAGGTCTGAAAACCACGACCTGCAAAGGAGGGTTGGAGAAGCTGCAGGACTAGGCTCGGAAATAAACATTTCAGAGATATTGCATATGACTTCAAAACGTAAACGTTTCAGGTTGGGAAAGGATACAGATACTGATAGTATCCGGTACTGATGAGAATGTGAGGAAATGGAAATTCTCATAAATTGTCAGTGAGTGTGAAATGGTATGGTTATTTTGCAAGGCAATTTGGAATGACTGATTTTTTAAAACGCATGTTTGTTTGTAGGTAATTTAGAGAAATTTTGCACATAAGTGCATTTGTACAAAGGTACATGTACAAAGAAATTTACAAGGGTATATAGCAGTTTTATTAATTGCCCTAGATTGGGAATATCCTAAGGGTTTATTATAGTTGGGTTGTATCTTTGCTATAATTATGGAATACTATTCAACAGTTAAAATGAAAGAGGCAGATCTGTAGGTTCTGACATGCAAAATGCCATCAAGATTTATTAATAAAAAGCATCTTGAATATAGTGTGTATTATAATTTATGGAAAAATTCCACAATATGATATATGCCATTCCCTCTGTGCATAAAGAAATAAAGATCTGGAATAATGCATAACAAGTTGATAATAACGGCTCCCTCTGTGGGACTGAGGGAGGGTCAAAGAGCTCTTTATCTGTAAAATTACAGTTTTTACATAAACATGTGTTCAAGTAGTTTTTGAAACAAGAATAAGTGGAAGTTACAAGTAAATAAATAAAATTTTAGAAGATTTATACATGGAAAAATTGTTAAATTCCTTTTTCTAAATAGTTCCAGAGAGGAAACAGGTAAGTTGTATTAGAATGTTTTTTCTAATATTTTTATTTATTTATTTTTAGAGAGAGGGGAAGGGAGGGAGAAAGAGAGGGCGAGAAACATCAATGTGTGGTTCCCTCTCATGCGCCCCCCACTGGGGACCTGGCCCACAACCCAGGCATGTGCCCTGACTGGGAATCGAACCCACAACCCTTTGGTTCGCTGGCTGACACTCAGTCCACTGAGCCACATTATCCAGGGCTTAGAATGCTTTTTAAAATTTATATATGAGGAAGAATTTCCTAGGATTAAAAGCTGTTTTAAAAAGGAGTTGGTTGCCAACTAGAGGCTCCATCCTCATTGCAAGGGTTGAAACGGAGCTTACTCAGATACTAGCGTTCAAAGAGGTTTCATTCATTATTTATTTGTTTTCTAAATTTAATTTTTATTGTATGTTTTCCATGACCATTTAGTCCCCTTATACTCTTTCCCCCCAGCAGTCCCCACACTGTTGTCCATGCCCATGAGTCCGTTTTGCTTTTTGCCCAATTCCTCCAGAAACATCATATTCAATGGGAAATATTATTTCTAAAACAATTTCCATTGTCGTGAGTTGAGGATTCTTTGGCTGGCTAACGTCTAAGTGCACTTTTAGGTACGCATTCCACAATTCTAAGTTCGAATTGCTGGACTTAGCAGCTGGTCGCTGGACTCTCCCTGTCCTCAGTTTACCTCTACGATCCTACCTCCTTTCAGGATTCTTCACTGTAGGCTAGCCTTCCCCAAATACCAAAGAAATTTCTTTAGTAAAGAAGAAGGGAGTAGTGGATATTGGGTAGGTAACCATTACTTCTTGCCACAACTGCCTGAAACAGATGATAACTAGAATACATACAAGAAAAACAAAGTGATATAAATTGTAGATATCTATGGTTGATAACTGGGGTTCAAAGCCCAAGGGCTTCTCTGACTTGGTTACAAAGGGGAAATAGCAAGTACTAGTAAATGTTGGTGATTTTCTCCTTGATCCCACTGAAACGCACTAAAAAAGGTAATGGTTTTCCCAATGATTTGATAATTCAATGGTTCAGTATTATTTAATGTCATATGTATGTAGCACTTAAAATCACCTCCTGAATGACCGGTGATGGCCTCCCACCCTTTTGGAAAGTTTTATAACTAATTTACAGAAGAACAGAGAGATAGTGAAATTTTTAAAATAAATTAATAAAATCAAAAATTAAAAAAATTCTTACATCTTCCTCTCTGGCAATCATATATGTTACTGAAATTAAAACTCAAATTGCCTTCAATAGATTGCTTTTAATAACAATGGGTCTCATTCTTACTCATGGCTTTGCCATTATTGTGGGGGTTTCTACAGAGGTTTGGACAGAATTGCTATTATATAGTACTACACGGACGTGCTCATGTAAGAATACGTACACGCAACGTATAGGACCAGCACACAGACACAACACGCGGAACCTTAAATCACTCATCTTGACACTTGGTGATGGAGACTCTATCAATTTGAGCACGACAAAGTGTATTATATTTTAAATTAATCTCTTTGTGTATCTATAAGTAAGATATAATGGAGCTAGCAAGTGATTAAGTACTCTAATTCCCACAGTTCTTTTGGAGCTACTGTTCGGGGCAATGAGGGTCCTGGGAAGCCAGTATGTGTGCAGCCGAGATGCACTGATTTTGCCCAGTAGCTTCCTTTGTCCTTCTCCAGTTTCTGAGTCGAGCTGCGTGTAACCAGATCCCGAGATCCTCTTACACTCGGGTATTCAGTGTCCAGGACCCACTGGAGTCCACACTTTGCATCTGTCCCTTACTGGTCTGGTTTCCCACTGGTTTAATTTCATCCCACACCATCCCTATCACCGTACATGCCTGCCTCCAATACCACTTCAGTTTCGAGAATTTGATGGAGGGTCCACGAAGTCCACAGAAGACTCATTTATACGAATTCAGATGAAGGTGATTTTGATTAAGACCAGGAGACATGAGAACACAGCACAGAATGAGATAAAACCATGTCTACCTCAAAATTAAGTTTCTCTTGATCTGCTGAGGTGTATTTGAGTAAGTGGTGTGATAAACTAATTTTCTTAAGTGTACTGCATTACCCTAAGATGTATGGAGTTTGCATAATGAACAGTGTCACAGGAAAAGTGTTTTATACGATCCATTTGAAATTCCTTTCTATTTGTATGCTTAATGTTACTGTCACACTTCTAAGTAGTCTCTGGGTTTTCCTAGGAAATTGAAATGCTTCTATCCTGTTTGTTGCATGGATTTTCCTGAAATTTCTTAAAAAAAAAAAAACCATTTCCACCAATGGGGCCCTTTCAGAAAACCCACTGAGGGTATAAACATTTGTTGTGGCGCATTGTGGCGGTGTCAGCAGCGCTGTGTGTTCTCGCCCTGGTGTGATGTAGAACAATGCGGGGCATCCCTCACGGTGCCAAGTCGCCGGGATAAAAGGCCCATTCACAGAGAAACCCTCGGATGGCCACCGTTCGTGGGGGTTTTATGCATGGCCACATAGGCTTATAACTTTAAATTTTTCTTACAATGCCTTATATTCTCTCCCCATTGCAGCTGAGCTTTCATGCTGCAAAGTGAATACAGCAGCCAAGACATGTATCCATTCTCTGATTAAAAGATAAAAAAATAAACGTGTTTTGTAGAATGATTGTATCCCAAGGCCGGGGTTAGCGCGTTTCATTCATGCCACTTTCTAAACCCCTTGTGTTGAGATTGACAGCAGAATGTGGATTTAATAGATCCTGCCATACACATTCCCGCCCCCCGCCCCCAATAAGGGATCAGCAGAAATGTGGATGGTGCGATGGATGCTTTGGAGATTGAATTAAAACGTTTTGTGTTTACTTGCATTAAATAAGCATAAAACTTTTATTTTGGGTGGTTGGGATTTCGGGGGAAGGAAAATAAAGCACTTCTGTCTCCGTTCGGATTCTTCTCCCTCCCCCAACTCTTCACTTTGTTGTTCTGGTTAAATTTTTATTTCCCCGGCTATAGAAAGTGGTCGTGATTGTTAAAGAAATTGGAAAATACAGATAAAAAGAATACACTAAGTTACCTCGGAACACCCTTTCTCCCCCACCCAGACATGTCCGTTGCTGATGCGTTGGGCGGCTCCCTCCTTTGGAGCACACGTGTTGCAGAAACAGGTCATGCTGCACATGTGTGATATGAGAGCCTCATTCTAATCAGCATGCCGTGAACCTTTTCCTCTTTGGGTGCACACGCTAAAACATCACTTTTAATGACTGCGAAGTATTTCGTTATAGAGGAACCATAGTTTTAAAGCAATGGCTTGATTATGACACTTAACATTATTTTTATTTTTTATTTCTATTTTAATTTTTAAAAGTTCACACCCCCTTTCAGATGAGTCACTATGTTTCTGCCCCCCCCCCATACTCCCCAGCTGAGGGGCTGTGAGGCTTTCCTGTTTGTTGGTTTTTCTGTCTAAACCAAACTGCCACATCACCCTTAGACCTGTATCTGTGCACATGTTAAGTATTTACATGATGTTGCCTCTGGGAAGAGAAATATGGATGGTATGATGTGTGACTTTTTAAAAAATTTTTAGTGGATATTGCCAAATGTCAAAAAGTTGTACTGATTTACACCCCCAACACGAGGGTGAGTTCCCATGTTCTACTCCTTCGTGAACATTATAAATCACAGAATTTTACCAATCTTATAGGCAAAAGTTGACATATAACTTAATTTCCATTGCCTTAGTGATTTAAAAAATTATGCATCTTTTCAATGTTTATTGTGTATTATATGTATTTCAATTTCAGTGAATCATTTTCTGTTTGAATCATTTGTGAGTCAATATTCTACTAAACTATATCTTTTTAATTGATTTATAGAAACTTTTAACCCTTTGTTTTTTTATATACCTGGCAAATGTGTTGTTTTAATGCATCATTTATCTTTTACTTTTTTTTTGCCATACAAATATTTTTAATTGTAGTCCACAGTTTAGTCATTTTTAAATGTGTCCTAGGCTTTATGCCTTGGCTAAGAAAGGTCTTCTCAAAGATTATAAAATAATTTTCTATGTTTTCTTCCAGGACTTTCCTGTTTAGATGTTTAATCAATTTGAAATTAGTTTTTGCTAATGGTATGAGAAAGGGATCTTTTTTCTTTTCCTCCCAAAATACCCAGTTTTCTCCAACCTTTTTTTTTCAATACAGCCTTTTGTCACTTATTTTAAATATCAAATTAATATACCAAATGGTCATATCTATTTCAGTCTCTTCCTATATTCTATTCCATATTCAATAATGTACCATTTTAACTGTTATGCCTTACAGTTTGTCTTGCATATGGAATCGAGAAAAGGACACTACTTACTTCCTCAAGTGAAGTTACTGGGTCAAATTTTATGCATAGTTTGAAGGTTTCAGGAAGGCGGGACCGATTTACACTCTTACTAGTTTATACATATGCTTATTTTACTAATACTCATAAATATACACATCATATATTATATATATAGTCTTTATGTTTCCTGCTTGATGGGCGAAAAGCAGCCTTTGATAGGCTTCACTGCACATGTGCGTGATCACTGGTAAGGCTGAACTCTTTTCATATAGTTACTCAGCTCCACAATTATTTTATTTTCAGTTCAGTTTCACGTGCTTATGTTAGGGGATATGTGTGTTTCAGTGACGGCTCCTGCCTTAACGAAGGACAACGCAATGGGTGGCCCAGGAGCAGGACAATGCTGGAACCAGGAACTAAGGAACTTCCCGCCACTAGGAGAACAGGATGTTTAGCTGACCTTTATTCAGCTCTGTTCTAAAAGCTCTTTATTCCTTGGCTTATTAAATCCTCTCAGCACCACTGTGAGGGAGGCACTAGTCAACCCCTACTCTCTAATGACAAACTGGGGCTCGAGGACGCACACAACTTGGCCAAGTCCATACAGCTAGTGAGTGGCTGGACCAGGCTGTGAATCCTGACAGTGTGACTGCTGAGTCTAAATGCTTCCTTAAAGGGTCTCGTGCATCTGCTGTCCTTTCCTCAGGACAGCTGTGGACACACACTAAAGGGATCTTCCCTAGGGTAGGGCCAACAAAGACAAAGTGAGTTGCCTGTTCCTTTAAAAGTAGGGCTCTTAGCCACAGTGATCTTGAAAATGAAGAACAAAGTTGGAGGAATCATGCTACTTGATATCAAACTATACTACAAGGCTATAGTAATCAAAACAGAATAGAGAGCCCAGAAATAAACCCATGCCTTTATGGTCAATTAATACATGACAAAGAAGGGAAGAACATACAATGGAGTAAGGACCATCTATGCAGTAAATGGCGTTGGGAAATTGGACAGTTATATGCAAAAAATATGAAACTAGACCACCTTCTTATGCCACATTCGAGAATAAACTCAAAATAGGTTAGAGACAAATGTAAGACTTGAAAGCATAAAACTCCTAGAAGTAAAATCTCTGACAATTCTCTTAGGAATATTTTTTTCTGATATATCTCCTTGAGCAAGGGGATAAAAGAAAATAAACAAATGGGACTCAAAGTCAGACTCCTCACGTCTGGGAAAGGGAAGGTGTGAGAATGCCATCTCAGAAGCACCGTGGGACCTCACGACCCCGCAGTCAGAAGCGCGAGGGAGACTTGCATTGTTTTTGATGACAGAATCATGTATTAATGAAACATTCTAAGCAACCACTTCAAAACGCTCAGAGTCCTTTGAAGGCATTGCATAAGTTTACTGTGAAAAGCAGTAGCATTTTCAGTCTCCCTGAAAAGGCATCCTTACCCGGAAAGGGGCAGATTGCAATTACTATTTTTTAAAATAGCACATACTAAATACTCTTAAGTACTGTTGTCAGCTTTGGGACCCAGAATGTCTTTTTCAAGGACTGGGACCCACCTCTCCGAGGAGGACAGAGCCCCTGCCCCAGTCTGTGTGGGAGGGGAGGAGCTTCACCTCAGCGGGGCCTCACTCCGAGGGTGCAGGAAAGAGAAGGTTATTTTTCTTTTGGAAAAAGCCAATTAGCTAACACAGATGGTTGCCCCAACAACTAAGTAAATTCAGGAGAAACTGTGTGTGACAAATGGTTCTGTCAAGTCCTCTTAGTTGACTAGTTATTGTTTATCTTAGAACAGGGCTGTATCTGCTTGGCTGTAGAAGAGGGCAAGGCGTCTTTCAGTCTTTGTAATCTCTTAGCGGATTGCCTGTGATGGGTGTCACATCTGCCTTAACGCCTATTCAATGATAAAACTGTTTTCTTTCCCTCCTGTGTTTGTGGAGAGCTTTTTGGATCGGGAGAAGATTTTGTTTTTAATTATACAGGATCTGGCAGAAGTAAGGCTTGTTTGAATGTGGTTGGTAGGGTAATAATATGAATGTAATAATTTATAGTTTTAATTGAGCATTTCACCTAAAATGTCATATAGTGTGCTTGAGTGTGATATTGTTCTGTTACAGAACTACATGCGTATGATTTTGTAGTAGAAGATTTTGTAATAAAGAAGGGCATTATTTGTGCTGGACCCTGTATTTCCCCAACACTCTTGCTCTCCATTGGCTCACTACAGCTCTTTCATGTCTTGAAAAACACCAAGCTGTTACTTGCTGTAACTAACCTCCGGCCTGAAACCCTTCAACTTCCGCCCCTTCTTCATGGCAGAAGTTCCTTCCATTCTTCTAGACGGAGCTCAGATAAAATCTCCCTAAAGGGGCCCTGCTCTGCCTTGTCTAAGGAAGCCACCCTTTGCAGGGGATCTTGATTACGTCAGCTTGTTTATATCTTGCAGAGTACTTACCACAATCTGTAATTATTGTATTTATTGATTTTTTTGACTTTTTAAAAACTATGTTATTTATTTATTTTTAGAGAGAGAAGGGAGGGAGAAAGAGAGGGAGAGAAGTATGAGTGTGTGGTTGCCTCTTGCACGCCCCCTACCGGGGGACCTGGCTCACAACCCAGGCATGTGCCCTGACTGGGAATCAAACCGGAGACCCTTTGGTTCACAGGCCAGTGCTCAATCCACAGAGCCACATGTGCCAGGGCTGTTGACTTTTTTTTAATGGTGTGTTTCCCTTCATTACAGTGCAGACTCAAGGAGGAAGAGACTCTTCCACTTCTCTACGTATCTGTTTTGTTCACAGCTGAGCTGCCCATGTTTAGAACAGTGCCTGGAACCTAATAGGTGCACGATCCGTATGTATGGGATGAGCAAGTGAATGGGTGAATGAGACAGACATGGCCAGCCGGTTAGGATAGCTGTGTGAAGATGTACACACACATGTATCTGTAAGTAAATACACACATATATGTTAAACACACATATATACATATGAATACACATATATGCACACATCTGATTTTACCGCATTTCTTTCCAACTTGTAAAAGTCAAACTAGTTTTAGTAGTGTTTGTATTTAATGAATATAAAATTATATGGAGGAAGCAGTATGTGAATTCAATACACCTTCACATTTGACTAAAAATAGGTGCAAATACTTGTTTCTCCAAATAGGAAAATCTGCAGTGTTTTTAAAAGAACATTCAAATACTTCAGGGAACCTTTCATGTTAATTCTGCATATGCTGGGGCCATTTGAATTGTAGCATTGACTAGCCGACCGGGGTGAACATCAGTCGGTCCTGCATAAAAAGCAGGAGTGGGGATTTGGATCATTTAGCAGATCTACTGTGAACTTCACATGGTCACAGAGGATGCCTTAGGGGTTGTGCTGACCTTGGAAGCAAGGCTGACCACAGTGTTTCTCAAATCTGAGCCTGTATTGAATGACTTGCTCAACACAGATCACTGGGCCCCCCTTCCGAGCTTCCAGTCTAGTGGGCCCGGGGTGGGGCCCGGGGTGGGGCCCAGGAGCCGCTGCGGCTGCTACTGGCCCAGACACTGTGCGCAGACTCACTGCTTTAAGGGGTCATGGGACTGGAAGAAGCTGATGGAGTTAGCTTCTAACAATATTCTGGGAGTGGACAATGCCTTCTTTCTAAAATTAAACAAACATTACATTTTTTTAATTGCCAAGAAAAAGGGTCTGACTTTTGCACACTCCTGTCTGACGCCCCCATCTCTATATTTCAGCTCTTTTTATTGACATCTGTCTGTCACATTATTCATTTAATCCATATAATCATGTGCAAAGGTAAATATTAGTGTCTTCGTATTATGCAAGAAGAATTTAAACTTCAAGATGGCCTGATAACTGCCAGTACCAGGGGACTGAGGAAGCTGGAGGGTCAGCAGGGCTGCCTAAGTCCAGGGTTAGGCCCCTTGACAACTGTGCTGCTTCTCAGCCTGAGAAAATTCCAACTAATTTTAAGACCAGCTGGTGACACCTTGGGGTGTTATAAAGGTAAGGTGGAAATTACTCATTAGCTTGAGGTGAGCCCGATCTGACGCAGAAGCTGGTTCGGGTGCAAAAGTCCTTATGTGAATTTAGGCATCTAGGTGCACTGTTACCCAAGGAAGATGGTGGGCTTGCTCACCATTAGGGTGGGAGTATATTAAAGTTAACTTTAGCAGAAACACTCATTTTCTATGAGTCTGAGTAATTGAGTAATTTTTCTAAGTTGCATAAACAAATTGACTTTTTTATTTTTTTGTCTAATTGCCTACATGAGTCAGGGACTTCTCTGTCAAGAGACATCCAGACTGAAGGGATTCTCCTTAACGCCCCCAGAATGTGAGCATCACCTCAGAGACCTCCGGAAAACCAGTACCAAGAAGCAAATGACTGAGTTCATAGTTGCTTCTGTTTCTCTGAGCCAAAATTGATGGCCAGTAGGAAGGCTTTGAAATCCAGTGCACACGGACACTATTTATAAGGTCTTGATATTTTAGATTTGGGTTGCACTGTTCCTCCTAGGATCATATTGATATTTTAGATTCGTATTGTGCCATTCATCCTAGGATCATAAAAGTGGTGGTTAAAATTTATACCATATTAGTCTGGTTAACACTAAGATGGGTAAGAATAAAGGGTTGGGGAGAAATATTTATTTCACATGGGTAGGGACTTTAATATACAGGAAACTGCGTAAATCTGCAGATGTTCTAATTAGATTCAGCTGAACTGCTTCAGGATGCAGGGTCACATGGATGTACTCTGCCAACCACTAAGAATAACTTTTCTGATGCAAAAAGTGTTCAGCTTTCAATATGGAAACATAAAATACCCCAGCCCAAGGGATAGTTCCTTTTCACATCAATTTCTTCATTGGTTTCGATTCCTCCGTCACATACACGACTTCTTTATTATAACAGACAAACAGGATTTGCTAAATCGTTTGCTAATGGTGCCCTTCCCAGGCCATAGTGACCGGACCCCTGTGGTCTGTTAACAGTTAACATTAACCTTCGATCACTAGAACACTGTTGAGCCACTTGCTCCTAGGGCGCTCACTCTTCAGTCAGGGAGCAGTGAGGCCACAAGAAAACCTGGCTCGTGAAGAGGATAATGTTAAGGAATCAGGGGATGTGGTTCATGGATATTTTTGTCAGCTGAGTTATGCTTTTTTTTTTCTTGAATATATGTTGTTTTTTAATCTCAGGAAGTCAGTTATTCCTGTGTGCTGGCAGGTAAACTTCTGTCTTCCTTCATTAAGAAGTACTTCAGCAAACCTTGTCCGAGCTTTTGTTGAAGCCTAAGCTACAGCTGGGGTGAGGCCTGACCCCATCCTCCAGCAGGGGGATCCTACTCGGACCCTAGAGGCACAGCGATCTCTTTAGTGTCTGTCTTTAAAAGCTCCTTTGACACCAGAAGCTTCCATTTCCACAGAGCATGGCTGTCAGATCCAGCCAGGTGTTTTGGTTGAACTGTTTCAGGTCTTGGCAGGCATGGTGAAAGAGGATGTTCCTTTTCAAAGGGTATCAAGGGGGCAATGAGAGAGGCCACATCTAGAACCTCGTGTTCCATCGCAGCCCCTTGGACAAACCAACCTTTGGTCCATAGTCTCTCAATTACGTTTGACAAGCCAACCTGTTCTCCTTAATGAAAATATTGGCAGGCAGTTTTCGTGTGAGTTTATGCCAAGGATTGTTATAATGTTCTTGTTTTGTGGTTTCCCATTTTGAATAGGGAAAGAAAAATTTCACAAGCCCCTCTGAAGGAGAAGCTCCATAAATGACAGTTTTATCTCCTTCAAAATCTTCTTGGATCTCTGCCAATTTGTGTGGAACGAAAACTACATTGCCTAAACATGCTGTTTTAATATATTAATTTAAAAAATATAATTGTGTAAGACATTTGCAAGAAATTGATTTGAAATAGATGTTACTGTGGCATGAGCATTATTTGCAACAATAGGAAAAATGAACATAGAAAATCAATGTTATTTATGGACTCAGCAGCTCTTTTTTACTATAGAATCTGAGTCAGGAATATTATCAAATGTTAGACCCGTGTCCCTGCATTTACACTCAACTCTTGGTTATCCAGTATCTCAGCGACATTTCCCTTGTTTCCCCACGATCCTAAATATAAACTGATAGCAAAAACAAAACAGAAAAAAACCCCGATCCCTGATGTGAAAACCAAAAACAAAAACAAAAATGAAACAGAGCCGGTCACTGATATGAAATACCAAGAACGTAGAAGGAACTCAATGCCTGTGAGTTTCCTCGGCCCATCCTGCTTCCCTCTTCTCATTTCTTGGGCATTTTCTTTTCTCCTCTCCCTTCTGTTAAAGGAGAGGCTGGGAATAAAGAGGAGATGGAAGGGGAATAAGCATATTAGAATGCCTGGCAGCACACTGTACAAGGAAGTATTGGCAGATGAGTTGCAACGTGGGTAAAACGAGTACAAGAATGATAAGTGCCTCTTCTGATTCCAAGACAGCTTCTCTATTAGCTCGGGCAGCGAGACGCAGCTGCTCATGAGGCCAAGTCCGAGTCCGACCTGCCAGAGCTAGGAGGCAGGCCAGGGAGGGCCAGCCCCTCCGTGCTGACGGATGTCCTCAGCCCACCGCCAGTTCCTCAGATGGCAGCCACTTCTGTTCCCCTGACTCGGGCCCTGGGTTCCGGGATTCTGAATTGTGATGATAAACTTTCAGTTTTCATTTCTCCAATTTGTTTGGAATGTTCCTGGGACATCAAAGACTGAGCCCGGGCCATCCCGATTCTCAGTCTCCAGATTTCTGCACGGTGCTAGGCTTCTGCTGGGACACCTTCCTAGCTGAAAACACATGACTTTGCTTTTATCCTATGCTCCAAGGTAAATAACTTGCCTTTGCCCATTATCATTTGATAACTTCTGGACAAGAATATCTTAGGAGTACAGTGGTGTTGGTGTTAGAGTGATGAGTGTACTTGAATCCAGCAGAAGCACTTCAGAAATAGCCTTACGGGAAGAGAGAATAGTACAGGTTGTGTTCGCTTTGCTTGTTTTGAAGTAAAGGAATTGTGTTAGAGTAGCAGGATTTCCTTTACCTCAGTTTCCTACACTTAACTCAGTGTCCCTGTGTTCATTTTCACTTACACGTACCCTGAGTTACGTGGCGCATGTCAGAGAAGAGAGTCTGGCTTTGGCCTTTAAGTCTTTCACAAGGTAACTGAAGAAGGAATTTTTTAGATTATTATCTCACTAAGAGTATCCCCCCCCCCCCCGACCCCACATCCCCATGCTAAACAGCACCTGCTTCCCTTTGTACTGTCTAGACCTGAAAGTCTAGGCAGAGTTAATGCTCATTAGCAGGCTGGAGAGGCCCCTGGGTCCTCTTTGTTAGGTGGTGTGATGTCACTCTTTTCTCCTCTGATGGGGTTTGGAAAGAGGCTGGGACCACAGGTTGGGGACAGGGACATGCGACAGGAAGTGGCCCTGTTGTCCCCTCACTTGGCCGTTCTGGTGTGGCAACGCATTCAGCTCCCAGGACAAAAGCAGGTGTTTTGCCTTAATTAAGACCAACAAAGACTTTCCTGGTCTCAATAGGCTTATTATTTTTAGCCACTAAGGTAAGGAGGAAGAGAACATTATCCCATTCTGTGCATAAAAATAAAAGTTCAGCATGAGCTGCATAATTAAGAACTTAAAGGGGGAAAATGCAATTCAATGAAAACTGACAGGATAATCCTCGGAATCAATGGCTTTATTTGGTGTTTAATGATGATGCTATTTTCATTTCGTTATACGTGAGTCATAACCAGCTTTGCCTTAGCTTAATTGTATTCCTTACAGCATAAACCGAAGTATGCAATTTTCAGTAGACTCAATTTGAACAAGGCTTATTTAAGATTATCATAAATGGATCTTTGAGACTGAAACCAATTTTTTTCCCATTTCAATATATCAGTTTATTGGAATGAAGAACAATTTTAGGCAGGCTTAGAGAGGCATTGGTGGGACGGATGAGGAGTGGTGTGCAAGGGAGAAAGCCTGATTTCCATCAAAAAATAATGATAGTATGTTTTCCAGTGGAGAAAATGATATGGCAATATATTTTTGATCCAGTGAGCTGAACAAAACAGGATGAAATTTCGGGCTGGCGAGGAAATGCTAGATTGAGCTGCCTGTGTGGAATGAATTATGGTGTTGGCACCAAATCAGGTGTGACGGGGAGACAGCGTTTCTGTACGTGGCCCTATAGCCGCAGAGATTTTTAAATTGGGACAGGGACCCAAGAAAAGCAGGAAAGAGGTGAGCCTGAGAAGCTAGGCTACTTGAGTGTGTCATGGAATTTAGTGGGCTACGCGGAACATTCTGCTCTTAAGCACATCAATCACCAAAGACCTCTCAGGTGTTCTGGTCCGTGGGGTGCATCTCCTTGGGAATCTTGTCAAGGACCTAGCGTGAGTTAATGGTGACTGCTGAACGATTGTAGGGTCAGGATCTGACGGGTTGGTCATAGCAAAATGCATCTATCTTACGTACTCATCCCTTTGGCAGTGTGGATAAAAGCTTCGTATTCCCCAGGCTTGACTAAATTGCAGATGTACTGTATAAACACACAAGTAAATGGATTCTCACTAGCCTGTTGACAGCCCTGCTCTCCTCAAGAGCTGATAATGGATCGGGTCTTGGGAAACAGTACTTTTCCCCCATGAGGGAGCCAACGAGGCCTTCCTGCCCTCCTTGGGTGAGGAGCGCGGCCACCAGGACACACGGAGGTAGGCTGGATCTTCCCACACCAAGCACAGCCTTCTAACTCACTTCCGTTTTCTAACATTAGAATAATCTCCCTTCTGACTGAGTGGTGCTGAACCAGCTCCCTGTGCCAGTGAGTTCTTTATAGTGACCGGAAGTGGGTAGAGGGTTAGTAAAGCAAAGTGAAAACTGCATATGCAGGAGCCTTGTAGCCCACAAAGCAGGCAATACAAGAATGCTTTGTAGATATGGCAGATAATCTTAAATTCATAGCAGTGACTCATCTTTAAGAATCACTTTTATATCTTCTTACATACTGCTGCTTTTTCTTTACTTTTTAAAAAATTAAATTTATTTTTTTAGAGAGGGGAATGGAGGGAGAGAGAAACATCAATGTGTGGTTGCCTCTCAAGCGGCCTTTACTGAGGACCTGGCCCGCAACCCAGGCATGTCCCCTGACTGGGAATGGAACCGGTGACCCTTTGGTTCACATTGTGGTGCTCAATCCACTGAGCCACACCAGCCAGGGCAGGTTTTGTTTTTGAACATTGAAAAAAATGCGATGAGCAGAAAGATTTGAAGATACTTTCATGAACTAACCCTTGAGTTAAAACTGATGAAACGCCAGCTAGTATTTAATCAGTGCTTAGAACAGCCTGGCACTCTTCTAAAAGCTTTTACACATTATCATCACTCCCGTTTCACAGGGGAAGGAAAAGGGGCCTGCAGAGCTGGAACAGCTTGCCGCCAGGGCATTGCTGGTGTCAGAGCTGGTTCTTAGCCCCAGGGAGCTGGCCTGACACCTCCTCCTCAGACCACCTTGCTCTGCTGAATCAGTGAGCGAGGCAGTGACAGCAGTGGCTGGAAACTAGTGGGTGGGGTGTGGCCCTTGAAGAAGCAGGAGGGTCTGCCAGGGGGAAGGAAGAAATAGACTTGGACAACTCAAAGCCTTGGCCTTGAGGCATGAGAGGTGTGAATCACAAAACTGCCTCCGCTTGAGATGGTTGCAGGTTCCAGAGAGTAGTTTCCTCCTGAGAGAGCTTGGGTTTCCATCCCATTGAGGAGGTGGAAGTAGCCCTCTAAGCAGAGGCAAAGCACACTGGAGCCTGCAGGCCTGGTGAGAGGGGGCGGACAGGCAGGCCGGGGGGGTGGTCAGACGCACAGTCTGTGTGGAGAAGGGGAGGAGGATGTTGGTGATAATGGCCAAGTGACCCCGGGCTTCTGGTGGCAACTGGTGTGAACACCCACAGAGGTCCTGGGGAGGGGGACTGTTTCCCTAACAGCCGGTGAGTGTACTGGTTTGCCTGGGCTGCCCTGTGGAAGAACCAGAAACCGGATGGCTTGCCCATCAGAGAGTTACTGTCTCACAGTTCTGGAGGCTAGAAATTCAGGATCAAGATGTTGGCGAAGTTGGTTCCTTCCGAGGGCTGTGCGGGAGACTGTTCCATGCCTCTCCCGAGCTCCTGGGGTTCTGCCGGCCACCTTCGGTGTCTCTTGATGCATAGGGGCGTCTCCCTGATACGCCTTTGTCTTCACCGTGTGTTCTCTGCGTGTGTCTGTGCGGATTTACCCTTTCTTGTAAGCATAGCACTCGGATTGGATTGGAGCCAGCCTGTTCCGGGATGAGCTCATCTTAACTAATTGTATCTGTAACAGCCCCATTTCCAAGCAAGTTCTGAAGTTCTGCCCACTCCTGCCCACTCCCATGTAATTTAATATCTGTCCTGAGCACCTGAGCATTATTAGGCATAGCAGGGCATATACAGATGAATGAAACAAAATACCTGGCTTCAAGGTCCAGACGTGGAGGAGAGTGGAGAGAGTATGAACTCAGGTAACTAAAACACAGATAGGATCTGTGAGATATGAACAGACCATGACGTAAATGTAAAGACCATTTGAAAAGGGGAATGGGACCTTGGGGCTAATTTTTTTTTTTAATTATACAGGTCAGGACTCTCATTCCCGTGATGTCAGATGGGCTGCTGGCGGTCGGCCAGCTGTAAGTGCCCTCTTGCAGTCACACAGCGTGTGAAACACACTTGCAGACCTAGTTTCTACTGTGTCAAATGTCTCTGAAACGTACTAGTTAAAAAATTACCTTTGTATAACTGGTCAGGAAAAAGATTACGTGAGCTTGTGAACACAGTGGAAAAGGACGATTAAAAGAAGTCATAGACATTTATATCTAACAAAGTGATGGAGCTGTTGACTAAATATTTACTTTAACTCTTCACCCACCCACCATCCACAGGTGCCAATCTGCCTACAGTTGTACACAGATGTAAACGTGATGCCAGAATGCACAGAATTTCTTGAACCCTTTGGAAGTGAAACCGTGCGCCACCTTGGACCGCTGGTCCTCTTCTCCCTAAGCATCTTTCATCCTCCTGTGAGAGATCAGGGTCACCTCGCTGGAGAAGCGGGCTGGACTCCACACGCCGGCCGGATGCTCCACTGCACTGACAGTCTAACCCTGATTACTGCTGGTGCAGTTCCCAATGTTACAAACCCAGCGCTGAGCCAGGATTCAGGGAACAAAACTTGATAAGCGTGGGAGCAAAGTGTCTGTCTGTCTTGAGGTCGGTAGATGGTGGGGGTGGACTGGGTGGCGCTGCAGTGTGCGGTGTGGAAAGCCGCAGGAAGAGGGAGAAGATGAAGAGTCAGTGAATTATCAATTTAACCTGGAATTTTTGATTGACTATATGCAAGTAGAAAATGGAACTGGCTTGGTTATATTGACAATATTAATGAATTCAGAGCTCTGGCTTAGAGGTATGTCTGATTCTTGGCGTCAGAATGTGAGCCTGCCTCCGGAGGTGAATCCGCCATCTTGTGTGTGGCAGGGAGGAACCAGGGCCAGACAAGGCACTGCTGACCCTCTGATTTGGAAAGGATAAACAGTAGAAAAAATACCTTACTACCTCCTTTTAAGAGGCTATTTTCTTTATCGTTTTTGTTATTCTATTACAATTGTCCCAATTTTACCCCCTTCGCCCTCCTCCATCCAGCCCGTGACCTGCTCCCACAGTCAATCCCCACCCTGTTGTGCATGACCATGGGTCATTCACACATGCTCGTTGACTAGACCGCTCCCCTCCTTTCCACCATTACCCCCTCCCTCCTCCCCTCTGGCCACTGTCAGTCTGCTCCATGTTTCCATGCCTCTGGTTCTATTTTGTTCATTCATTCATTTTGTTTCTTAGATTTCTCTTATAGGTGAGATCATATGGTGTTTGCCTTTCACTGCCTGGCTTGTTTCACTTAGCACAGTGCTCTCCAGTTCCACCCATGCTGTTGCAAAAGGTAGAGCTCTCCCTTTCTCTCCCTGCCTAGTACCCCACTGTGTAAATGTACCGGTTCTTTGGTCCACGTGTCTACTGATGGGCACTTAGGCTGTTTCCGGCACTTGGCTCTTGTAAATAGTGCCGCTATGAATAGATTCTTTTGAATCGGTGATTCAGTATTCTTGGGGTATATTCCCAGCAGCAGAATCACAGGGTCCAAAGGCAGTTCCGTGTTTGGTTTTCCAAGGAAATTCCATACCTCTTTCCACAGTGGCTGCACCAGTCTGCATTCCCACCAGTAGGGCACTAGGGCCCACTTTTCTCCACAACCTCGCCAGCACTTGTGTGTTGGTTTATTATTGATGGTCACTCTGCCAGGTGTGCGGTGTTCTAAAGCAGTTCTAAGTTCACAACAATATTGATCAGAGTTCATGCATCTCCCATGTGTCCCCTGCCCCCACCCGCGCACAGCCTCCCCGCTGTTCTGCAGCAGAGGGTGTATTTGCTGTAACTGATGAGCCTACATTGACATGTAAGTATCAGCCCAAGTCCATAGTTTAAGTTCAGGTTCACTCTTAGTTTTGTACATTATATGAACAAATGTATAATGGCGTGTATCCACCATGATAGTGTCGGATAGAAGAGTTTTACTGCTTTGGAAATCCCCTGGGCTTTCCCCTCTCTCCCCTCTGGCTCTTGGCAGCCACTCGTCTTCATAATTTTGCCTTTTCCAGAATGTCAGGTAAGGAGTTAGAATCAGACAGTATGTAGCCTTTTCAGACTGGCTTCTTTCACCTCATAATATGCACTGAAGTTTCTTCCGTCTCTTTTTATGGCTCGACCGCACATTTCTTTTTAGCACCGAATAATATTTTATTATCTGGACGAACCACAGTTTATTCATCCATCGCCTACTGAAAGACATTGTGGTTGCGTCCAAGTTTTGACAGTCTGAACAAAGCTATTAAACATCTGTGTGCAGGTTTCTGTTTGGACCAAAGTTTTCAACTCTTTTGGTAAATATGAAGGAGGGCAAAGGGTAGATCATGTGATAGGAGGATATGTTTAGTACGAAGAAACCACCAGACTGTCTTCCAAAGCGGCGGCACCATCTTGCATTCGCGCCAGCAGCGAATGAGAGTTCTGTTGCTCCGCACCCCTGTCCGCACGTGGCGGAGTCCGCGTCAGGATTTTGGCCCTTCTCATCGTGTAAAGTGGTATCTCTTTGTTGTTTTAATTTGCATTTCCCTAATGACGTATGTATGGAACAGCTTTTCATGTGCCTACTTGCCTTCTATACATCATCTTGGTGAGGAGTCTTTACTACGGTTCAGGATCTGCGATGGATACACACATTATTTATTATAATAATCAAGAAGTTATTTTAGTGCTTGGTCTTGGTATTGATGTTCAAGCAACAGAGCCCTGAATCTGCATCCTCTCCTTTCCATCTGCCCTCCCTCCCTCCCTTCATGAGGTATTGCCGTGCATGCCACGTGGCTGTCTCCAAATTGCGTTTAATATGTATGTGATATATGGTGATGAGGGAAATGGGCATGGTCCCATCCTCAGCCCGTGGAGGGACATGGGTAGTAGTGAGGTAGCCCCAAGTGTAATTGCAAGTTTATGACCAGACGACCAAGGAGAGAGGTGTACAGACTACACAGAGTACCCTGTGGACGTGTACAGCGGGTTGCCGACCTCGGGGGTGTGGTCAGAGGAAACGGTGTCTGAGCCGAGAGTGTAAGAAGCAGAGGCATTGGTGTGCACAGCGTGGGGATGGAGTTCAGGCCAGGCAGGAGGGCTCAGGGCGGGGACGGGGTACCAGGGGCCGAGGCTGCCGTGGTGGAGGAACAGAACTGAAGGGAGGCCCTATGTCTGGGGGACCTGCAGCGAGCTGGAGAGTGCTGGGGCGTAAGCAGGGACCTGCTCCGATGGTAAAGGTTCAGAATCAGGTCTGAGCATTCTGACACTGTCCCACAGATGCAGTTCCACAGGAGGCAGGGCCTCGAGGAATCTGGGGCCAAGGAGGAGAGGATAAGAGCTTGTGCCAGAGTAATGAGGAAGGGGAAAGATTGGATTGATTTAAGAAATATTTAGGAGGTAGAATAGTTCTGTAATCTGCTTTTTCCACTTGACCTATAGTGGAGATCTTTCTATACATTTCAAAAATGTAGGTCTCCATAATTAGGTCTCCATAGTTCCCTGTAGAGATCGATTATGACATAGTCAATAATGTCCTATTGATGGACCTTGTTTTTCAATTATAAGTGACTCTGCAAAGAGCACCTTTATGTATTGTTTGGCTATTCCCTTAATGGATCTTTACGCTGGATGCCAGCGAACTCCCAGGAACTTCGCATCAGTTTACTCTCGCGTAATAGTGTGTGAGAATTGTTCCACGTGTCCTTGCCGACTCAGTGTGTTGCCAACACTTTTAATTGCAGCTGGCTAAAATAATGGGTAAAAGAAATGTAATACTGTTATTTTGATTACTAATGAGGCTGGCTATCTTTTCATGCTTACTGATCATTTATACCTATTCTCGTGTGAATTATGTTTCCTCTGCCCATTCATCTGTTGGGACGTTCTCTTCTCTCTTGATTTAACATCCCTCCTGTGTAGTCGTTCACCGTGTGTGTGTGATGCACAAATCTGTGCTTGCTTTTGTTTGCCTTTTTATGTCCTTGACAGGGTTTTCTAATGTATTTAGTTTTGTCTTTACCGTGGATATTTTTTCACTTTTAAGTGGTTGAGTCTGTCATTAGTCAGTGTTCTTCTTTGTGATTCTAGCTTTGTTGATATACTTAAAAGGACTTTTTCACTCCCGAGGCTGTCCATGATTTTCCAGTACTTTATTTTCTATTACGGATTTACTTGGAATTTGCTCCGAGGAGTGAGGGAGGGTTACTTACTCATTTAGCAAGTACTAGTCAGTTGTCCCAAGACTTTTGATTGAATAACCGCTCTTTCCTTCCCTTATTTGAAATGCAATCTTTTTTATTTACAAAATCCTCAAATATATTCAAGCTCAGTTCTGAACTCCGTATTCTGTTTCTGGTCTCTCATCCTATGCCAAATTCACACTGTTTTAATTACTGTTATTTTGCAACACAATTTTATATCTGGTAGTACAATTTTGCCTACAGTCTACTTCTTTGTCAATTTTTCCTAGTTATTTTAAAATATTTATTCTCCAAAATAGATTGTAGAATTTTTTTGCCAAGTTATAAAAAAAAAATTCGATTTTTGTAGGGATTAAATTATATTGATAGATTAACTGTAGCATTATGGGCCATTACGATTTTTTTCCAGTGTTTGAAATAATTTAATTTGGGATTAAATAAAATATAGCATGTATTGTGATCTGTCCTTCAGAAATATATGCAAAATTGGCAAGCTATATGTTGCTCACTAAATCATTATATGGCTGTGGATGAATTATTCATACGACAGACATTTACGGAGTTAGACATGTGGTAGGCACTGTTCCGGGTGCTGGGGTACAGCAGGGAGTATACAGGGTCCCCTTTCTCACATTCCGGAGTGGAGAGACCATGCAGCTTGCCTGTGACCCTCAGTGTGGGTGGGGTGAGGGAGGGAAGGCCACAGAAGTTGGAGACACTTCCAAAAACATTCGCTTTCAAGTGAAGAAAGGAGAGTGTGTGGCAGTTAGTTAAGGGGCAAAAAAGGTTTCTGCTTTGTTTTCAATGTGGGAGACGCTAGAGCGTGTTGCAGAATGACCTCCAGAAACAGAGAAATCACTATGCAGAAGAGGAAGGAGGTGCCTGCAGGTTCCAAATCCTTGAAGGTGAGAGTAGGTGGAGTGTGCCTCACAGGTGGTGTGTAACACAGGTCATGGTGTGAGCTTTGGGTAGAAGGACAAATTAACAAGAGGAAATTCGATGAGGGTAGGCCCAGATATAAGTGGGTTAGTGTTTATCTCACTGCTGAAATTAAAGAGGTGCTTTTGGATGGGCGATCCTTAAGTTTATAATACCCTGCCTATTATTCATTGATTTCCTGCAGAACTGGAATGCCTTCTTCCATCATTATGCTTGGATGTCATAACTTCTTTGTTTGAAACTGAATTTTATACAGTGTTGAAACCAGTGCTTAGAACAATGGGCACTTTTCTGACACTGAATGTTTACAGAATAAATGGACAAAGCAGGGAATGAACTCTAGTTTTGGGTTGCTGAGTCAAGTCTCCCCACCATGCCGCTGATGCCCCATCTCCAGTGTGGACCTGCACCGCTGCTCGGCACTTCCCTGTCGGTGCAGAACGTTTAATGTTGCATGTGGTACAGCAGACGCGGCACTGGGCTCAGACACAGAGGGCGTGAGTCTAACTGTCTGCCTCACCACCTCACAGTTACTTAGGGCTGGGGCAGTTATTCGGCTTCTCTGGGCTTTACCTTTCTTCCTTGTTACAAAGTGCGGCAGTTGGAACAGACCGGTGGTCCTCAGTTCTTTCAAACCATTAGGCTGGTGCTTCAGATGGAAGCCTTCCTGGAGCTCTGTATGTACAGCAGGCAGCCTGGGACTCCTCAGATGGAAAGGGGGGCAGGAGTGAGGGTGCCCACTCCTGCCACCACAGCAATGTCCTCGTCCTGTTCCCACCCTCCCTTGCTTGTGGTCAGGGGACCCTGAGTGGGGCTTCTGGGAGCGAAGTTGAGAAACCTAAGAAGATGACTTCTAAGGTCTTTAACAATGACTGGTGGACCTGCGCCTTCTGGTGGGATTTTAACAGCCCTGTGAAGGAAGGAGTACTCGGCACTGCTGTGTCTGTTTCACAGACGGGGCTGAGGTTCAGAGCTCTTCGCTGGCTGTAAGTAAAGAGAGGGGCTGGCTGGGATTGGAGCTCCTCTTCTGATCCTTGTCTGCCGTCCTTCTGTCATGATCACATGGTTTTCTCTGACTGGCTTTGTGTTGATTTGGTGGAGTCCACGGTTCAACTCTCTGAAATGGTTTCTGCGGGAAGCTACTACCATGCCCTCTGTATGTCCTCCTTGGAGAAGTGTCTGTTCAAGTCCTTGGCCCATTTTTTGATAGGGTTGTTTGTCTTCCCCGAGTGGAGTTGTGTGAGTTCTTTGTATGTTTTGGAGATTAAACCCTTGTCCGAGGGGGCACGGTTGGGTGAAACTGGAGACAATTGTACTTGAACAGCAATAAAGTAAATAAATAAAAGAAAAACTAAAAATAAAATACTACTACTGTGTACCTATCGTAGTGTGCATTTTCACATACGTCATAAAACCACTGGGATATGTTTTCCTGAATATTGTCCTACACTCGAATTAGCTAAATCACAGAACCTTTAATCAAATTGCTAAGAAATAATGAGCTGTGAGGAGCCATTATAATTTCTCAACAGAAATCTCTAAGATGCAAATCAAAGGAATTGACTGAACACTTAAATCTGTTTAATTTTGAAATCAGTTTCATTTTTAGAATAGTCTTCACATTGAGATGGATAAAGCGTAGTGCCTTGCTTAATATGAAACATATTACAATAAGATATCAATTCGAACTCAAATGCATGCTGAGGAACTTCAAGTTAATCAAGATTAAACACTGGGTGGAGGAGGGTGAGGTCGGGGTGCCAGCTCAGCGAAGGGCGGCCCCTCACATTAACCGCCCTTCCCCTAGCACGCTCTGAGTGGTGTCCTGCTGACCTCTCCCTTGGGATGCTTTTCTTGATGAGATGAGAACACTGCACGTCCTTCAAGGCCCCTTTCACAAACTGCTTCCCTGTGAGGCTCACTCAGCCTCGTGGCTTCCCTTCCTTCTTGGAGGACATTCATCTTCTCCCTCCCCTGGGACTCCCCAGGAGCTGTGTGCTGTGACCGTAGCTGTCTTATGTGGTCATGTAGCGAGCTGTCCAGCTGTCCTCCTGGCCAGGTTTTAGTTTCTGCAAGGGCAGAGAATAGTGCGCACTCTAAAGGTTTGGGGTTATTTCTCTATTATAGAAGTAACATATACTCGATAAGTGAAAAATGCAGAAAAGTTAAATGGAAAAGAACCATCTCATTGATCCATTTCCCTAATATCGTCAGAGTTTAGAATCTGAAGTCCCTCATGCCGGTGTTTCCTAGTGGATGAGTTAGGGTTGAGTGGGAAAGACGTTGTTGGTGCTAGAAAGTGTGCGACAGTGTTTTCTTTACACTGAAAAGATGCGCTGCTTACACTTTGAGCACAACCCTTGGCCATTCTTCACCTCGTGTCTCCACCCCTCCTTCCTGCTTCTTTTGGCAAGACCGATGGTCTGTGGTACATGAGGAAGCCAGACTCCAGACCTCCAGACCAGCGGGAGGGCACGCCTGCCGTGGGGACCACAGCGAGGGTCCCTGGTGTGCGTTCACCGAGGTGGGCGCCAGCACCGTGATGGGGCGGCTCCCTTTGTGAACGGTGAATGTGAGTGTGGGTGGAAACAGATCGCTAATGATGGGGCTTCCTGCTGACAAAAACTGAGATGGTCTCATACTTTTCACCTACAGGATACCATTGGTTGAGACCCTCTTGTTTTTCTAATATTTTTTAAGAGTGTAAAAGTGATGCAGTTTCCCTGTAGGGACTTTGGAAAATGCAGAAACATGTGAAGGTCTACATCAAAATCAGCCATTCACCTGCCACACGAAATAGCCACTGTCAGTCAGCCTCTCGATGTGTTTAATTTCCATCCTTTCTGTCAGCACAGAGACACCTAACCGGGACCGCATACTATATAGTCTCTCCTTTTTCATTTAGCTTTATATATCTTGATACAGATAATTTTTAAGTTAAGTGACGGTTGAAACATTTTAGAAGTTAACTTAATATTCTGTCGTAAGGATGAACTAAAATTAATTTAACCATTCTGCTGGTTCCAATTTTTTTCAAAGTTAGATATAACATTTCAAAAGATATCTTTTCATAAAAATTATTGTCCAAATTTCTAATTGTTCCCTTAGGATAAATGTATAATATAGAAATGATTTCAACAAAGGAATGAAATAGCTAAGAGTCTTTAGAATTATTGATAAATTTCTGTCCAGAGAAGTTAGATATCACCCTTCTACAAGTACTGTCCCAGTACATTAAAAAATAGGGAGTATTATATTTGTAATGTTTGCTATCTTGATAAATTTAAAAATTATGCTAGTAAAGTTGACATTTTTTCTCACATACTTATCTGCTTGTGTTTTCTCTATAAATTGTTGATGTCTTTTATGGGGGGCGGTCTTGATGTTCTTAAGCATTGGTTTCTTGTTTGCCAGTGATATGATACTGCCTGTTGGCTTAAGGTAAATACAGTTTACCAGATTAAGACTGTTGCCATATATATATATGTGTGTGTGTATGTGTATATATATCCATCCACATATAATATATATATACTTTTTAAACTAGGCATTTACGTAGTATATTAAGATGAATTAAAGTCCTGATTCGGAAACAATGTCTTTGGCAACGCCGGTGTCTCCGAGCCTTACTTTTTAAGCTGTGTGATGCCGTCCCCCAGAAGGGCTGGTGACATAGATGGGTAAAGGAGATGATGTATTTAAACCAGAACAGGGGCCTGGCACATAGTAGGTGTTCAGTCAGTGTTCACTATTAATTTTACTATTCTAGGGAAAGGTGGGACTTTCAAGAAATCTCTCTTTAGCATCTACTGAGCAAAGCATATTGAATTTGTTGTTTGTCTACTAACAGATTCTCATACTGACGGGATAAAGCATTTGGCTTCAGTGGAATATTCTCATATGTGCTCTGAAATCTGATTTGCTTCTAGTTATTTTTTTAAAGGATAAATATTTATGTGGGTCTTTTAATAATCCTTTAGCTAGACATTACCAATGTAAACAATCGATGATTTGGAGTTAAGCCACAAATGCTGGGGGAATCCTAAAGGTTCTAGAAGGAAACAAAACCAGCGTGTCAGTGAGGCGTAGCTGCCCCCTGGTCGATGTCCTGCGCGGTGGTGGGAGTGGCTAAATGTGAAAAGACCGCACTCTGGAGAGAGCCACCGACTCCTCTGTTTTTTTGGTGTAGGGCTGGCATTTCTTTCCACTTTCAGAAGACTTATTTCAAAGATGGAAATTGAAGACCATCTTAAGTTATTGTAAAAATTAGATTGAATTAAGACCATTAATCAGGACAACTTAATTCCTTTCTCCTGATAAGATACAATGACAAAGTAATGAATGATGATGGTAAATATTTTTAGTCTGCCTTTGGACTGGAAATTGAGTGAAACATTTTCTGAGTGATTTCCTATTTTTTGAAAATTTCTAAAGTGAAGATGCCTACTAGCCTGAGACAATATACTAACAAAAATTTAGTAGGCAGTCTCTGCTTCTCTCAATTAAGGGACGAGAAATAAGAGGTTCATTTTGTGGCTTCTTTCCAGAATGGAGAGGCCTCGGTGACACATTTGTGGGCGAGGTGGGGGAGCCTCGTCCCGAGGTCTAGCAGTCCCACACACCCTGGGGCTGGGCCTCTCCGTCACTTAGAACCGTCCGAATCGTGCCGGGCTCCCAGCTGGGGAACGTCCCCTTAGCCTGGGTCCCCCACCGTCCTGCTCAGGAGCTCCTTTCAAAAGAGCCCGTCTTGACTTTCTCCCTGTGTCCCTCTTCAATTCTGAAGGCAAGGCGGGGTGGGGGAAGACTTCTTTTAATACACTGAAAATAACATCTACTTAAGAATTCTGAACCTAGATGCAGTATCTCATTTTCCTGTTACTCTCAGTAGAATTCCAGATACATATTTCAGACACCTAACATTTCTACCAGAAGCACCAGACCTTTTTAAGAATGTAACGTTTTTGATTGAACTAATTCTCAACGGGATTGCCACTTCTCTTTAAAAACGGGGGATATGGGTATAGTATTGGGCAATTCAGTCCTTCCTCTCAGCACCGTTGGTGACACTGTGCCGTGAGAACGAAAGCGAGTGCTTCCGTGGCCATGTCCCGTGGGTCAGGCACTGTTGAGGTGCCTCACGGCAGCACGGAGGGGTTTACTTCTGCATATCCCTCCACGCATCTGTGACGGAGACACAGTGGTCCTCCTCATTTTGCAGAGGGGAAACAGGCACAGAGAGGTTGAGAAACTTGACTGGGACCATCAGCTACCTAGCAGGAGAGCCAGGCTCAGGCCCATGCAGCAGGGCTCAGAATCCGTGCCCTTGACCTCCCTTTGCAGGAAGCTCTTCCTCTGTGCCCATCCTTCTGGAACTCTCTGGGCTGCTCAGGACTTTGCCCTGCATCGTGCTCTGTGAGTTTGTACAGCTGAGTGTTAAGGTGTCTCCTTAAGCTTCTCTGCTGCTGTCTCCTCTTCTCTGTTTTCACATCGCTCTTCCTGCCTTTGAATTTGCTGCTGCTCGTTGGATTTGGTCCAATTGGATTAGGTTTGTCACCAAGTACACACCTAGGGTGCTCTCGTATGAGAAAAGTGTGTGCTCATTAGTACATGAATCTGCGGACTTTCAAAAATTAAATTTATTGGGGTGACATTGTTCATAAAGTTATATAGGTTTCAAGTGTACACAGCTCTGATACATCATCTGCGTGTGACATTGTGTTTACCACCCAAAGTCAAATCTCCTTCTTTCACCATATATTTAATCTCCTTTACCATTTGCTGCCCACCCCAACCCCATTCCCCTCTGGTAACCACCAGACTGCTGTCTGTGTGTATTACTTTCTGTTTGTTTGTCTGTCTTGTTTGTTCAGTTGTTGTTTTCAGTTTAATGTGGTACATATGCACAATGGAATCTATGGAGTTGTTTTTTTTTAAATCTCTGCAATAGTCTTAGTTTTGGATAAGGAAGAAAACCCAGTATTTTGCAGGTGCCTCGTAAGAAGAGCAACAACAATAGCAGTGACTCGTTGAGACTTTACTGTCATTCTCCACTAGCTACTTCACCCGCTACCTCATTTAAAGCTCCCGCCGGCTCTCAAGAGGGGGCTCTCCTGTCCGTGTTGTAGAGGGAGGGAGCTGGGCGGTGAGAGGTAGAGACATGAGCAGTTTTCATTCAGCGAAGCCTCTCTCATCCCACTCTTTGGCCCTAGGTATTTCTCTGTATTCTTTAGCAAACATGGTTTCTCTTTACGTAATCTGGCCTGTTGCTAGCTTAGTGGCTACGGTACTTAGAAGGGTTTTGAAGTATGGACTTGGGGACACAATGGTCTGAGGCTTTATGTTAGGAACGGTTTAAGAAGCTTCTGAAGGGTTGTTTTAAACACTAGTCGATGATGTTTGTAACTCCCCCAGTGATGAGACGATGGATGGAAGGTCGATGTGCCCACCCGGAAGTCCAACAGGAATTGCTGCGGCGGGCATGAGACGCTAATGGGCAAGGCAGTGGGGGTGATGAGCAAGAGGCGAAGCCGAGAGACCCTCTGGGTGTGGAGTGAACAGAGGTTATGACCCTCGTCGGAGATGGCGATGAAAGAAGGCTCAAGAATGGCTTCGCAGTTTCTAGTGCATTTGAATCAGTGAAGGATGTTATGCTCTGAGCTGGGGAATGTGAAAGGTGGAATGACTTTTGAGGGGGAAGGTGAGTTTTATCTTAAACATTTGGGTGTGATTAATTTGTGGGACATCCGGGAAGAAGGGCTCAGCAGGCATCTGCAAATGGGGAAAGTCTGTGATCCGACTGCATTTCAGTTAACAGGGCCCCACAGGTTCCCGGTGAGCACCTGGGATGGCGTTTCTGGTGGAGGTGGCTCGTCACGGGTATCAAAATTGCTGGATCGCCTCTCCAACACCCAGACTTCCCTTTGCCGTTCTTGAAATCACACACACTTCCCTCTGGAGGACTCCTCTTTTCTCTCAGTAGGGCTTTCCCCATGGGCCTGGTCCACCCCCTCCCCCTGCCACCGCATAGGTGAGCCTCGAGATCATCCTCACACCCCTCTTCTGGACCCTCAGAACTGATTTTGTCAGTTGGGATGCTTTGGGCTGCACATAACAGAATATCTGGCTAAAAGTGTCATAAAAAACAGGCGGTTTCTCCCCCCTCTCCCAACACAATTTCTGGAAGAAGGCGGCTCCAAGCTATTCCTAGGGCTCAACACAGTCTCTGGGGCAGCCTTTCTAAGGTTCTCATGTTTACAAGGCGGTCACCACACTTCCAGGTCTCACTTCCTTCTACAACATCCAGAGTCAGACAGACGGAATAGAGATGTCCACCTAAATTTCTCTCTATTATTAGAGAGGAAGAACTTTTCCACAGGCCTTCAGGAGACTTTTCTAGAGGGTCTGTACACCAGAATTGCCTACGTCCTAAACCAGCCACTGGGGAAAGTTGTCGTGTTACTGTGATTGACTTAGTTCAGCTGTGGTCACGATTTAGACCGAGGAACTGGCCCACTCCCTGAGGCCACTTCTGTCCCGTAGTCAGACACAGTCAAGACTCTGTTACCAGGAAGGGAGGGGTGACAGTTACTGGACGGGCAGCATGGAGCGTCTGTGGCCCAGGGCATGAGACTCATAAGACACAAGTAGACCTTTTCAGGGGCCGTCTGCTTGTGACCCACCTCCTTGCCTTCTCAGAGACCCGCAAACGTTCTCCTTCTACAGGCCATGTGACGGGTGGCTCTGGTCTCTAAAGCTGCTGCAGCCAGCGTCGCTGCTCTGAGGGAGCGGGCCTGAGGACAGAGACAGCGCGAGAGCAGGGTGCAGTGGTGGGAATCAGTGAAATGATTCACTTCTGGCCCACACTGCACCTAAAGCTGGTCATGCCTCAGGGTGTCCAACTGTAAAGGAAAAGCCATTCTCTATTTTTGCTTAATCCACATTAGGCTGGGTTTTCTGCTGCAGGCACTATACATTTTTTAAAAAATTTTATTTTAATCATTGTTTCACAGAAAGAAAGAAGGAGCTCCTACCCTTTGCAACAGCATGGATGGAACTGGAGAATATTATGCTAAGTGAAGTAAGCCAGGCAGCGAAAGACAAATACCATATGACCTCACCTATAAAGAATTTTTGTAGTGAGAGGGTTGGGAATCGGGACGACAAGGCCTTCCTACTCCTTTCTCTCTGCTGAGGATTCCTAAGCTTATTTTCTGTTAAAGAGTGTTGACCATGCTTGGTGAATGTCTAATATGCTTTTGGTCTTTGTAGCAAGGTAATTGTATTTACTCCCAACGACTAGAGGGATAGCTCTGTATTTGAAGAAGGCAGTCAGGGCAAGACAAGCCGTATTGCTCCAGCCACATTACTTGGACGTTCTGTGAGAAAAGTGGAGACCTGCTCCAGAATCCTCTACACTTATGAATAGAGCAACACTCATTTTCTTCTCTGCCCAGACGGTTCTTCTGGAGAGTCCTTACCATGAGATGCGCCCCAGAGACTACACGGGGCTGCCATAGCACCTGCTCTGGGGCCCAGCTCTGCTCCCGTGAGGTCTGAGTTCCGGTACCTTACTGACCAGCGCCAGTGCCAGCGTGCCCCTCACCCTCCTACTGCAGCTCCAAGTCCCCTTGCAGGACTGGTGATATTTCAATTTCTTCTTCCTTTAAAAAGTAATTGAGTTTAATTACATTAATAACTTTAAGGGCTAATTAGCATTTTATGGTAAACACATTGTTCATCACACTAAAAAGAGGGATGGCTGTGTCCTCCCTGCAGAACAATTGCTTTTCAAAATCAGAACTCATTTGTCTTACTTCAGCAATGCATGCTACCCACTGACCAAGAAATACTTCCCTTCTGATTCTTCCTGAGCCTGAGTCTTACTCACTTACAAAAAAAGTTGCAGAAATTCAAACAATGAGATATGAAATAACTTTAGTTTCCACTTGTGTGAACCAAAAAAAAAAAGAGAAGCAGCTGATACCTTGTCATCTCTTCCTCTGGCACCTGCCCTTTTCCAGTGCTTTTCCCACTAATGTTGCCAAGGTGTTTATCCCGTGCATTCAGCTGGATACACACTCCGCCCTTTCTGCCCTTGATCCCAGTGCAATGCCCGAAATTGCCATGGTTACTTCTTTATTGCATTAAGTGATGGAAATAGGGTTTGATTTCACTTTAGATTTTGCAAGTTCAAAGCTAACTGTGGATAAACTCAAGAAGGCTTGTCATCAGGATACTGACCCTCCTTCCCAGAAGCCCCCTGTAGGGGTTTTTCTCTGCCTGCAGCCACTTCTGGTACTTCCCTAACCCACAGTGGCAGCAACTCCAGATCGACAGCCTTGTCAGAACCAATGCTCTGAAATAAACATCCACTTGTCGGCCTGCATTACTGACGCCGACAAGGATGCTCTGCCTGCAGGAGCTGGGAGCCGCAGTCCTCAGAAGCACTTTGCTTGTTGCCTCAGTCCAGCAGCAGATGGAGAGCAGACACAAGGCCTCGAGTCTGATTGGGAACGGTCCGTGACATTAAAATCCGAGTGGAATCTTCTCCCCTTGGCAGCTTTCTCAGTTAATAGTTAATCTCATTTAAGCAAAAACCTGGGTTGTCTGCAGGTCACACGAGGATCCTGCCAACGATCATCGTTTTATGTACAAAGACACTAGAAGAGGGAGACAAATAAATCTCAAGCCCAGTTTTGTAGGCTAGGTTTGCCATCTGATACTTTCTTAGCCACTTAATGCATACTGAAACTTGGTATCGTTGGGAGGCATCCTGGGACCTCTCTTACGGCAGTGAACTACCAGTTCATAACAGACATTCTGTCTTTTCAGGCCTGAAGAATATTTGTGTAGGTCTTTCCTTACTCTTATTAAGCTTCACTGTGAGCCTGAATAATATAGAGAAAAGGTGCTAAGTTTGTACGTTCTGTATCTTGAAATCGGGAGACCAATGCGATATTACGAAGGGGTTTTTCTATTCCTGTTTTAAGGCTTGATGTCCTTGATAAAACCATTTAAAATTTGACATTACAGTTTCCCAAAGAGCCTTAACAAAAATTTTAAGGGAGCATAATGATGCTTCAAGTCTGCTAAAATCATATGTGCCCAGCACAAATTAAGTAGAAATTGCTTTTAGGCTTATCTGATCAATTAAAATAGCCAGTTGGAATAAAAGATATCTGCTCTGGCACCGTAATTATCTGAACTGATTGTCTGTTACACTGTCTGAATCATTATCATTTTAATATATCATTTCAAGAGACACATAGCCTAAAAGCCTGCAAATTATTTTGTAAAGGAAAAAATGTAATTGTCGATGTTATTCCTGAATTTTTATTCTATGTCATATTCATATAGCTACCTCAGAAATTCTTTAATACTATGGGAAAACTACTGAGGGAAGAAAAAAAGGCCACCATCCAAATTTATCACAAGATCTCCTTAAATTGCTACATGTTCTCTCTCTGACTATTTGCATATATATTCTATTCCTGGTAAGTAGCCCTGAGAGTCTCATATTAATTCTGCTTGGAGTGTGGCTGTTTCCCTAAAATACATCCCAAGTCACACCTAAAGTGAAGTGACAAATGCCAGTTTTTTAGAAATTAAAAAAAAACGCACAACTATTTTTCTCATTATCTACCTGATATTTTTGTCATACTTGATCTAAATCAGAAGTTTTACTAAAGAGAATTAGGACAGTTATCAGCCATGCTGGTAATTTTATGTGTGAAATTGACTGGACTATATGGTGCCCAGTACGTGGTTAAACATTATTCTGGGGCGTCTATGAAAGTGTTTCCAGATGAGACTGACATTTGAACCCATGGACTAAGGAAAGCTAAGGGGTCGGCGTCCAATCCACTGTGGGCTGCATAGAACAAAGACCGAGCCAGGGGGCCTCCCCCTCACTGCCTCTGAGCTGGGATGTCGGTCTGCCTTCAGACCGGAACTCAGACTAGAACTCACACCGTTGCTTCTGCTAGGTCTCCAGTTTGCCAACTGAAGATTTTATTTTATTTTAAGGGCTTTATTTTTTCATTTTTAGAGAGAAGGGAAGAGAAGGAGAAAGAAAGGGAGAGAAATATCAATGTGTAGTTGCCTCTCTCACACCCCATACTGGAGACCTGGCTCACAACCCAGGTATGTGTCCTGACTGGGAATCGAACTGGCGGCCCTTTGGTTCACAGTCTGCACTCAGTCCACTGAACTACACCAGTCAGGTCTTCCAAGTGAAGATGTTAGGACTTCTCAGTCTCCATGGCCATGTTAGGCAGTTTCTCATGTTCTCTGTCCCTGTCTCTCTCTCTCTCCTTCTGTTCTCTTTTTCTGAAGAGCTCTAATGCATCACCTAACCAAAGTCAACATGATTTAGAAAATGAAGCTATTTCATAATCCTAATGCACAAGATTGTATTTTGAATACTCGTGAGAGTATTTAGTCTGACACTGGGAGAATAAATCCGTGGTGAGCAATCCACTATTTAGCATTGTCGTCCTTTCTGATGTAAACAGAGTTCTGTTCTGTTAGCCCTTGGGGTCCGCACAGAAGGAGGCGCGTCAAAGGAATAGGTGCCCAGATTCCCGTGCAGACATCCTCAGTTGGTACAAACTGGCAAGAGGTACACATTACTCCTGCTTTTACAGACCCTTCCTTGGAGTAAGACCACAATTTCCAAAATGTGCAATAAGTTAGCCCATTATTTGTGGAGATTGGACTCAATTTAATTAAAACCTAGTATAAGTGGCCTAGTATGTGCAGATCTCTGGGGTGAGAGGTGACATAGGTCTTCCCTCAAGGTTCAGACTCACAGTGTAGAGACAGGTAGGTAGCAGGACTGGGGACCCATAGTAAGTGCTCAGATAAACACCTGCTTGTCATTTCTCAGTGTTGTTCTCCTCTGGGTCCGCTGCACATTTTATCTGGGTGTGTGACTATCCTGTTAGAGACTGGGACTGCATCCCCACACTCCCTCGCAGCGAGGTGGGGCAGTGAGACTCAGTTCTCTCCGGTGGAATGTAATGGGTGCACCAAGTCCCACTTCGACAAATAATTGTTTAGAAGGAAATTATTTGCTCCATAAAAAAAAAAAGCTACGCCTCCAAGGAGATATTTGAGATATGTATATGTGCTGCACTTACAAATCAGGATAAAGAACAAACAGCTATGTATAGATCTGTGCATTCCTCGGAGGCGTGAACGGATCTGCTGGAATAGTCTCGGAGGGGAGCTGATTTCACACCTCATGATTGGCCTGCAGAGGGTCTGGGTGGCCCTGCTCTATTTTAAGACAAGGGACACTTGTCACTGTGCAGTTCTGAAGCTTCTGTTAAAAATATTTGCAAGCTAGAACCGCATGCCAGAACTTCATTAAATTAAAATACGTACTCTATCAGTGTATGATATTTGGCACTCAGGTCAAAAACTAAAATATGTTTATGTGCATTTTATGGCTCCCTAAACAATCAAGTGAGTCGTATTTTCTGCAGATACTTTTCTTAAGTCAACAGGTAATTACTTCCTGCTTACTGTGGGCCTGATTAGGGGCCAAGATTGATTTCCTGTTGAACAAAGGAACTTTACAAAGTTAAAGGAAGTATTTATTGGTTTGAGCAACTTATTTATTACTTGATTTATGTTTATTTATAAATATTTGTTAATAAATTATACAATATTTATCCTGTACTATGGGTTTAGCCATTCCCAGTTAATCTAATGTGTTTGCTGTCTTTACAAAGGCCTACATTAAAACATCCTCTCTAAGTATTGCTAAAGACACTTCAATTCAGTGGGGAAAAGACTGATAAATAATGTAATAAGATGCACACAGAGTGGACAGACAGGGAAAGTGCACCCTGCACAGAATGTGGAAGACCCGTGTCTTCCCACGGGGCTCGCTCTGTGTGGACGGGCCCCTGGCGAGGTCAGCCTGAAAGTGGGAGGGCACAATAACCCTTGAGCAGACAGCCAGAAGTCGAAGTGTTCAAGCTCCCAAGAATCTATTATAAAAATCCTGAAAGTACTCAGAAATGGTTTAAACAGAATATTTTTTGTGGGTTTCAAAAAGGGTGGGTAGATGAATTGGTGTGAAATGCTAATGGATCTCTTCTGAGTGTTTTGAAAAACAAACACCAGAAGAAGATAAAAACCCTCCGGTCCAACAAGGAGTTCGCTTTCGTGAAATACTAACACACACTCGTGTACTTCTACATACCTTTTTGTAAATAGTCGTAATTTTAGTTACCGCTGCTGTTCAAAGCATGAGACTTAATATTCACAGTTTTTCGGATTGAAAAAAATGTCCTTTGAAAGAGCTGTTCAGAGCAGACCACCTTTTGACTCTCGGAGGCCCCACTCTGGTGGGTGTTACGGGTTACGCAGACTTCCGGCCAGGGCCCCTGCTTCACTCTTGGACGGTGCTGACAGTGCGACAGTCCCCATCATTTCAGGTTTTGAAATGAGTGAAACATCTCCATTGTTTTCTTTGTTCAGTGTGCGCTGCTTACACACAGCCCACGCACAGGTATTTAATGAGTGAAAAGGAGGAGGGCTTTTATAGATTCGTTCTTGACTGTGACCTCCAACCTCATTTTTCTGCAGTGGTAGTTTCTCGACTGTAACATGACTCCCGCAGGGATTTTTAAGAACATGACCTTCGCGTATGAGGAGGGAATGACTGGGGTTGAAATATTGCCCTTGAAGTCGGTACCTGTCTGACTAGCCAAGCTATTTACAGGTCGCCTTCCTCCACCAGGACCATCTGCAGCACATGCTGACTGGCAGTGCTGTGCATTCCTGTTAGGTAATGAAGGAAGGGGGACTATTTGGAAAATGTGAGGCCAATTATCATATTTGTCACACATTTAGCTGTAGGATATAAAAAGTCATTGCTTTCTAACTCCTAATGAGCTCTTTGCTTTTGGCCATTTATTACCCTTCCCCGAGACTAAGCCCTCTGGGCGGATGTCAATCATTGTTGTGTAACGACACACAGGGCACGGGTATTTTTGGAAAGAAAATACCTCATTTTTCTCTTTAGTTCTATTAAAAAGAAGTTTTTGCCTCTTGTATCCAAGGAAAGGTATGTTATATCCATGCATGTAAATGGATTACAAACTATGCGTGACCTCATTTCCCGGAGTCTAGCCTCCTCAACTCAGCACACGCAAGGCTCCAGTGCTATGGAGAGCAAGCCCGAAGTGGGTATAGCAATCCCTATACGGCACCAGTAACAGGACAGGCATCACTTCATCGCCAGCTAATGTTTTTTCAGTAGGACACAGAAAACAAAGACAAACCAAGCAGCCTGAATGAAGAAGTATTGCCTTGATGCTCAGCCTCTTTGTTATGAAGGAGAATGCGTTGATTCGCGGGGAGTGCACAAATATAACAGGTTCATTGTAGGTTACTAATTCCCATTTTTTCAAACATAGAAAACAAATGCAAGGAAAGACAATGTTCCTTTTCAATGAATATTTCTTAGTCTTAAAATTCATTCCTTTTTTTAAAAAAAGATTTTATTTATTTTTAGGGGAAGGGAAAGAGAAAGAGAGGGAGAGAAACGTCAGTGTGCAAGAGAAACATCAATCAGTTGCCTCTCTCGTGCCCCCCACAGGGGACCTGGCCCACAACCCATACATGTGTTCTGACTGGGAATTGAACCACTGACCTTTGGTTTGCAGGCTGCACTCAATCCACTGAGCCACACAAGCCAGGGTTTAAAATTCATTCTTAATCCACAAGATCTGATCTGAGGTCATAGCCCTATCAGGGGGTGGGAGGAGCTGGAAGAGGGTAGAGGGGGGATGAGTGGTGACTGAAGGAGACTTAGGATAATGAACACACAATACAATGTACAGATGACGTCTCGGAGAATGGTACACTTGAAACCCATATAGCTTTTTTAAAGATTTTATTTATTTTTAGAGAGAGGGAAAAGAGGGGAAGGGAGGGACAAAAACATCCATCAGTTGCTTCTCACACGCCCTCAGCTATGGACCTGGCCCACAACCCAGGCACATGCCCTGACCAGGAATCAAAATAGTGACCTTTTGGTTCACAGGCTGGTGCTTAATGCACTGAGCCACACCAGCCAGGGCAAACCTATATAATTTTATTTACCAATTGTCACCCCAATACATTCAATGAAAATTTAAAAAAAAAGAATTGTATTAAAAGGGCTGTGGTTTTGGTGTTTAATAGATTTTATTACCCATCGATAATTATTGCTGGAGCTGCTTTGTCTAATGTTTTTCTAGCAGGAGAAAATTCTACTGTTATTTTAAAAGAATATCTTGATTATGATTTTCAGGCTAGAAATTAGTCTGTCATTGAATGATCACACTTTTCAAACAAGATACTTTTGACACTGACTCCTGGAGCAGCCAGTGCTGCGAAGAAAAAGTTAATGCTAGAAGAGTAATGTGATCATATAACATCACTTATGAAAATTATCCTACATTCAGTAGGGGTTCGGTTTACCTGGACCTAGAGCATTGTACCCTCTTCTAAAGAATTTGAATAACTAAGTCAATGACACCTGAAGTGCATTTTGGAAGAGGACGTGCGGGAGAGCGAGCTGTCAGCTTGAGAGCACCCTTGCAGACAAGATGCACTGGGCTCAGGAGGAGAGGCTTCGTGTTGTTGATTCCTCAGCCCGCAGGACTTCCTGAGACAAGCGAGCGGACAGAACAACAGATCATTGTAACGTTTCGTTTACACTGATCTTCTGAGAGCAGAAATCCTGTGTAATACAACTTTTGGAAATGAAAATGTAAACACAGGCTACAAATCCCTTTTAAAATATATTACCGAAAACTGCTAGGCTCAGCCTATAACCATAAACATATAAGCTGGATATTTTTAAGAGAATACTTAAATTAAGTGTTTATTGTACAGAGTTATATACTCCCATATAAAGTATATTATAAGTGAAGAGACTGGACATCCATGTGGTCGGTCTTCTCCAGATTGAGGGAAGCAGCATGCAATAGAACATGAGCTTTGCAGTCAGAGGACCCACGTTCCAATTCCAGGGCTGCCCCTGCTTGAGCTTGGGTAGCTCATGCACTGTCTCTGAGCCTTGGCTTCTGCATTTCACGTTGCTGTTTGAAGCATCTGTGTCTGTCTCGCACACAGTAGGTCTGCATAGTAAGTGGTGCTGTTTTGCTTTTTTCCTCTGCTCTTTGGTGTGAATCCTAACCCCAAATTTTAGTTTCTATACAGCATTTCCTATAAACTATGAGTATTTTCTGTCTCAGTTTCAATAAAATGATCATTTACTAGAAATTAGATTTTTAATTATTAATTGTGAGGTACAGCTATTCTGTGGGATGAGCAGACCAGAAAAATCATGTTGTATATATAGAACTCCCACCTAATTTGAAACTTATTGTTTCTGAAAAAGAACTAGTTCCTATTTTATTTTTTCCAGGATGGCTTCATGTAAATTCTACATGTTGGTTATAAATTTTACCTCCTTCTTGTCATTTGAGAAAATGTTTTCCTTCTTCCCCACAAGAATGATTTTGGAAATAATATTTATTAAATAGCATACTTACACATTAAATGCAATTGATTACTAATTTGTTGTTAAGAGACATGATATGTGATATTAATGTAATATCTTTTTTAATGTCTGGTATTTAGATATAATAATATAAACATAAAACATAAAGTAATCTTCTAGGATTATTGGCTATATTCACACATATAAATTTTTGTTTTTAAAAATATATCACATATATCACATCTATCTTTATAATTGTTAGAATTATCTATTTAACAGTAAATTTAACCCTAAAATATAATTTGCCCCTATTTACATTTCACAGGTGCTTCCTACCTCACTGAAATCGCAGTTTTGTGATGGTCACCATTTATAATGATTTAAAATAAGTGAGGTATGAACATTCAGCTGGTACCAGTTCCCTAATAAACACTTGATATTAAATAAAAAATGGAGAGTGAGCATGATCTGTAAAATGACCTTGCCCCCGCACTCCGTCCAGTCCTTGCCCCCAGCACTGGGAATGGTTTAATGCAAGGGGAAGTTAAGGAAGCAGATGGGGTCCAGGTGGTTATCAGCTGGCCTTAAGGAGAGTACCCTGGATTATTCAAGTAGGCCCAACATAATCACATAATCATAATCCTGTTATTAGTGAATTGCGCCCCCCACCCCCCAAAATTCATATGCTGAAGTGCCCCCATTACCTCACTATGTGACCTTATTCAGAAATAGGATCTTTGCAGAGGTAATCAAGTTAAAATAAGGGTATTAAAGTATGCTCTAACTGAACTTGTCAAGTCTCTTTATAACAAGAGATTTAGCCCTGGCTGGTGTAGCTTGATGGATTGAACACTGGCCTGTGAACCCAAGGGTCGCTGGTTCCATTCCCAGTCAGGGCACATGCCCGGGTTGTGGGACAGGTCGGGGGATAGGGGCAAGCAAAAGGCAACTATACATTGATGTTTCGCTCCCTCTCTTTCTCCCTCCCTTCCCTTCTCTCTAAAATAAATAAGTAAATAAAATCTTAAAAAACAAAACTCCAGGAGATTTGGACACAGACAGATGCAGAGGGGATGACATGAAGACATGGAGAGGAGCCTGGAACAGACCCTCCCCCACAGCCCTCAAGGGAGCAGAGCACTGGGTCTGGCTGGGACTTACAGCCTCCAGTCTGAGAGATGATGCCTTTCTGCTATCCAGGCCACCGGCCTGCGGTACTCCGGCAGCCCTAGCAAACTTATGCAGGCCCTTTAAATGCGGAGCAGGGAGGCAGAAGAGTAGTGCGGAGACAGCGTGAGAAAGACTAGACCTGCCATTGCTGGCTTTGAGGGCGGAAGGGGCTGTGAGCCAAGGATGCAGGCGGCCTCCAGAAGCTGGAAGAGGCCGGGAAACGGATTCTCTGGAGAGCCTCCGGAAAGGAATGACTGCAGCCCTGCTGACGCCTTGGTGTGGGGCCACCGAGACCCGTTTTGAACTTCCGAACTACAGACCCTAAGCTAGTGAGTGTGTGCTGTTTTAAGCCACTAAGTAGTAATTTGTCACAGCAGCCGTAGACACACTATACAGTGAATGAGTTTAAGTTCTCTTAGGTATGGAATCTGATTTCCTTGGGATTCTGCTTGGCTTCCTTTTGTTCTGGTTTTATCTCTTGAAGGTTCAAAGCTCTGGGGCTGACTTTTCCCTGTCTGCTACGTTAGAGAACATGTAAAACATTTTTAAAGGAACTCGTCATGCGTCTTCTCTCCTCACTTTCTTAAGAATAGCAAACTCTTTTAGGATATTCCCTTGCTCTACATAACAGGAAATGTTTCACAGACATGTACCTTTTCTCAAAAGGCCAGAGAAGCCCTTTATACTATGGCACACAATAGACCCGTTTTCCTTTTCCTCTTTTCTCCTCTGAAATGACAGTCCTGGACGTGACCCTTCAGTCACACCACAGATGCTCACGAGTCCACTCAGAATTAGGAATTGATGTGGCTTGTTTGCCTCCTAAAATATTCCTTCTGTATTCCTACAAGACTCCTCTGTAATGTTATGGGTTTTTTTAAATAGTAATTTAGCATTGTATAAAGTCACAGTCAGTAGGTAATTTTTAGGTAAAATACAACCATGCAAAAAGAGATTTTGTTGCACCGTCTCTGCTTGGTTTCACTGCTGGAAATGAAATTAGAAAACTTACGAACAGTGGTTCATGTGCCACAACATCATAAATCTCCAGGTAGCACTCACATTTTTCTAGAATAAGCTGTGTAACGAATGTTTTATCATTATAATTAAGACACACCTAAATCAGAGATGCTATCTACTTATTATAGACTCATTTCACATTTAAAATGAGGAAATACAAACTCCATTATTTTTATAACTCATACCAACTGGTATTCTTTAAAAATATCAAATACCTATTATAAAAACACACGATTTTAAGGCCATGCCCAGTTCTTTAATGTATATCTTTGAGAAAAATGCCACATTCATTGCAAACATTGAATTTTCTTCATGACATAACTTTAATAAAGTCTAAGGAAACTTAAAATGGTCAAAAGAAGGCCATCAGGGAAGCAAAAGCCCTTTCATTCAACTTTAAAAAGCACCCTCAGTATTTGCAGTGCTCACCGCAAATGCTGACTCCACTAATGATGTGGGTTAGACTCCTTGCTTCATGCACACGGCAGAATGTGAGTTTATTTTTCTCTGGCCCCTGACATTTACACAAGAAATGAATAATATCTTGGATAAGAGAATTCAGGAGGCCAGTTTTAGAACCAAGTGAAATTTGAGAATTTAGTGTTACACGTTAATTGCTAAAGATCTCACAGTAGCCTGCATTTGTGAATGATCACCATGATTATCAAGTAAGTGCATATGAAAGCCATAAGCAGCTTAAAATGTACAATATTAAAAGTAATGTTTTTTAAAACAAGGTGTAAGTGTAACAACAAAATTCCAGTATTTCTACCAAAAAATTTTTTTCCCTAAGAAGTTTTTTTTTTTTTTTTAATATCATGAACGGGTTCTTATTTTTTTTTTTAAAGATTTTATTTATTTATTTTTAGAGAGGGAAGGGAGAGGGAGAGAGAGAAACATCAGTGTGCGGTTGCTGGGGGACATGGCCTGCAACCTAGGTATGTGCCCTGACTGGGAATCGAACCCGCGATGCCTGGTTCGCAGCCCGCGCTCAATCCACTGAGCTACACCAGCCAGGGCTAGAAGTTTTAAGTACTTAAAATTTTTAGATACATACGTCCTCGAAGGTCAATCCTATTTTCGTAAAAAGATATCTTTCGTGTGATATCTAGTATGTGGCCAAACATCGTGTCACCCTGAAATGTGACTGTCCCTGGTTCAGTAGCTCACAAGTGTATCGAGTCCATGAGTCCCCAGAAAACATTGACCTGCCGAGGGACTCAGTTACCAGGAATCTGTGCAGCTACTACAACTCCAGGAGTGTTCAGGTTTGCAACGACAACATCTCACCTGTCCCATCAACAGCCTCATCGCTCTGATTCATACTTGAGAACCAAAAAATAAGTTAAAGAAGGGAGGGTGGTTCTGAGCTCCCAGCAGAGAGTTCACAAAATTCTTTCATTAAAGCTCATATTTTTAGTCACTGGACCCTTTTTACTCCTGGGAATATCCATGGAAACCCATGACTATGTCAAGGTATCTGGAAAAAAAAAATGTGTGCTGGTCTGGTTTCGCGGTGGATTAAAAATAGCTACAACTTGGAATAGGAGCTGAAAGACCCTAGCATCTGGGACCAGTTAATATAGAGGCAAATAGCAGTACAGTCCCGAGAGGGAGCCACAGGGGTCTCTGTGGGCAGCCCAGCTAGGCGGCGGCCTTTGCCAGGACCTCCATCCCCCAGACGTCTCTGAAGGCTCTGCAGCAGTCAGGGTAAGGGCCCTGATGGTTCACTCGCAGAGGCCGTGGGTCACCTACTCCATGCGAAGCAAAGGTGAATGAAACATGCTTTCTGCTTCCTGCTAGCAGGAAGATTTATATGTGATCTATTGGGGCAGCAGACAGATGTGAAAAGAAGTCATTTATAGATAGGGAGTTATGTGTCCTGAAAGGGGAGACAGAGTACTCTCTGGAAGCACAGACTTTTGCTAGTTAAGAAAATGAGATTTCTTTCCAAATTAGAATAGTAAGAATAACTTAGATATTTTAAGTTCAAGGTATAAAACCTCAACTCTAGCTTAGCTATTTAGAACATTCCTGTAGCCATAGCTTTAGCATGTTTTTGTTTTAAAGGTTTTATTTATTTATTTTTAGAGAGGGAAGGAGGGAGAGAGAGAGAGAAACATTAATGTGTGGTTGCTGGGGGCCATGGCCTGCAACCCAGGCATGTGCCCTGACTGGGAATCGAACCTGCGATGCTTTGGTTCGCAGCCCGCGCTCAATCCACTGAGCTACGCCAGCCAGGGCAGCATGTTTTTGTTTTTATTTTGTTGTGTTTTTGCCTAATAGTTGATGCGTTGCACGTAGGGTTTAAGAAGTTTTAGTTCACTTAAATTAATTACAGAGGCGGTCATTGATTAGTCGGACTGAAGGTCCAGCTCTAACACCATCTGGCTTCGGCACTGCACGGTGTGACCGCGGCAGCCCGCGCTGTGTGAGGATGAGCTGCGCTAGTACTTGGTTGTCCTCCTGTCTATTAAAACAACAACAACAATATACAGTCACTCAGGGAGGACGGTCCATCTCATTTCACTTAGGTCACGGAGTTACACGCCACAGAAGGCCGATTCCTCCTCTGTAAGCGACCATCAGCTCGGATGTAATAAGAGGCTGTTACTACCATCTTGTGGGATCAATTCTGACTCTTGTTTTAAGTAAAATAAAATAAAATTTTATAGACCTTCTTCATAAATCCACAGTAAGTTACCACATTTTGCCATGTATAATACGCACTTTTTTGCCCAAACTTTGGAGGGAAAAATGAGGCCGAGCATTATACATGGGTAGTACTAATTCTGTATCTATATAAATGTTTTTAATTCTTTTATTTATACTTATGTGTTAAAAGCGTAACTCTAGAAAGCAGTAATGATGTCCATATGCAGAATAATACCCGGGAATATGAAAATTGGTTTTATTTCTAAATATAAATAAATAAAAATTGTTTTAAAAAATTAAAACAAAAGATCTTTTTTCCTGAAAGTTTGGGCAAAAACATGGGTGTGCATTATACACAGGAGCACATTGTACATGGCAAAATATGGTATTTTCTCTGTGATGTGTGGCACAAGCCCAGAAAATAAGCATCACTTTAAGCCACACAAATGATCCAAATTTGCATTCTTTCATCCAAAGAACAAAAATAGTTAAAATGTACTGAAGCAGGCCTTTTCATTTCTTAATTAAAATCATACCAAATATGTTCAAGGAATACTACGTTTTTATTTTTTCAGTCTCGTATTCCTCTTTTCTCAGTCTTGGCCCTGATTCTTGAGAATCCTCTCCTTGCCCCACCCCATAACTTAGCTACAATGGAAAGGATATTATTGCATACCTGTTACTTTATCATTTGTTGGAGGGTAGAGTTGCTTAGTAGGAGAATTTTGGGTCCCATAAAAAGGGCGCTGCCCAATAAGGAGTCACACCCAGGGCATCTGCAAACACACTTCTCATGAGGCCCCGAACCCTGCTCCCCAAGTCCTGCAGCCGTTACTGCTCCCCTTCCTCCCAGGTGACTCTGGGGTGTTTTAAGCATGCTTTTCATCACACAGGCTGGCTTGGGAACTCCCCAGAGACGAGGCCGCCTACCCTCTTTATGTTTTCTCCACAGTTCAAGCGAGGCTCTGGGCGTGTCAGGAGAGCGGGATTAACATGTGTTAATGACTCCTGAAAGGCGCATCTGCTCGCTGTCCTTTCTGCCCTTAGACGACGAAGAGCAAGACACAGTTTCTCCAGGGCGTTCAAATCTTCAAAGTCGCTCTGCCTTCTGTGAGGGCTCTCGAACTGAGATTTTGTCCCTAAAGCACTTCCATCATCATTGGCTAAAAGTGGTAACATTTTTGAGAAACTCTGAATAAATAAATTACAATGCACATGTAATATAAATAATGACATGGGAGCAAAGATACTCTTTGGTGCGTACCGATTCCTCTACTTGAAGTTGCTGCCGCCCTGGCTCTCATGCCTCCCTCCCTCCTCTGTTTATCTGCTCGGTGCATGTTTCATCCACCGATTTTTACGTTTATTACCTATTTGTCTGTCCCCACTGGAATGTTAGCTGCAAGATGCCGGGATTTTGTTTGTGTCATCAGCACTTAGGATGTCCAGCAGGCACTCAGTGAGCATGTGTTGGGTAAATGAGCAAAAGAGGTGGTAGTTACAAGCAGAAGGGACATTGGGCCCTGAGATGTAACACCTGTTAGTCTTGGCCTTGTGGATAAACAGCACTCATATTTTTAGGTCTCCGTTTTCCCCTTGTTTATAATAGGAGAGAGGTGTGTGTTATGGACAACATTAAAATGATCCATAAATGGAAAAGAATTTTTAAACACTAGACTGAACCATGCCCTAGAAAATTTTTTAAAACATTTCTTGCTAATGTTGGTAGATTTTCTTAAATTTTCTGTAATTTTACTTTTAAGAGATAGCTTTGAGTTGTGCTAGGAGAGAAGAAACCTTTCTGGGAGTAAGGGGCTGTGGGCCCTGGCCCTGGGTCTGCCTCCGACTTGTGTGTGACCTTTGGATAACTCACCAGCCTCTCTGGAGACTGGTTTCTTCTGTGCAGTGGAGACGAGTAAGGAGCAAGGTTGCTGCCGGGAGAGTGCTGCTGGGGCGGTGTTTGGAAAACATGAAGCTCTGGGCAACTGCAAGTTAATACTGTGATGATGATTATTACAGGTCTGAGGGTTACCCCGGACCGGACCGCTGAGCCATCTGTGCTGACAGATTGGCTGGCGTTATCATCCAATCTATTGCGTTCTGATGCCTACATAAAACACAATAAAAGTGACAGCAGAAAACAAGATGGGAAAAAATTAAAAATCCAAGCCCAGATTTAAAATTCATCTTTAGATTTAATAGACAAAGTATTTTTCTGTCACCTTGCTATAAATGTTTATGAACACTTACAATTTCTATACTTAGCTGGTCAAGGAGTGGCACTAGCTGGCACTTAGGTGACCACTGATGCTTCTTCTGGTTTGATTACTGTAACTAACAAATGACTGATCAGAAAGGTATCTTTTTAAAAATTATTATTTTCTGTTCTTAGCTCAACAATTGTTAGATTTTACCTCTGTGTGGAAGCTAACTGACTTAGACCAGTGATTTTTTACCTTCCTCATCTCACAGAGTACATAAACTGATTACTGAATTTCTGCAGCACACCCAAAAATATATTTTTTGCCGATATGACAAAAAAAAGGCATAATTTTGATTCATTCACACCAGAAGGCCATTGTTGTGTTGGTTGTTGTCATTTATTTGACGTCTAAGGGACAAGAGGTCAGTGCTGCTGACAAAATGGTCAGGTTTGACATATTGTAAAGATTCCCACAGCCTGCCGGTTGACAATCACTAACTTAGATTATAAAATTCATAAGCAAAAATCAGGTAGCCCAGTTGGTGTGGTTTGGCTGGGTGTTGTCCTGCAGACCGAAAGGTCGCAGGTTCCGATGATTCCCAGGCAGGGCACATGCCTGGCTCTCGGGTTTGGTCCCCAGTGGGGGCATGTTCAGGAGGCAATCAAAAAATGTTTCTTTCTCACATTGATGTTTCTCTTCCTCTGTTTCTCCCTTCCTTCCCCTTTCTCTATAATCAACAAAAGAAAAAAAATTGGTAAAGTGAACTTACAGAAAAAATAGAAAAAAACCCCACTGATGGCAAATAAAGCACTGTAAAATCTTATAGAAAGACGGTTCCCCCCCCCCTGTTTTAAAATTTCATTCAGGTGTGCAGCAGTGCCAGCCCTGGAATGTGTGGAATGAGGTGGGGGGTCCCCGAGTGCACCTCTTCCCCAGCTCCCTCTCCCGACTCCTCCTCCAAGCTCGTTACTGCTATGCTTCTAGCTGAGACGAAAGGTAACTATGTAGCAATGGGAAAAGGTGAGTGGAGTTTGCTTTTGCAAACTAATTGAAGTACGTACTTCAATTGTCTGACCGAACGGGGCATGTTACTGACATTCAGAGAAATAGTCTGTCTGAATAATAATCAAATTAATTGTCCATTTTAGTGATGTAGTGCCAAGGACCCAGGCTGAGATTTATATGCTTGAAAATCCTGAGGCAGAAATCGTGGTAGCCTCCACATTGCTAACACGAGTGTGGCAAACACAGTACGATTTCTGTAACTGCAGCTGACACAGGGGAGAAAGCTGTGAGTGCAGAAAAACATTCACAGTTTTAATGGCAACTCAAGGCAATGGTCTCCTACCATCTCTCTCCTTGCGCCCAGCCAGGACAAGCAGGATTGGAAAAGGGCTGGATCCTTTGGCCCCGCTGTGCTTTGGCACTCTCTGTTCCTTCTTCCTGCAAAGTCCCCAGCTTCATCACCAGGTACTTTCTCATCCATTCTCCAAGTGTCATCTCCTTTCTGAGGTCTCAGTGCTACCAGGCAGAGCATGCAGGCCACCTGGCTCCACAACACGTGGCACCGCCTTGCTGTTCAGCAAATCTCAGCCCACCCCTCGCAGCGCCTGCTCTGCGCTGCTCCACCTGCACCCACCACTGGGGGTGTGGCTGCTTGCTCAGCGTTCAGGAGACCAGCACTTCCGGGCGGGCTGTGTCTTTCAGGGTGCTTTCCCTCTACTGTAGGCATCAGTACACAGAGCACTCATTTATTCATATGTGCATGCTTTTTTCTTTTTCTCCATTCAGCAATCTAATACCTATTATCAGTTTTGGAGAATGGCTTAATTGGCAAGGCATGAGCCACATGCACCGTTTTCACCCATTTAAATCTTTTGGGGCACCTTTTCTCCAAGTGCAGCCACAGACCCTCTATATAGAATTCACCCGAGGAGCTTGCTAAATGAAGGTTCCCAGGTTCCACATCCCACTTACTGAATATCGTCCTGGTTTAGCACTGTTTTTTACTCCCACTTCACCCAGATAATCTGTGCTGTTACCCTTAGTCAGGGCAAGTAGAGTGCAAAGAAAGAGTTACTGCGTTTTCTACAAGCTCTCCAGTGATTCTTGGATATGCGAAAATTTGACAGCCACCCTTTTCTTTGGAATGTTGCTAATGATTATTCCATAATAGATTGGAAGAGCTTATCTTGCTCCAGGGACAGTTTCCTGTGTTTGCTGTCTCCCTGTGCACAGGGACGGAGGCAGGGCACACTAGCACAGCCAGGGCATTGTCCTGACAGCCCGGCACCCACTGCCGAGGTGTCAGAGAAGCAGCCGTAGTGATGGGTGGATGGCGCGTGACTACCAGTGACTAGAACTCAGGGCCCGAAAGATCAGTGTTGGTTCACCAGTGGCCACAGCCCTTGTTTTCACACACATTTAACTGTATCCAGATGTTCTTGTCTCTGTAGAAAGAAGCCCCAGGATGGCATAATTTGATGATTTGTTTCAATGTACCATGACTCAGGCTTCTGAAGAAGGACATATCCTGGTTTAGCACTATTTTTACTTCTTTACCCAGATAATGCATGCTCCCTACCCTTGTTCAGTGCGGTGAGAAAGGAAAGAAAATGAATTCTTAGAAGATTGGTCATGAAAAGGTACTCATCTATGCTCATGAGGGAAAGGGAGAAAGATTTCTAAGCTTGGTGTATTCTCTTTTCTTTCTTGTTCTCCTAGCTTTTTGTCCCTGCAGCAGGACAAATGAATATGAAGGGAAAAAAATCTACACCAAGAGAAAAATCTGTAGATGCTTTAAGCATAATGAATGTCAAGTCTTAGGGTTAAGGAAAATGCAGCCCCTCTATTACGCTCCGCAGAAGGTGTCATGGGAGGGGGATGCAAGAAAGAGGTGGAGCGGGGAAGTCAAGTTAAGGTCATTGCCTGTGTCTGCCCAGTTTGAATCAGAACAAAAATCAGATGGTCAGAAGTAGTTGTGTTCAAAGATGTAGAGATTTGTCTCACAGCAGTGTGTGAACGTTTAATGTTTTAATTATTTACTTCATAAAGGATTTTTAAATGTATGTTCTTGGACTTTAAGAAAGAAAGGGTGCAAGGCAAATTTTGAATAATGGTCCCTAGAAGGCAGAAAATGAAAAAAAAAAAACAACTGTTCCTGGCACAAGTATTTACATCAATTAAAGGCAGAGGCTTGTAAATGATGGCAGTCAAAAGTCTGATGCACACACCAAACAACTGGAAATCGCTGCCTCACATACATTTGATGACCGAGGAAATCGTGCTTATGAAAGCGGACCAGACAATATGGAAACTCGAGGAAACATGAACTGTAGTGAAAAATTCAAGCAGAACCAAGCAGCAGTGTGTCATTTCAGAGTCGAGGACGAGTGAAGACTGCAGTGAAGAGGAAGGCTCCAGATCCCAGCGAGGTGGGCGGGGACCGCCGACCCACCCCTCAAGTCCTAACCCCACGGTCAGCCCAGCCCCTCCTCCTCTGTGGAGCGGAGGAGACAGGGAGCCTCCGTGCTAGGAGGCTGTAGCCTAGCGATGCAGGTGGGAACAAAGCACAGAAACAATAAACTATTTCAAATATGAAGAGATGCTATGAAGGAAGTGAAGTGACAACAACAAAAATCAAACGAAATGAAAGCCAGAGAGAGGCTGGAGACAGGATGGGGACAGATAAGCCATCTGTGGGAGCTGCTGCTCCACTGAGGTGAGGGCAGGATCCACGTGGCCCTTTGGAGAAGAGACGTTCAGGCAAAGGAAACCCAAGTGCTGAGGTCAAGAGATAGGAACGAGGAGGGGGAGTTGGAGGGACAGGGGGGCTGGGACGGCTGGAGCCTGGAGAATGGAGGGAAAGATCAGGAAATGAAGTAACAAGAAACCACAACACTTGGTTTTCTCAAGCTGCAGGAGCCTTGTAGCACTGTCTTCAACAATGAGATGAAGACGGCTTGCGTGGAGATGCTGGGGAAACAACTGTTTTCCTGATTAAAAGGCACAGACTCAGCTGACCTCTGAGGATGTGCTTTCATCCTTTGCTGTTTCTCTTCCGATTGTCTGGAATATACACATAGTGCCGGGAGAGAGCAGCCGTTTTGCAACTATGAGGACATAAGCCACAAGTTGAGGATGGCAGAGCAGGAGGCCAGGGAGCACTTGGTTCCCTGAATACTGTGTTGGGCAGCTGTACTAGGCCTCAACCTCTCGACCGTTACATGGGAAAAAATAAATCTTTTACTTGGTTAAGGGTAAAGTGTGAAATCTTTTGCTTGTCTGTGTTACATTGAAGCTATTGTAGCTGAGTTTCTACTTCATGCAAATGAAGTATAAAGTGTAAGTGGTCAGGGACCAGATTGTGGGGGGCTTATTTGCCATGGTAAAGAATTTTTGCACTTTATTCTAATGGCAACAGGAAGCCTTTAGAGGGTTTTAAGCAAGAGTGATATCATCTGGTTTATTCTTGGAGAGCATTCTGCTTGCTGTATGCAAATTAGACAGCAGAGAGGCAAGATGGAAGCAGAGAGAATGGTTAAAGGCTGTTGCAAGAGACGATGTTCTTTCCATTCACTTCACAAGAATTTCGGTGTAGTTCTGCCTTCAAAAATTAGACGTTGCAATAGTTTAATAGCCGGGCCGTTTGACAAGTTCCTGTGTGTCTGGGAATATCAGGTTAGGGGCTACTCTTTGTGGCAAGTTCTCCCAGGACTTGGAAGCAGTGCAGGGATGCTTGGGTACCTCCTTCTGGCTTGCAGATGTTCACATGACGAGAGGTTGTGCGCTCTGTCTCCCTGCCTGACCCAGCTTACCCTCACCGTTGTAAATCTCCCTCCACCTTATTTTTTTCTTTTTATGTTTTCCTTGCTAGGGATCATTAAAACATTAGCCAGAGCTGCCACCAAACTAATTGAAAGCCACCTGCCTCAAGGATCATCCTAATGAAAAACAAAGGACTTGGAGAATTGATCATACTGGGCTTTTTAACTGCCTGTGAATTGCTATTAGCTGGGGAATTAAAATAAAGACCAAAATAAAATAGCACAAATTCAGCCTAGAAATTCTGGATTAGAAAGTTGTTTTTCCCTGTCCATCTTGGCAGCAGAGGAAAATAAGTATTTTTAAGAGACAATATAATCTTCAATTTATTACAAAACTAATATTTTGTTGGAGAAGTAATGCTTTACTTGTAAAGACCTAATTACAAATACTTAGTTTCAAGTTTAAGAAAACAGAATCTATGTGAGAAAAACATGAAAAAATAAGGCGTATATGGAATAATACTACGTAGTGCCCTACAAATGTCTCGCGTCTTGAAGGTAGGAAAGGTGTACAGTTGCTGCACATTGTGGAGACACATCTGAAAAGAGTTCATTTTAATTATAATCGAGAACCCCATTCTCAATGGATAAAAGAAGCCTGAGTCTTCCCTTCTAAACTTCCACGTAGCATTATGGAGTTTTAAAACTGGAGAACTCTTGGGTTCAAGTCCCTCCATGTGGATTTTGAGGGGTGGGGCCACTACACACTCCTTCCCCAGGCCGTTCTGGGGCCAAGAATTGTTTCTTGACTGAATGAGAAATGAGTTCAGATTGGAGAAGCACCTGCCCAGGGCTCCCGGGCCAGTTGGAAGCAGCGTCCACACTGGGCCTCTTTCGCCCGGTTTCAGTCTGATGTCACGCTTTCACGTCTTTCCTTCTGTCCTGTGCCACGACCTTGACTTGACTTTTAGCGACATTAATTTATGGGACATTTTGTCCAATTTTTGCCTGAATTTGTTTATATAGCTCTATAAAATCCACGAAAACAGACCTCCACATAAATCTTTATTTTACTTTTATGTGGGCTTGCCAGTGCTAACTCACCTTCTTCATTCTTAAAGCCTCCACACTTGTGTTTGTGTTTACTCTTTTTAAAACAGGGCACGTGTTCCGTGGATTAGGATTTTCCCAAGATTTTGTTGGTCCAGTAGCCATAGATGTAAGGCAAGTGATAGTGAATGATTACTGTAAGCTGTAGATTTCTTCCAAATTAACACTTTCACAAATAAAGTAATATATGTCAAATAACTTCCCAAGCAAAATTGCTACATATGTTCTTTCCTCTTGTTCGAATCTTAAAGTGGAGCCTGAAGTCATTGTCAGCCAATCACATGCGAGGCAGTTCTCTGTGACCCTCTGGAGTCCTTATGTAACGATAAGCTAGGACACGTAAACTTTATTTTCATTTGTATTTTCTTCTTATATAAAAAATTCCATATTGGTTTAATTACTGAATGTTGAAAACAGTGAGCTAATTTGAATTTAACATATTTATTTCTCAGAATAGTCTCATGAATTAAATGGAATAACATGGCCCCAAATTAGATAGGCTTTAATCAGCATATTAACAGACTTGCCTAGCTCAGTCTTAATTCTTTATTGATGAGCAGTAGCTCTGGGTGTGACCTTCTGTGAAAAAAATTCCATCCATTCTGCTTTAGCCTCAGATAGTCCCAGTGAGAGCCTGTGTCTCAGCATATTTTTTTTACAGCATTTCATTTCATTCTGAAAAGTGTCCTGGGTTGGATGACAAATTGTATAGTCACCCTATTTATAGACAACATTTTAAACAACAACTAATGTGAAGTCAGAAGTACATAGACATGCGCAGGCGACACTAACTGAGGACAGGGTAGCTCAAGACGTGCCCGAATTAAAAAGTAAAGAGCTGGATCAGCTGGGCAGAGGAGGCGCAGCTGAGAACAGTAACTGTACTGGGGTCCGGCATGGGGAAATTACCTTTAGTCCCCCAAAGTAGCTATCGAACTGCAGTATGAGGGAAGTCTAGCTTGAAAGCTGGTCATTCAAAAAAGGCCTGGGGAGTTTAACTAGTCAAAGGCTCGCTTGCTGTTTGCCAGCAGTGGCAAGTGGCTCATCACACCGCATGGAAGGTGGTGCTTCTGCTGCTGGGACAGTGTCTAGAGCCACGTTCTCCAACAGAACTGTCTGTAGTGATGGAAACGTTCCACACTTGTGCTGTCTCCTTCCTAGTCGCCTGTGGCTGATGAGCGCTGGAAAGGTGGCAGCGAGACTGAGGAACTGGATGGTAAATTTTATTTAACTTTCATTCACGTGAGTTTAAAACTGAACTGCCATGTGACACTAGTGGTAACTGTTTTTATTGGACAGTGTGGGTTGAGCTCAAGAGGGATCCAAAAGGGGGTTGAGTTGGTAAACTCGGGGAATCCTGGCCAAAGGGCATTTGATAGGGTGTGTGCATTTAATTCGACTGGACAGAATGTTAATGGACATCAAACTGTGTGCATAGCACTGTGGGACACTCTAGGGTTATTCAAGAGCAAGTCTGTGCAGTTACAGATCTTACAATGCCCCACCGAAACCAGTGGGAGCACAAGTCAGTGCTTCGTTGGTGCCGCCGTTGCAACAGGAAGCCCGTTTGATGGGAAGCCAGGGGATGGAGATAGTACCACGCTGTGGCCTTGAGAAGGTTTGGTGGAGGAGGTGGGCTTTGAAGAGCAGTCCGACTTAGAGAGCCGGACACCAGCATTTAGAGGAGAGAAGGCCCAAGGTCAGAACGTCTGAGGAGGGAGACGAGGAAGCGGGCTGGTGCATGTGTCTGAGCCGAAACCCTGTGGGAGAGAGCGTGTCTGGAGGCAGATGGTGGGGAAGCCAGTGTGTCTAAAAGCTTGCAGTCTGAATGTTCTCTCGATCCTTCGGTGAATTTTCTAAGTTGGAAGTGGATGTGTCAGACCCTTCTTTTGTAGGAGCATGTCATGGAGAGATGGAGGTGAGGGAGTGCCTGTGGGGGGGCACCGCGGAGTGGAAACCACTGTCAGCTTGTGTGCGTTCCCAGGGTGGGGGCCACCTGGGAGGCCACGTACCTTACTTGATGTGTTTGAAGAGCTGCCGTGACAAAAGGAATGTGAATTATTTCGTGTAGCACTAGAGGACCAAAATGGGATTGAAAATATGTGAAGGCAGATGTTGGATCAATAAAATGAATAAATTTTAATAATGAGAGCTTCCATAAATGGAACCGATTCCTTGTGAGATGGTGAGGAGCCCTGACCACCTAGGGGTTTTGTGCTGGGATGTTACAGGATGTTGATAACTTGATTTTGCCAAATAAGAATATTAAACACCTCCAACCAATCATCCAGTATTATCTCCATTTAAGATAAAAAAAAAATGCCATTGCAACACCACCTGCCCCCGCCCCCACACAGGAAGAGCACAGTTTTAAAGTGAAGAATGGCGCGTCCTCAAGGAAAGACAGTGGCCACGCTGGCTCCCCCGCCCCGCCCACCCCACGGTGCGTGCTGTGTGTCTCTCAGAACTTCAACCCCGCTCCTCCTCTGTAGCCCGGCCAGCACTAATACGCAATAATTAGAGTTTGTTTAACTCTGAGAGGCAGCTAAGTGGTCCTGCGGCTCAGGTAATTATTACTTCTCACATTTAGATCGGGGAAATCATCATTGTTGAACACTATTGTGATGAGCCTCCAGGAATCTGACAGAACAGTCACAGAGACGAGGCAGCGGTTTAGGTACAGAATGGTGAAATAATTAGTACAAGCGTCATTGGTAAAGCCCCCAGAAATAGTGAAAAGAGAGAAATGCCAGCCACACATAGTTATCACGGAGGGCAGAACTCTCCATTTCTTTGTCATCCTAAATCAGGAAGCTCCGCTGATTCGGATTTCTTCCTTCCTTGATCACACGGCTCCTGCCATCTGCGACCCGGGGGTTCTGCGTGTGTCCCCGGGGGCCACCGCTATTGATCTGGATAATCAGGAATTCCTTTTATGCTTCTCTAGCCGCCGCCACAGCTCGGATGGAAAGGAGCGTGCTTGACAGTGCAATACCAGTTCCTGTCACAGACGGATGTGGCGGCTGGAGGGAGAGGCCTGTTTATTGGGTGACTCTTCATGCCCTCCGTTCGTTAGGGCCTCATCACGATGTGGGCTGTGAGCTCCCGAATGAAGAGACCTTGAGTCTTCCCGGTGGTTACTGTTTGGCTGGAGGCATCAGAGAAGCTGTTGTCAAGTGGGGGTGGGGGGTAACAAAGGTCACAGATCAAAAGTCACCCTAACCAGCATCTGCTTGGAACTATAATCATGTATTCTCTTACAGCCTGTCTTTCTACAGTGGCTCGTTCTCACTTGAGTCGTCTGGAACACAGCTTTCCAGTGCAGGGCCCCTTTGAGAGCAGTTGCTCCTCAACGGGCACTGAGAGCCTCCTGGGTCACAGGACCTCTGCCGGACGCCGCCACGTGTTATCTCGTGACACAGGTGGTCATGACAGCAGCCTTGTGTCACAGGAGACAGGCATGTGTTTTAGAGAAGGACACTGAGTTACTTGGCCAGAGTCACAGTTTGTACACAGCTGAAGCATCCCAAACCTGCTGTTTTTTAAACTACCTCCTATCACCTAAAAATTGGTACTCTAAAATTTGATTTTGCAGTTATCTTTGTTGGGTAGGGGTAGTACGGACACAAACTATGCATAGTCACAATTTTCTTCTGCTAATATTTGTAGTTGGCATTTATCCTGGGCTTCCTGTATTAGGGAAGGTGCAAAATGCTTTCTGCAGATAATCAAATGGAAATCCTTTGAGATTGGCATTATTATCTCCACTTTTCAAATGAGCAAACTTGCCCAATGAGTAACTTGCCGAGGAATTTAAGTACCTTGCTCAGGGAGAGTCAGGAACAGTGACTGAAAGCTAAGCAGACTCCAGCTGACCCCCAACCAGTGCTGCAGGAGCTAATCATCAGATGGGGGAGTGACACCCATGTCCATGGAAGTGGGTGGGCTAGGGCCGTGTGTGATCCTGACACCAGCATCACTGCCTATACCATGAGTGTCTGATCCCTGAGAGAATGCCCTTGACCGTGATACAGTACTGCTGTGTTACGTCTCCTGGGATTTGTTAAAGAGTTTACGCTTCATGTTATAGCTAAAGTGGAATTCCTGAGAATTATTTGGTGGTCTTCCACCCCTACTCCTCCATCCCCAGTGCCACCAAGCCAATGAACCCACCTAAGCACCAAGGTGTTTCTTGCCAGTGAAGAAAAGGTTTTTGAGCTGAGTTGGAGACTGGCCAGGTACTAATGAGTCCCATTTCCTCAGCACACAGAAAGAGGACCTTTCCCTGGCACACTTGCTGTGAGCTTGGGGTCCTATGACAGGGTTCTGGTCAATAAAGGCAGTGGGAAGGAGTGGACACTGTTTTTGTTAGTAACTATAAAACACTCCAGAAGGCCTTCTGCACTTTCCACCTCTACTCTGCCGCTGACCTTAAGCAGACAGTTCTGTCTCTCCTCCCGGAGGCAGAGCCACAGCTGTCTCAGCATGAATTCTTGAGACACCACTCAGAGGGAAAACACTCAGAAGGACCACTTGCCACGAAGCCGAACTGTGATGTGAGCAAGAAAGAGCATTGTGCTAAACCACTGACATTGGTCGTTTTTGTTGCAGCAGTTAGCAGGTATCACCCGCACTGCTGTTCACAGCAGTGGCCTTGAGCCCTCACTCGGCACCCTTTCCCTTCCCAGGGTGTAACGGGCTCGAGGCGTGCACACTGGATTGAAGAGGGAACCCCACAGGTTCAGCTCCGTCTGCATGACTACCCTGACACACCAACTCAAGCCCGTTGCGATTCCAGTCCTGGAACCAAGGGGGTTATTATGGAGATTTGAGTCTAGCTCGAAAGTTGTGTCTTGCTCGAAGAGAGTGAAGGTTTGGAGACCAGTAATGATTTTGTGCCACTAATTTAAACAGAAATGACCTGGACCAGAACATAAAGCAGAAGGATGGAGAGAAACACCTCAATTGGTTTTGATACTTCTGAAGACTAGACAGCAACAGACTTTGCTAAAAAACGTGAGAAGCGGTGGCCACCTAAGCAGCACAGACACTTTGCCAGGGCAAAGGGGAGGGTGGGGGAGCACCACACTGTGCGGGCAACAACAATGGCACGGGACCCCAAAACCCAGTCTCAGTCAGTCAGCTACTGTATGATCACTGGGAAAGTCACTTAGATTCAGTGGGTTCAACCAGCATTTAGGGATTCCTTAGTGCTTGTGTCAATCTAAGCGTGAAAAATACCTTAATAGCTTTATGCGTTGAAATGTCACCATTATGGACTGAATGTATTGTGTCTGTCATGCCTCTTAAATTCTTACGTGGAAGCCCTAACCCCCATTGTGGCTGTATTTGGAATGAAGGTTAAATGTGGTCATAAGGGTGGGCCCTGATCTGATAGGATTAGTGTCAGTATCCTTTTAAGCAGAGATACCAGATCTCTCCCTCTTCCTCTCTTCCTTTTCCCTCTCCCTCTCCTCTCTCCCCTTCTCCCCCTCCCATGAACACACAAATAAATCATGTGAGTGTGCATGGAGAAGGGGGCCACATTAACCCAAGGAGAGAGCCTCACTGGACACCCATGCTGTCCACAACCTGACCTTGGACTTCAGTCTCCAACACTGTGAGGAAATAAACTCCTGTTGCTTGAGCTCCCAGCCTCTGCTGTTTGTTGTGTCAGCCCTAGCAGACCGATGCACCGCCTTTGTCCCGATCCTCCCTAGTCATCATGTAAATCTTCAGCTTGCGTTACATGGTAGCAAGCTACAATACGAGATTGACCAAAATGTCCCATTTTGATTTAGTTTATTCTTCTTTTATCACATGCATGTGGCAGTGTAGGAATTTATATAGCAGTTGGCTCAATGTGGGAGGTTGTTGCATTTCGTTTCAGTCTTGGTTTGGGGAGGTAGTGTTTGGATGAGTATGTTCTAATTCTCAGTGCAGAAACTCTGGGTGCCGAATCTGTAGATATCCACGTAAAAACAGTTGTCGCTGTACCGTGTAGCAGTGAATCTCTAAAAAGTGCATGCTAATGGCAGCGAAAGGGGCGGTACTTCTTTAAATGGCAAAAACAGTGCAGTCATTATGGAATCTGTAGGAAACGTTCATTAAGGACTCGAATTCCTTCTAAATTAGCCTATTTCCTGAGTGTCTAATATTCATACATCTCACCCTGGGAAGGCATACTCAGAGAACGACTGTGCGGTTCAGCTTGTAAATGAGTGTTCAAACCGCTAGCAGTTAACGAACTTCTCTCGTTTTCCCCAGGAACGTGCCAAACCCCAGGGCCTCGATCCACCTGTTCGCTTTGGATTTGGGTTGGATCTGCTAGGAGGAGGCAGATGGCGAAAGTCAAACAGAAGATCTTTTAGCTGGTGGGGCGCAGAGAACAGATTTGCCAGGGTGGCACCTGGTGCTGGAATTCAGAGATGGAGGCCATGGTCAGTTGCTCCGGTAATTTCCGTGTTTCTCGCAGCTACTCACGGAGCATACATTTCAACCCCACATGGGCTGTGCTTCAACTTTCAAAGTGGAGCCTAAATGCCGTTTAAAAATAAGTCTACTTTTCCCAGCACATCACAAAGCTCCATTTAGGTTCCAAGAAGTAAACATAAAATGTAGTCATTCACATTTCTTTAAAAGCTTTTTCCCTTTTCCATACGATTCTGCCTTCCTGCTCCCTCCCACCCCACTTCCTAACTCCCCATTTTCCTCTCTCCGCTCTGGCCATGCTCTCTGGCCCCTCGTCTGCCGCCTTTGCAGCCCCTTCTTTCCCGAGAGTGCAGTGACCATCAGGAGTTCTCATCTGTCTGTGGCCATGTCCATCAGACAACACGCTGCTGGGGGTGTGGACTTAGAACACTCCAGCATTGCGCTGGCACAGTGGCCTGCCTCAGGGGGGCCTCAAACATCAGGCCGTTGGCATCTGTAAGCCCCCACCATTCAGAGTGGTGATCTCTGTGCCATAGAAGAGGGACACGGCCTGTGTCCGCCTTGAAGGTATGACATGGTCAGGAGAGAGGAAATAGCCACATGGGACAGCCACTGCCACTCCCTCTGCCACACCCAAAACACCCTCCATGTGGCACACAAATGCCATTTAGTTTAGGGGAGAACAGCAGAGTCCTGGGGCGTGGGCAGTGACATCTAGGGTCGGATGTTTGAGGTCTCACTCGGGAAGAGAAGTCTGGAGCCATCTCTAGGGAAACAGGATCAGAGACAGTTCCACTGAAACGTGATTTCCTCCAGAAGCAGGGGTGGTGTGAGCAAGGCTGTGGCAGAAGCCGTTCCTACGAGTGAGAGTCAGGAAAGTGACTTTTTTTGGCACAGCAAGCCACACTTTTATTTAAAAACTTTTGCTGAGACCTAAAAGGTTCCCACAGACCAATGAAATAACAGCCAGGAGAAGAGCTGCTGCCAGTGGCACTGAACACACCTGAGAGCGCGCTGCAAACCTCGCGAGGCAAGGCTCCCGACACCCGGGCCCCTGGACTGCTGCAGCCACCAGCCAGTGAAACTGCTGCGTTCTTTAAATGCATAGGACACTGGAGGGAGGACAGCTGTAATAACTGGCCAGAAACACATCAGGAATTTTAAGAAAACATTATCAACACGTCCACCCGAAAAGGAAGAAGAGTGTTTTTGTCTATGAATTTCTCAACGTTTTTCTGAAGAGCTACGTAGGGAGTTTCCCTTTCGAAATTACATTGAGAAAATGCTAGATTATCCTGGAGGGAGGCCATGTGAGGAGAGGGGTAGAGAACAGATAAGACATAATGTGCTGCTCCCAGGAAAATCACTCTTTCAAGTTCATTGATGGCATCTCATCTCCTGCATTATAGCTCCGTTGACTGCTATTCACTTGGCCTGCATAGAATCCTTTGCAACAATCCATATTCCAGTTTGCCTTGGGACCAGACAGATGTTTACGAGAGGTGGCACTTCTGTTTTTGGTGGTGCCGAGCAGTTTGGGGACTGTGAGGACGGGGACTGTGCTACCGGGCCACACACTTCCAGGGCTGACCTTCTCCGCACCCCCGCCTGGTCCTGCGCCCCCTCAGCCCTGCCCCCGCACGTTTACAGAATCACAGGAACTCTAAGGAAGCAGGGTGCAGGGCGGGGGGTGCAAAGGCTGTCTGCGTTCGCAGCTGGACGTGAGCGCGGGTCTGGTCTGGTCTGGAGAGTGAGGTCCAGCAGCACCCTGGCACAGGTAGAGAGGAGCTCCAAGGGAAGGGGGGCCAGAGAAGCTTCCCAGCTTGGGCACCTGGGCTGCACTTACGACACTTCCGTATCTTTTTGAAAATCAAAATGCTATACCCGCCTGTGCTCACCTCTATTCAAGTCAGGGGCCAAAATACTTCCCTAGTCAACTGTCAATGACTTTGGATCATTTATAGTTTCACATAATCCTGACTTCCGTTCTCTCAATTACTGTAGAAATGATCATGGAATTGAACTTTGCAATTAACCTTATATCTACCTAGATTTTTTTTTTTGGCCAGGCCTCAAAGAGAAATGTGTATGTCATACTTGCATTTTATTTTGTATTTTTGTGTTTGTTGAAAAATCCTACTGCACTCATGAATAAAGAATACTTGTCAGAAGCTATGCTTTTCAATTTTCTAAAAAACATTTTTTCTGGGCTCCTTCCATAAATTGTTTATTGTTCAATATGGCTGTGACTTTCAAATGCAGTTACTTATTTCTGAGGCCTTCAATTTGGCTTAAATATTTCTTTTTCCGAGCACCGAACGGTTTCCTTTTATCTCAAAGATGTGAGACATATCTGTGCTGTCTTTCATAAATAATGGTGGGGCAGGGATGGGGAAGGGAAGGTAACAGATCTCTTTGCTTAAAGGCTGCATATCATGAAGAAATGACACTTTAATAGTGACGTATTTCCTCTCTACCCTTGTAATAAATAAGGCCGTGCCTTAGGGGTCATCCATTTTCTCCTCCATACTTTCCTTCCTCCTCCCCCAGTTGTTCAGACCCGTTAGCCACTGCCTTCTAAAGGTGGCATGAGAAGGCCAGATACACTCATCAGAACTATGAATGAGGATAGAGACTGATGTCACATGGCTTTTGACGCAGCGGCCCTGGTACCCTCCTCGATACTCACAGGATGTTTCTTGCTCAGGTCAGTCCCTAATCTTCTGTCCGAATATCCCAGACCACCTAACAGATCCTACATCCGGGGTAGCTCCCGTGTGATGGGAGGTGTGCACTCCTGGTTTCACACTCTGCGCTTCTTAGGGTTGCAGAGATGTCTCCCGTGACGTACTCACTTAGGAAAAGTCTCGGTTCTGGATTTAGAATATTTCCCACCATCAAGTACACTGAGAACACTCTTTCAATAAACGTTCCCCCCGTGGAGTAATGTAAAAACGGGAAATCCATGAATAAAACATGCGCTGATCTCCATTCCACTTCATGAAGTCACATAAACGTTCTTCAAGCCACAACTTGACGTGGCAGAACGGTACCCCGATGAGTAAGTGTGATGGTGAGAGGCTCGGCAGGGAAGCTATTTTAGACATGCCTGGGTGGGCGGGGAATATGCAGCACAGGACTGTTTCATTAGCAGTAGATGGCCCTGGCCATGGACAGATAAAAAACAGACGTTTGGGCCAGAACTCCTGCCTTTTGGCCAAAGCACCTATGCCCTTTTAAGTCCTATGATGTGTTTGGTTCCTCCTACAATTGCCTTGATGCTTGGCATGAGTAATAAACCCAGAATTACGACCTTCATGAAGTGTTGAAGTGCATGTGAGCACCGAAGCAGCATTAAATTTGGAAATTAAATGCTGAACTGGATTTTAAGTCTTCTGAGGCTGATCGTCTAGAATGGCGGGCATGAAGCAGCGCCACCCAGGAACAGGAAGCCACCGGGTTCAAGTGGCCAGTTGAAGTTATCCTCGCCTAAGTCAGAGCTGCGGTCATAGGCTGCATGCCGTGCTCTCCGGCGGAATGGCTTAGAGCTTTGCAGTGTCTTTTTGGCACTAAAGTAATAAAGGCAGAGAAAATAGTGTTAAAAATCAGTTTGGTTTTATGTAACGTCCACCGAGAAAATTATAAAAGAGAAGATAATCCATCAAGTTCCTCCTGATCAGAAGAGACCACAGTCTCGAACGATATTATTGTTTGAAAAAACGTGACTGCTAGAATTTCCTGAATCTGGAAATAAAAATGATCCATCTTGTTTTCACACTGGTGCTTCGGTTCTAGTTCCTGCCTGGAGGCCTGGGTTCTAGTTCACAGAACAGTCAGTGTCGGCAATGTCATTACCAGTCTTTCTTCTATAGACTTAAAAAAACAACAACAACCCTCTAAACACTCTATTTTGTTCATTTACTTAAAGTGAACTCATAGCAATTTGCATCATTTGAAGGGAGTGATAGCATGGATCATAGAAAAACTGCAAGTAATTTTTGAAACAATATATTTTGAAGCCTCACGTGGAAGCTGTTCTAGGCGTCTGCATTTCAACAGCTGTATGTCTTGAAGGCGAGGAACGGCCGACAGTCCAAACGGAAGAGTGCGCCCCTGCTGGAAGGGTGCGGTGCAGCGCTGTGTAGTTACGAAACAGGCGTTGTAACTTCGGACCGACCCCGGTTCCAGTAGCAAGGCTAGGATTACTAGCTGTGTGATCTTGGACAAGTTACCTCACTTCTCTGTGACCCAGTTTCCTCAGTTATAGAATGGTGATGATCCCAGTTCCTATTTCATGCTTTTTTAAAATCAGGAATAGATGGGATAGTGCTGGTGAAGTGCTTTATACAGTGCTTGGCACATAGGAAATGGTTCTTATTCTATGTGGCATATGGTAAGATTCCCTCTTCTGCTTATTTTATTTACCCCATGACTGACTATGTGCCTTAGATCATGCTTTTGATGAACAGAGTTACACAGAATAGCTTACAAGGTCACTACCAGCCTGTAAGAAAGTGTTCGTATACCCTGAGGGCTAGGGAGCATTCCTGAGAACCTCTGGCACTTCCTCCCTCAGGGTGGGCTCAGACTCCCACAGGCAGTCATCTGCATGCTCCCCTGGGGTGACTGAGGGCTCCGTACTCCCAGGGGAGCCTGCTCCAATGTAGGACAAGTCACCACTAGGAAGCTCATTACTATGCTGGGATGAAATATACTGCTCTGCCTGTAGCTTGCATTCAGGGGTCCTGGTTCAGCACTCCACGGCAATGCATAATTAATTTCTGTTTCACACGGACATATTCCAGACACTCGAAGATGACCGTTACAGTCCCTTAAGTCTTTTCTGTGTCAGGTCTGCTGTTTTGAGCACTCTCACCCACGTCTCTCATCTGGCATGGTTTTTGAGCTCCTCAGAGGCCAGTGGCTGCCTTCTACAGACACAACCCTGGTAGAGCATGGTGTGTGGACAGGATAAGACATCTCAGGTGTGCCCCTACCATGACAAAGCAGAGCCAGGGCTGAGTCATCCCTGGAGAGGGTGGCTCTCAAGAGGTCTGAGTCTGAGTGCCAGCTCCGCCTGTCCTTGGCCAAGAGCCTCGGCATGCCACTCACCCTTCACACGGTGCACTGTCTTCTCTGGCATTTGTTCATGTTAAATTTCACCTTGTAACAGCTAGCCCACCCTAGCGACTTTTTCAACCTATTTCTTCATGCAGTGTATTAGCTATTCCTTCTGGTTTCATTACATTTTTAATGATGATTGGCAAAGTATCATGTGCACCTCTATACCACTAATTAAAGCAAAAGGTACAAATGTCAAGTCCAGACAAGGCTATAGCAGAGCATTCAAAACCTGTACTAGGTTGGCCATAATTTCATCCACTTATAAAGAAGTATTTATAGATCAGTGACAATATGCTAGGCATGATATTTGTTTGGTTCAGGGGATGTAAAAATGAACAAGAGAGTTTCCATCCCTCTTCTCCTGGGACCTGGATTTAATTGGCATTGGGGGTACTGTGGTTAAATTTTTTTCAGAGATTGTACCCATCTGTGTTGGTATAAATACATAATCACAGGAGGATTTCTGGTCAAGATGGAGGCATAGGTAAACATGGCTTGCCTCCTCTCACCACCACAGTAAAAATTATAACTACAAAGCAATTATCACCCAGAAGCATTAGGAAATTGAGCTGTATGGCAGTGCAACAACCAAGGAATTAAAGAAGTCACATTCATTCATTCGGATGGGTCGGAGGGGTGGAGATGTGGAGACATGGAACAGGCGGTCCCACACTCACATGTGGTGGATAAAAATCGGGAAGGATACCTTGTGAGCCGGGGATCCTGGCCCCACATCAGACCACTCAGCCCAGGGTTCCAGTACCCCATAACTTCTGGCTGTAAAAACCAGTGGGGGCTGGGGTGGATGAAGAAACTGCAGGATTCTCAGGTGTCTCCTCTTAAATGGTCCACAACCAACTTAGGACTTATGCAGACTCACTCCCTCTGGGCTCCAGCACCAGGGAAGCAGCTGAAAGGGCACCAGTGACATACGGGGAGAAACTCAAGTGTCTGGCATGAGGGCAAGTGCTGGGGGACAGCTTCCTCCTGGACAAAATTCCAGAGGTCAGGTAGCAGCCATTGTCCCTTTTCTGAGACCTCCCCCTACACAGAGCCACAGAGTAGTGACACTATATCTGAGACTCCATCACCTGGCTCACACGGGTTACCCCATCTGGGCGATTACCTAAGGCTCCACCCCATCCAACTCACAGTGCACTTTCCTACATTAGGCCACGCTACTAAGACGGGGGGTCAAAGTGGCTCTACCTGATACACAGAAACAAACAAAGGGAGGCTGCCAAAGTGAGGGGTCAAAATAATATGGCCCAAATGAAAGAACAAAACAAAACTCTAGCAGGGGGCCAACAGTGAAGGGGATGAAGCTGAGAAACAAATCAATGATTTGGAACATAAGGAAGAAGAAAGCATGCAATCAGAACAGTAAGAAGAGAAAAGAATTAAAAGAACAAAACAAAACAAGAATAGGCTCGGGAGTCTCTGGGACATCTTCAGATGTATGAACGTCCAAATCATAGGGGTGCCAGAAAGAGAAGAGGGACAACAAGAAATTGAAAAGTTATTTGAAAAAATATTGAAAGAAAACTTCCCTAACTTGGTGAAGGAAAGAGATATGCAAGTCCAGGAAGCACACGAAGTCCCAAACAAGTTGGACCCAAAGAGGACCACACCAAGACACATCATAATTAAAATGCCAAAGGTTAAAGATAAGGAGAGAATCTTAAAAGCAGCAAGAGAAAAGCAGAGAGTTACTTACAAAGGAGTTCCCATAAGACTGTCAGCTGATTTCTCAAAAGAAACTCTGCAGGCTGGAAGGGACTGGCAAGAAGTATTCAAAGTCATGAAAGGCAAGGCCCTACAACCTAGATTACTCTGTCCAGCAAAGCTGTCATTTGGAATGGAAGGGCAGATAAAGTGCTTCCCAGACAAGGTAAAGCTAAAGGAGTTCATCATCACCAAACCATTATTATACGAAATGTTAAAGGGACTTATTTAAGAAAAAGAAGATTAAAACTATGAACATCAAAATAATAATAAATTCACAACTGTCAACAATTGAATCTAAAAAACAAACCAAACAAACGAGAAAACAGAAATAGAATTGTAGGTGTAGATATCATCTGGATGGTTACCAGTTGGGAGGGGGGAAGGGGAGAATGGAGGAGAAGGTGCAGGGATTAAGAACTACAAATTGGTAGGAACAGAACTGACAGGGGCACGTTAAGAACAGTATAGGAAATGGAGTAGCTAAAGAATTTATATGCATGACATGAACAATGGTGTGGGGACTGCTGGAGGGAATGGGAGTACTGGGTGCAGTGGGACAAAGGAGGAAAAATTGGGACAACTGGAATAGCATAATCAATAAAATATACTTAAAAAAGAAAATAAATATATAATCACAGAAATCTCTTAATCACCCATGTAGGGCCCCGAAGGAAAAAAATTAACAGAAAAAAGCATATTAATGAAGGCATGTTGACTTAATCATCTTTCTTCCAAAGTTTTGTCAAATCTTTTTTTTTAGAAATCATCTATAATATGCCTAACATAACTATGAAAATTACCTATATTACTATTTGAAAAACGGATGCCCCTTCCTTACATTAAAAGTGTTTGCTTTAATAAGCAGTACATGGAAGCTAAACTTTGCTCCGTGGCAGTGGTTCTTGATCGGGGGTGATTTTGCTGCCCAGGGGACACGTGACAAAGCCTGGAGAATGTCTGGTGATCAGAACTGATGCTACTGGCACCTAGTGGGTGGCGACCGGGGACACCACTGAGCACCCTACAATGCGCAGGACAGCTGCTTCCTCACCCTTCTAATAAAGAAAATAGAATTGTCCGGGCCAAATGCCCACAGTGCCGAGGCTAATGGGCCCTGCTCTAGTGGGGGGCGGTGTAGCTGCGTGGTTAGGACTACAGACGTGGGAGCTGGCCGGTGTTGGGTTCGAGGTTTGTCCATGGTGACCGCTTAACCCTGTGCCTCTGTTTGTGCACTTGTGAAACGAAGGTGATAGTAGTGCTGACTTCGCAAAGAGGGCTGATGGGGCCATGCACATGTGGCGGCCAGCACAGCGTCCGGCACACCGGCAGGACTGAATAAATGGTGGTTCTTGCCAGCGCTGTTTGCTTTCTCTCTGAATGCTACACAGTTTAGTTGACACAGACTATTTGGACGTATCCAAAGAAATGGACAGCACTTCCATATCATGAAGAAATCTGTTGTTTTCCTGTATTTAAAGAACACCCCTCAGCAATTTGATCTCCAAATGTTCACCAGCCTCGTGGATCAGATGGTAGGCACTGTGTTTAGCTGCCTGAAGTATTCCACTGAGATGATGAACTGACAAATGGATTAATTTTTTAATGACTACTTGAGGATTTTGTTTCCAAATGCAAGTATGCCTCACATTTTCAGGCTGAAATAAGTGTTCCCAGTATTATGGAGATGCGAACATAGGCTAAGGGGTAAACCAGATACGATTATCGCATTTCAGAACTGCAGTGTTAATGGAGATGTACTTTGATTGCTAGATTCTATTTGCTTTCAATACGATTTATAGTGATAATAATGAAAGCACACAAAGCGATACATGAGAGTTATTTGTATAAGATGAGCATCCTTGGGAGTTCTTGCCACTTTGTGCAAAGTATGGGCACAGATTTAGATTCTTACTTAATATCCAAAAAAAAAAGCTCACAAGACACATGCTCTCAAGTGTGGCTTCTTTCAGTGATGTGATGATGGCACCTTTGCAAATTCATACCCCAGGTGAGCCCTGGATGCAGGGAATCAAGACATTTGCAAAGAGGGATGTTGGAACCTGCACTGTTTCGTGCACTAGGAAGTGAGGGTGAGGGAGGTCTGTGGGCTTGTGCTGTGGGTGGGCACGAGGTGGCTGAAACGTCTAATTGGTTCTCCCTTGACCTTAAAAGGTGGTAAGCAGGCAGCACTGCCCACCTTCCATGTCTAGTAAAAAAAACATTTGCAGGGAAAAGATCCTAAATGCAAAGATTTGTGTTCACCTCCGTGTGTTTTCAAACTCTTATCAGAGTGCTAATAATCTTTCAAATTAAAAAGCATGTATTTGGTTGCTTTTAGAAATTACTTCTAAATGAAATTTCTTTAGCCAGCTTCTAATTAAATTGCTAAATGAAATTACTTCTGTTGGTTTAAAAACAAATTATGGTAAGTTCATCAATTATTCATAATATCTACAAATTAACCCAATTACGACTTGATAAGGGTTCAGCGATATTGACTTTATAAAATGAAACAAAGTGAAAATGACTATGATATAAAATTCCTTCAGGAAGACATTATATACTGCAACTAGATGGGTTTAGATGTGTTTTATAAATACATTTAAAATACTTATACACAGGTGCACACTTAAAATTCCTGTCCATCAGCCCTGGCTGGTGTAGCTCGGTAGACTGAATGCTGGCCTGTGAACCAAAGGGTTGCTGGTTCGATTCCCAGCTAGGTCACATACCTGGGTTGTGGACCATTACTTGTTGGCGGGGGGTGGGGGGGGGCAGGGAGGAGTGCATGAGAGACAACCACATATAGATGTTTGTCTCACTCTCTTTTACCCTCTCTTCTTCTCTCTCTAAAAATAAGTAAATAAAATCTTTTAAAAAATTTCTGCCCACCAGTTTGCATAAGCTACTATTTAATAAACTATGCTTTAATGTATTTCTGGAAAGTGGAAACCAAAGTTTGGTTCCCCTCCAAAAATATCAGCCAGAGGACAAGGGCCCTGCACCACCCACCCTTCCACACTGTTTCACTGCCACCTTGACTCTAACCCTAGTAAACAGCTCTCTGCGGGAACAGCCGAACAACCGGTAATCAGATTTTCATGCTAATTCTCTCCTGTTTTTTTGTTGACTGCTGGCTCCCAACAGTGCATTCTACTGTGCACTGTTCTCTAGTAAAACACCAAGACCACCTTGTTCATTCAGCTACGGTCAGGTCTAAAAGAAGGAAAAACTCAGGTTGATGATTTACCTGTCGACACTTTAGTTCCTTATGAGCTCCCGTTTTTCGTGTTTTGGTAGGAGGTTCCCATGGCTTACTATATTAGCTACAGACCGGGTGCAGGAGCAGATAGGTGAGCAGGCGCACCAGCCATAGGTGATTCCAGCGTGGAGCACTAGGGTTAGGTGCCGGTCTCCCTGCCGGACGTGGGACAGTGCTGCAGTTGTGTGGCGGGGCTTGGCCGGTTGGCCGTGTGTCAGATAAACTTCCATGACAACCAGATGTTGCCATTGCCGTGGAATGAAATTATTTTATTAATTACCCTTTGATTACTTGATACAGCAGAGAACATGGAGCCATTTAGTCATAATTGGCCTAATACTCAGTACTTCAAAGGTGGGGTCTGTGTGACAACTGGGGAATAACAGCCATTTGATGAGGTAGGTACCATCTTTATCACAAAGAGATACTGTGTATTTTTAACCACTTACATGGGCACACACACTCAGAGTTTAGGCAACACCAAAAAGAAAAAAGGAAGGCCTTTACATGTTTCCACTTTCTTACTTCCCTCGGCTCACACCAGATTATTGCCAATAATTATGACTATTGGGCAGAAGCGCATCTTGCCAGTTTAGAGAAAGAATGTAAAATAACAAAGACCATTTAGGTATCTGACTTAAATATATAAATGCATCTAACTTGGAAATTTCATTAATTTAATTTAATTGTCCTTATCAAAGAATCAAATCAACACATATTTGAGAATCTCCTACATGTAAGATTCCAGGTAGGAGTTATAAAGCTATAAAGAAATATCTCTTTCATAAGGATATCTCTTTACTCTTAACATGGTCATAACGTAGGTCAGAATCAAGTCTAAACTTTTGATTAGATCAGGAAATGTTCTTATAAGTAGCATTGATACCCCCATTCCAGGCGGTGCAGGGCACGTCTTCGACATTCGTTCTCTCCGTGGTATTTTACATGACCAGCTCTTACTACTTCGGAAGAAAAAAGAGTGGTGCCATTATAACTTAGCGTATTTTAAAGATCCAGTTTACAGCTTTCCTGACTCCTGTATTGTAGTCATTCACCGATGTATTTCCATACCAAATGTTCTCTTTTATGACTCCTTAAGCTTAAAAATTATTGCATATACCTTGAGGGGAATTGGATCGTTTCTATTTTGCATCACACTTGAGTAGTGCTTTGCGTTGACTATTCTGAGGGTTTTAAAATTAAGTTAATCCATATGTAATTAGGGAAGTTCTTCACTAGACAGTCTTGGTTAGCAAGAGATTGGCAGATTATTCTGAAAATCTAGCAAACCATGAATAGCAATTAAATGAGAAAAGGCTAAATTTCTCTTGAAAATGGGTTGCTGCCACAATTTAATGTGGCAATATGATTTTCTATTTTTAATTGCAGTAGACAATTTCTTAAAGAATTTTGCCTTATGAAAGCTAGATAGTTCCATAATTTTCAGCCACTTACGCTTTTTAACACTTTAGTGAGTCTTTTGCCCTTGCCATCTTTCTGATTCACGATGAATAGAATAAAAGAAACTAAAGCTGGTAAAGATGGTTTTGTACCTCCTGAACACATCGAGACGAAACGAGTACCTTGGAGAAGCTAAGTTCTTCTCTTCATGAGATGGTATAACTTTATGTAATTTTTTTATACTTTTTTTAACATAGTGCTTTTATTCTCAGAACAATGATACGTATCATCGATACTTGAAAGTGCTCCTTTTTAAATACACAGTAATGAAAACTTTGCTCCATATTCCCTGCCAATGTTGGGACGCAGGGAGGGTTTGAACGTGCGAAAGGCGTGATTCTTCCCTCGTCCCCTCCCCGCACACCGTGTACTGAATGCTCTCTCTAGTCCCCTCCTCACTGCTTCATTCGCACAGGCCCTCTCGGAAGGAGTTTATGGCAGTGCCATCTTGTCGTAAATAACAGTGAGTCCCAGTCCCCTGCGGGCGGCGACCATGGACGCTCAGCAGCTGGCACTCACCCACATCACTTAAAAGTACGTTGTCTTTCATCTTCAAATCAGTATGAAAATACACAGGAGGCGATCCCTTCAGCCAAACGTGCAAGACTAATCTCTAGGCACTTCGTTTCACAGTAGAAAATACTTAAATGTCAAAAAAGGCAATATGCACTTCGTACACCCTGCACGCCCGTGGCCATCACGTTGGAGAAGTGCAGAAACCTGGTGCTATGGGCGTATATTTTGATGGCGCTGACACTAAGGTTTGCACCTAACTAAAATCTGTCAATACCCTCGTTGTTACATAAAGCATTCATTCTCACTGTAGTTTCCCACACTGCGTTTAGGTGAGAGATTCTGTCCATATCCTGAGGAGAGCCTGCAGAGGGCAGAGGCAGCAATGGGTCCTAGTCCTCCAGTGTTCCCAGTGTTCTGGGAACACACATACGCTTTTATGTATTTTTTTAAATTACTGGGATCTCCCAAAGTGTCACCAGAGCGAAACAAGCGAAGATAGAAGTAACGGGTCACTTCTCTGGCTTTCCCTGGCTTTTCTTCTCGCTGCTCTGCACCCCTGATGGCAGCCCCACCAGATCCGCATGAACAATCAACGGTCTAATTATTCCGGTCACACCAGCCCACAATGAAATCTTTATTCCGTGTTTACAGCGATCTCTGGCAGAGGCTGTCTTGCTGTTTCTCAACTGAGAAGAACTGCCCTTTGGCTCCTCTCAGCATCAGCTGCCTTGGTTTCAGCCTCGGGTGCCAATAATCAGACTTCTTTTTCTTCCAAAGTGGACATTTTTTTTTAGGGTGAAAAGGCCCATTCTCATCACCCCCCATATATTCTGGCTGATTTATGTCCCAGCCACTGCAGCCCTTCCTTCCGTATCTCTGTACATTTTTCCTCTGTCCATAGAACACCACCAGGCAAATCCCCATTCTAAGTCCAAAATCGGAAAAAATGCTTAACCGAACAGTGCTCGCCACTATGAGGGAGAGAAAAATACAGCCACTGGTTTATGGGTAAGGGAAGTCAAGGAAATCCCTCCTGCTTTTTCTAAACTGCTAATTTTCTAGCTCAAAAGGCATTCAATAACTTCTCCACCAGGGGAAAACGTATTCACTTTTCAGTGGCTCTCTTGATTACTTCCAACTATTTACTCAAATTCGCCAACAGCTGCATGTCTTTGAGGGTGTCGGAGGTTGGGGAGTATGTACCAGCGTGTCAGGGGTTGCGAGACCACGTCCGACTCTCTCTGAAATGGCGAGGGGGCACGGCTGCGCCGCAGAGACCTGGCGGAGCAGTGAGCTCCAGTCCGAGGGTGCGAGAGAGGCAGTGCCTTCCACACAGGGAACAGGGCAATACACCTTGGTTGGCCCTCCTTGAGCCACCTGATCGAGTCCCCTCCCTGGATCTGAGAGGTGATGGCGACCAGTGCTGGGTCCCATTGCTCTACAAGCTCAACTGTGTTTTCCCAGAAGAACATTTTCCTGCCTTGCAGGGGTGATGGCCTCTTTCTTTCTACTCCAGTCTCCAAACCCTCTGGTACTGTTCCCCTAACAACCCTTTGCACTCGCCTCTCAGCACCCCCCCTGCCCCCCCACCCCAGCACTTACTACTTTCGATTTGCCTTTCCTGTGAGAGCTGGGTCGTAACATTTTACAGGGAGAAAGGTAGAAGGGGGCATTTCAGTAGTATACACACTGATTAAATTCCCGGGCAGCTCACCCCAAATGAAAGATAATTTTTGTACAAGTATGCACAAGCATGTCAAGAACATGAAGTCAGTTTGATGTTTGTACTTTTCCGTTTCGATTTTACACTGCCATGTGGGGCACACGCTAAAAATACGTCTCCTGAACCTGCAGCGTGGCAAACTTTTCACAAAACATTTTAAAAAGTGTATTTTATAGACTGCCCTTCCCCAGGATGCTCCAAGTGTTTTGTGGGGACACAAAATTAGGTCATTTGATGACATCTGTCCTCTCGGAAAGGTGTGGCTACTCGCGCACTGGCAAATAGGGAAGATCAGCGCTGAAAAGCAAAGGTCACGCCAAAGGTCAGTGGCAACAGCCCAGGGAAACTCTGAGGCTGTGATCCCAATTGATATCACTTTCTACTTGCTCTTCATTGGTCTCTTTTTCTTCCGAGCAGGAAGGGATTTGAGCAGCAGGAGGCTTGACCTCATCTCCTGTGCTGGTTTAACTGACACTCTTCTCCCACACTCTGGCCCTATTTTCTGTGCCATCCACTGGCCAAGCCTGGACCCTGGACAAGCTCTGACCGCGGGCCAAGGCCGGAGGAGGCGACCGCAGTGCCCTTGTGGCCGCCTCCAGCGTTGAGAAGTGGAGCCTGCCCCTGCCCAGTAACACGCCCAGGGGGACCGCGAAGGTCCCCACTGAGAGAAACTGGAATGTCCAGGTTGTATGATACATGAGAGGAAAAAGCTGGGTCAAATATGGGGTTCAAGATTGGCAGTGCCTGCACGGTTCCCAGGCCAGATGAGACCAAGGAAGGGAATTGGAACTTCATTTTCCTCTGTGGCCTCTGGGCAAGCACACGACACAGCTGTGACTTTTTGGTGTTTTTACTGTTCTTAGGTGGAGCCCACTCCTTAGCTGGGCCCCTGGCATCGCCACATCTCTGAGGGGATACTTCCCTTTGGTGGAGAGATGTACCAGAAACCGGAGGGTGTCAGAGATCAGTTTATCTGGGGAGGGGCAGACTCGTTCCAGGCCACCTACAACATTCAGCAAACAAAATCTTTCCTGGCATTCCTGCCATAACAACATCGATAGCATTACTAATAGTGATGATAATGCCAGTAATGAAACAGTAAACTGTGAACCTGCCAGGCGACCAACCCCCCACTGCTCCCATTCCAGCCTTCTTACTCCCTCCCCTGCCTGGCCTCTGCAGAAAAAAAAGCTCTGGCGCTGCCTCCGGGCTGCCCTCCAGGTTCTAGCCCCCACCCCGCCCCGGAGGTGGAGAACCAGGCAGAGGCTCCGGCTTCAGCCTAAGTACAGCCCACAGTCTCTCCTGTTGCTAAGGGCCGGTTGGGACTCCGCGATAGCGTTTTCTTGACAAATCTGCAACTTTCACCAGATCCGTCCCCCTCGCTGCCCGCTGCCCCCTGCCCCTCACTCCATCCAACGCCTCCCCGATCCCGCTCCCCAAAATTACGAAGTGCAAAGCTCAAGCAACCCGCCCGAAATCCAGCAATTCAGAGCTTTCCCTGCGAGTGTCAGAACCCGAGACAGGAAATCCGGGGAGTTAGCGATGTCCGGCAGGTGGTGGGGACCCAAGTCACCACCACATTCTTCCCCCACAGCCGAGCTCGGGTGGGGGTGCAGCGCTAGGCACGGACTGGAACCGGACCGTGGGCTCCCGCGACTCCCTAGAGTCTGGGACTCTAATCCTCCTTCCCGCGCATCCCGGTACGAGGGACGGGGCTGACCCTGTTTCACTGGCAGCCGGAGGGAGGCGCCACTGCCCGCGGGGCATAACGAAGCCAGGCCAAGCGCCCTGTGAGCTGGGCTCTTGGGTACTCCATCTCCATCCCCTGGCGCGCAGCTACAGCTGCCAGTGCGCCGAGTCCTCTGGCAGCCCCGCTGCGTCCCAGCTTCCCGGCCCCAGAGAGCAGCTCCCCAGTACAGACAGTCCCTTCGTGTCCCCTTCTCCCCCAAAGTCCGAGGAAGTCTAACTCTCATCGATCCCCAGGCTCGC